>VZQC01007402.1:5234514-5383234 GCA_009823505.1 Rhizomys pruinosus | reverse complement strand
TAATGCATATTGGAAACAACAACAACAACAGAAAGGACTGCATCAAAGAACTGACTGAAACAGTGAACTTCTGCTCAAAACAGTCAACTTCCTCATGGAGAATATTGAGAAAGACTGAGAAAGAGATGAAAAGCATGTTTGGCAGAATGCATGAGCTCTTGCAGGGTGGGGGAATGGGTGGGTACACGTGTCTAGATTTGCTAAAAAATATAAATAAATTTATGTGAAAAAAAATGAAATCTAACATTGATGGTGCTTAGTTTGCCTTGCCACTAGGGATTTGGTGCTAGCATCCACCAAAGAGGATACCATTCATTTGTTTTTTCTGGGACTGTGTTACTTCACTTAGCATAATGGCTTCAAGTTATATCCATTTCTGCAGACAGGATTTCTTTCTCTCTGAATAGTTACTGTTTCTAAATTCTGTTCTGCCTTTCCCTCCTCTCTTATTGTCCTTCTGTCCTTTCCTCTCATTGGGCCTTTGCTTCTCTTTACTCTTCTCCACCTTTTTCTCTGTATTGTCTACCTCTTCCTTCACCATAAAAATAAGCTTCTGTAAGGTGCAGGCATGGAAAGCCCTGAGTGTAAAGCCAGATAGGAAAATTCAAGCTGCTGTGGGCTTGTCAGAGCTGGTGCATTCTGCCTCCTGATTAACCACAGCTCTAGTTCAGTACGAAGCCAGCAGACTCTGATTCCACAAGCAACCTTTTACCCACAGGACACCCTGAATTTTACTTGCCATGACCTTTCCATAAAGTGTAATTCTTCAGAGCCAGAGCAGACTCTGAACGTTATTACTTGAACTGCAAGTAGTATGTAGACTGGTGGCTGTCCTGGTGCTCAGCTTTGCACCTATCTTTCTCTCCTCTCATTCTGTGCCCTCCTTGCTCTTTGACCACTTGTGTGGTCCTTTTGAACGAGACATATCTTCTTTCACAATACAAAAAACTTGGTCCATATATGATTGTCAAATTCAGCCCCTAGGAAGTCACACCAAATTGTTGAGTGGTGGTTCTTTGGGGAATATCTTCTTTCTCTGGTTTGAATTGAGGAGAAAGTAGGAGAGGGTTGGCAGGGGTGCTCTTTGCCTTGTGAGGGAGAGAGATTATGTGTGTGTGTGTGTGTGTGTGTGTGTGTGTGTGTGCAGTATGACTCACAGACATTGCTTCCCACCACACCAAGGAAATTACCCTCTCTGCACTTCCCCCCAACACCATTGACCTTTGTCATAAAAAACAGGTCGCCTATATCCATAACCCATTAAGAGTCATCATCTTAAAATCACTTCTTCACTATATTAAAGTCGTGTCAAAAGAATCATTGACTTATTGCCAAACACACCCCACTGCCCACATTAATGTGCCTTGATGGTTCTCTAATCACCAAGCAAATAATGGCAGGTGCCTGGGGAGCCTGAAGACTCCGGGTGAAAGACCTTTCTTTGGTCTCTGGCTCACTGGCTGACATGTGACATTTCCGTTGATGCTTGACAGGGCACCTTTGATGTTGCATGTTTATCATTTCAACATTGAGATAAAGGAAAGCTAACTTTTGCTTCTGCTCTCCAAAGTATGTCAGGGAACAAAACTTCCTAGTATTTCAGAAGAAGCACCTGAGGTTTTGGTCCCCAGAGTCTAAATGTGGTCATGGCTGTAAGGGATACATTGTTAGTAGCTGAGGGTATTTTAGTGAAATTAATAGAAGTATCTGGTTGTTAGCCTTTCAAATGCCAGTGAGATCATGTGCTATGCATGTTCCTTAGAGAGAAGCATGATTGAGCTCTGACAAGATCAGGTGAGACTTTTTTTTTAAGCAGCATCAAGGGCAGGAGATGTAGTAGAGGAAGAAGCTGGATGTGAACATGTGAATGAGAGTTCTTTTATTTTCCATTTCTTTGAATTTTTGTGAATTTCATGTAACACATCTTGATAATATTTAGACCCCTCCCTTATAGTACCCTCGCTCAGCCCCTCCACTGTATTTCATGCATTCTGTCACATATGCTAAGGCCTATGGAACCAAATTTGTATCCTCTAATGTCCCCAGGTGTTAGCTCATCCTTTAGAGCCTGGTCAAGCTACCTAGCATCACTCCTTTAAGAAAAAGCATCTCTCCCTCTTCCTGCACTCATCAGTTATAAATAGTTCCTCAGTTAAGGTTGGGGCTTCTTACCCATGTACCCTCTTCCACACTGGGTTTCGTCTAGTTTGAACCTCCATGGGTGTTGTACATGCAGTCCCCACTGCTGTGAGTTCACATGAGCAACTTCCCAGCTGGAGAACTGTTTTCTTGTAGTCTTCCAGCGCCACTGGCTCTTACAGTCGTTCTCCCTCTTCGACAATGGTCCCTGAGCCTGGGGTGGCAGAGGCTTGATACAGTTGTCCTATCAGGGACAAGCATGAGAGGATGTCTTGACAGCAAACATTAGTGAAATATAATTATAGACGTGATCCTGTACATAGACATGATCCTGTAAACAGATGTGATCCTGTACAAAGAAGTGATCCTGTACACAGAAATTATCCTTTACACAGACATGATCCTATACACAGACCTGATCCTGTACACAGACATGATCCTGTATACAGAAGTGATCCTGTACACAGACCTGATCCTGTACACAGACGTGATCCTATACATAGACATGATCCTGTACACAGACCTAATCCTGTACACAGACCTGATCCTGTGCACAGAAGTGATCCTGTACACAGACCTAATCCTGTGCTCAGAAGTGATCCTGTACACCGAACTGATCCTGTAAACAGATGTGATCCTGTACACAGACCTGATCCTGTACACAGATGTGATCCTGTACACAGACCTGATCCAGTAAACAGATGTGATCCTGTACACAGACCTGATCCTGTACACAGATGTGATCCTGTATACAGACGTGATCCTGTACACAAATGTAATCCTGTACACAGAAGTGATCCCAGTACACAGAAATGATCCTGTACACAGAAGTGATCCTGTACACAGAAATGATCCTGTACACAGACCTGATCCCGTACACAGATGTGATTCTATACACAGACAATCCTGTACACAGATGTGATCCTGTACACAGACACTATCCTGTACACAGATGTGATTTTATACACAGACGTGATCCTGAACACAGACATAATCCTGTGCACAGAAGTGATCCTGTGCACAGAAGTGATCCTGTACACAGATGTGATCCTATATACAGACATGATCCTGTACACAGACATGATCCTATACATAGACGTGATCCTGAACACAGACATGATCCTGTACACAGAAGTGATCTCTGTACACAGATATGATACTGTACACAGCCTGATTATGTACATAGATGTGATCCTGTACACAGAAGTGATCCTGTACACAGAAGTGATCCTGTACACAGAAGTGATCCCTGTACACAGATCTGATACTGTACACAGCCTGATTATGTACACAGATGTGATCCTGTACACAGCAGTGATCCTGTACACAGATGTGATCCTGTACACAGAAGTGATCCTGTACACAGATGTGATCCTATACACAGAAGTGATCCTGTACACAGATGTGATTCTGTACACAGAAGTGATCCTGTACACAGACATGATCCTGTACACAGATGTAATCCTGTGCACAGAAGTGATCCTGTACACAGAAATGATCCTGTACACAGATGTGATCCTATACACAGACATGATCCTGTACACAGACATGATCCTATACACAGATTTTATCCTGTACACAGATGTGATCCTGAACACAGACATGATCCTGTAAACAGATCTGATCCTTTACACAGACCTGATCCTGTACACAGATGTGATCCTGTACACAGACGTGATCCTGTACACAGATGTGATCCTGTACACAGACATGATCCTATACACAGATGTGATCCTGTACACAGACATGATTCTGTACACAGATTTATTCCTGTACACAGATGTACTCCTGTACACAGACCTAATCCTGTACACAGACCTGATCCTGTGCACAGAAGTGATCCTGTACACAGACCTGATCCTGTCCACAGATGTGATCCTGTTCATAGACCTGATCCTGTACACAGATGTGATCCTGTACACAGACCTGATCCTGTACACAGATGTGATCCTGTACACAGACCTGATTCTGTACACAGATGTGATCCTGTACACAGACCTGATCCTGTACACAGATGTGATACTATACACAGAAATGATCCTGTACACAGACGTGATGCTGTACACAGACATGATTCTGTACACAGAAGTGGAGGAGGAAGGCCTGAAGATGATCCCTCACTGGGACAGGATGAGGGCTGTTGAAGAAAGGTGTATGTTTCCCATGGGAAGAGCACCTATGGATGCTTCAGTTCCACATAATAATCTTTAATAATCTCCAAAATGCAGGAAGAAATTTGAGCACAGGAATTATGCAGAGGGGAAAATGGTTACAATTATTCTTCAATTAGATCCATTGGTTGTAGTGGAGAATGATCAAAAGTAGCCAGTGATGAAACAAACTGTGCACTTGACCCAGCTGGAACTGAGAGAAGCCACCGGACAATTCCTCGGTGAACTTACATGAGCCATTGCCTTCAATAATTTTCCTTCCTGCATCCCTCACTTTTCTCTTCATCTTTTCCTCCTTTCTTATCGAGGCTATATTTTCATGTATATATGGGGAATTATGAATGCATCCTGGGTGTCTTGACTAAAACTCATACTCGTCTACAGTGCAAGAGGCTGCTGTGCTAGTAGAGAGCAGAGGGTAGAGTGAGGAAGAGATTTTGTGGATACTAAATAGTCCCATGACTTGAAAAACATTCCTTTCTAAACATATGATCTCCAGTATTTATATCAAAACTTCGTTTTGTGTGTGTGTGTGTGTGTGTGTGTGTATGTGTGTGTGTGTGTGAATGTGTGTACACAGTCATAAACATTTGGTCACACAGCACATTCTGACTCTATTCACCACTAACCCTCTTTTCAAACTGATTTTCCTTTTCTATCTTAATTTCATGAATGCACAAACACTAATGGCTCTTTAAGAGCTTTGCAGGTATAGCCTGGCTCTCTTGATGCATCCATTCTCTTTTCAAACATTTAAAGGTAAAGGATTAAGGTTAAGAACTGGTAAGAACTGGGGTAACTTTTTGTATAATATACATATATTAATATCTAGTTCTTTTTATAATTTCTAAATTTATAGCTTTAATTTTCACTTAAACATAAAGTGTAAAATCACTGATGTACAATCCTGTCCATCATAACCTAGTTGGAAACCTCTTTTTACTCCCTGACATCCCCCTCACTATAAGGGAATTGGGGGAGAAGGGTGTTAAATAGAGTTGACTACCATCTATCTAGCAGGTTTACCTAAGAAACAGCGACTTCTGCTTCCTTCCTTTCCCTTGCCTTTTATGGCCAATCTGTCATTCCCTTCATCTCTCTCATTTTGATCTCTACTGCTATTCTAGTCTACGTCTCCTGTGGACAACACCAGTAGACTTCTCCTGGACTCTTCCTCATTTGTCGTCTAAACTCTAGCCCATACTCAGAATCATCTTAGAAAATGCAAAGGAGCTGATTGCTTAAAGTCTGCATAGGTGGCTTCACATAATGCTGAGAATAGAATCCCAAGCCTTACCCGGAGTTTCATGATCTGACTTACTCTTCAGCTCTTACTGAGCACTATGGTTCCATGAGAAACCTTTATCACTCTCTCCTTTCATTAGGCCTTTGTAGGACTTCTTTTGTCAGGGGTATTTTCTCTTAGGCAATCAATGAATGATTTCTCTCTTAAACGCACCCTAATCAGAAATGCCTGCTAGGACTACACAATGTCAACTTGATTGGAGAAAATGACCAAATGTTTCCCATTAGTAGCATGGACCTAAAACCAACCACACACACACACTTCAGGTGGACCTTTGTTAGTAATGCAGCATCCAAAGCTGGAGAGATGGCTGAGTGGTTCAGAACACTGGCTACTCCTGCAGAGGATCCAGGCTTAGTTTCTACCACCCACATTGCAGCCAACTGCCTATAGCTCCAGTTTCAGGGGACCTGACTTCCTCTTGTGGCCTCCATGGACATTGGACATTGCATGCTGGCAAAATACTCAAACACATAAAATAAAACTAAAATTTTAAAAATGTAGAATCTGAAGCTGCAACCTAGCACTGTAGCACCAGAGGTGCACACGTCAAGACACTTTAGGCACATTAATGTCACTAACGTGCAACATTCATCCTCCTTCTACCATTTACATTTGTTTTTTTTTTTTTTTTTTTTTTTGTCTTTTTTTGAGTGAGATAAGGGTTTCCTATAGCCCCAGCTGTCCTGGAACTCATTTGGTAGACCAGGCTAGCCTTGAACTCACAGCGATCCACCTGCCTCTGCTTCCACCCTGCTAGGATTTAAAGGCTACATGCCTACCACGCCGGCTTACCATTCATCATTTCTAGAGTTCCCCCTGTCCATCAGCACTACCACGTAGGACTGTACTTATCCACTAGACACAAGTCCATGACCGGTTGATATGTTTACACAGTGTGCACACACGACACTTCCAAAAGGTGATTAATTATTCTTTTCTGAAAATGTTTTCTAATCTTTGTATCAACCCACTGTGTGTTTGTGTGTGTGTGTGTGTGTGTGGTGTGTGTGTGTGTGTTGTTGCTCACCGAGGAAATGTTACTTTTGCTTTAAAATAAAGTTTGATACATCTAATATCCCCATTGCTCAGTTAATTTTATTGCTATTTAGTTTCTGAAGCTCTTTCTATATCCTGGAGAACAATCTTTTGTTGGATATATATCTGGCAAAGATTTCCTCTCATTATGTAGGGTAGCCTTTCACTTATTTGATAGTTTCCATTGCTGTTAAAAAGCTTTTTATTTTCATGAGATCTCATTTGTTGATATTTGAACTTATTTCCAGAATGACCATAATCCTGTTCAAACAGTTCACATCTTACCCCTCAGTGCCGTAACTTGCTAAACTTTTAAGTTATTACCTGGCTATAGTCTCAGATCTCATTGGTTGATTTAGAAATAATTATAGAAGGGCTGGAGAGATGGCTCAGTGGTTAGAGTGCCAATGCTCTTGCAGAGGACCTGGCAGCTAAGAAACCATCTTTAAGCTGGGCGTGGTGGTGCACGTCTTTCTTCTCTAGCATCTCAGGAGGCAGAGGCAGGGGGATCTCTGTGAGTTCAAGGCCAGCCTGGTCTACAGAGTGAGTTCCAGGCCAGCTGGGACTATAGGGAGCCCCTTTCTCAAAAAAAAAAAAATATAAAAAAAACTGGATGAAGAAGTAGCCATCTCATGCCTTCAGAGATGCTATGTGCCCCACAGGCTTCGCAAGCAAGCACAGCTAACTTCACACCTGCAGTTCTCTTTCTAGATGCTCATGGCTGTTCACGCAGAGTAAGCTTACCAAATAATGAAGTGCTGGCTTCTGTGTCCACTTAAAAGAGGGATATGGACACCTGCAAATGAGTTGGATACAGGCAGACAGGAGTTGGGGGACTGTGCATACAAAAGAAACTCAGGAGAGACACATTCCTGTCAATGCCGTGCTTTTCCAAATGACTTGTTATATTCCTGGGACATAATCACTTTGTCTGGACCCTGAAAAAGCAAAAGTAACTATGGACACAAAGAGATGACAACAACAGTGTTCTCCAGACAAAGAAGTGGTAGTTGATCTGAGAAATAGCACCAAACAGAAGATGTTGCCAACTTAATTCTGAATAGTCTTCCATCTCTGAGTTTGTAGAAGTTGGACTCACACTGGGAGCACATTGCCAAAAGCCCTCAGGAATCTAGTGACTTCAGACTCAGACCACATATATATATATATATATAATCTCTTGAAAGGTAAAGGTTTCTTGCCTGAAAACTGGGATACCTGCAAGAAGAGAGGCGATAAGGCCCTGCTGTCGAAGACCTGATGTAAGCATGGGAAAGATGTATTGAGACCACACTTGCAAGTATACAGTTGGTCTCTGGAATAACAGAGAGTGTTACCAAAGGCCACTAAACCAAAAAAGCAAATATAGGTCTCCTTGAGTCAAGCAAGACTCTTCCGTCAGCACCAGCTGCACCTCACCTGCCTGGAAATACTGTGCAGCAGAGGCAGCCATATGCCTGTATATCACAAATCTAATTGGCTATTAGCTTTCTCCTTGGAGGAATAACCCATGGCTGATGCCACAAGTTTACATCCTCTAGCGGTTAGGAGATGTTATAAGCCACAGTAAGACCCTGTCATATTTTACAGAAAAATATGTAATTCATGGATTAACATACCACCCAAATATCTGTGTCTATACCAAAGTAACCTACCATAACAATTAGTACTGTTTAAATACCTATATATCTAATTGCCTGCACTTCATTAGTAGGATTGAAAGGTTATTCCTGGACAAACTGTCAGCCCATGAAAGGAAACATCCAGAATTGACCAGAGTCCAAAACAGCTCCAGAGAAAGTAGACTGTTTTTCTTCTCGTCCACCTGTGCCCCTTTTCTAAGCCTAGGGAACAATCTTTGGAAGAGGGGGCGTGGTAGAATGTAATGGCTGCGATTGGGTTGAATAGTGAAACTACAGCAATATAGACTGGACACTTATTTGATCAACTTGATTGAACACACAAGCCCCCCAGCTGGATGATGGGACCCTTGGGCTGTGTGGGTTTGGGCACAACTGCTTGCAAATTGGTTTTACATGAAGGATGCTTGTACTCATAAATTATTATTTATTGTTAAAAAATGAAAAAAAAATAAAAAAAGTAATAGAAAAAAAAAGAAAATGCCAACTCTGCCTTTGCTCAGATTACTTCCTCCATGACCCCAACTTACAGCTGTCAACATTAGTAATGTTCATGAATTCTGAACTTCTTCCAAGTGGCTGACCCACACACTCAATCTACTGTGTCTGGCCAAGTGTCTGGCCACCTGCTGTTCAAGGGTGGAGAAAAGATGAAAGACTGTTTTCTCCACAAAATTATAAAGGACCTGCAAACAAACAATTGTGACTGAATAGCTCAGCCTGTATCAAGTCCTTGTGGCATGCTTTGTCAGTCTGCCTTCTATGGTTAATTCCTTACATCCTGTCTTTAAAGCCACTAGATGCAAAGGAATTCTGACAAGATGAAATTATTATACAGTACTTGCAATTCATTTTTTATCTAAGAACTTTTGATGGTCATAAACAATTCTAACTTTCACAGGAGGAAAAACAGGACAAACTAAATAAATTGCTATACAAATGCAATTGCTTCACTCATTAGAAAAATTGAGAACTTCGTGGTATAAATCAATTTGGTAAAACCTTTTTTAAGCACTCTCTATTCTGAACTTATTCATTCCTCCTGCTGGATCTTTGTTTATGCATTCAGAGACTTTCTGTATTGTAGCTCTAGAGATGTCTTGCAAGGATAACAAAGGGAATTTTAAAAATGCATCTGCCCTAGTTCCTGCTCTCAAAAGAAGTTATTATTTTAGATTATGTATCTGGATAGAACAGATTAAATAAGAATGCAGTGACTAATAACATGAGATGTAGGCGCAGGAGATAGCATACGGTAGTATTAACTACAAAAAATAGAAATACAGTCAAGAGATATTTATATAGGCAGAAAGCTCAGGAAGATAAGAGAATTTCACTGGGCATTTTATAAATAGGTGTGATTTAAATAGATGGAGAAGAGTGAAAAGATACTTCCATACGGGAGGACCTCTCAGCTTCAAGGGGGATAATACTTGCAGCACTTGAAGGTGGGGTAGTGCAATGATGGCATTTCTAAGGCAGGAAATTCATTTATTTGCTACACCTGGTTTCTTTTTTTTTTTTTTTTTTTTTTTTTTTTGTCTTTTCGAGACAGGGTCTCCCTGTAGCCCCAGCTGACCTGGAACTCACTCTGTAGACCAGGCTGGCCTTGAACTCACAAAGATCCGCCTGCCTCTGCCTCCTGAGTGCTAGGATTAAAGGCATGCGCCACCACGCCCAGCTACACCTGGTTTCTTATCTCCTCAAATGATGCCAAGGCATTCTGGTTGGATGGAGAAGCTCAGTTCTCATTTTCTGCTTGAGAAGCACTGCCTACCTGGTACTCAGTGAGAAAAGGCTTTCAGGCCGTGTGCCATGACAGAGGACCTCCAGCCTCCCGAGCCATCCAGGCGCCAGGAACCGGGACCTGTGAAGGAGACTCTTTCTGCTTCTCTATGCAGATTCCTGTCTTGTGTGGGACACCTTTCTTCTTCCAGGTCTCCTCTTCATTTTCATTCTCTGTTTCACCTTGCTTGCAGCTTCTCCGCATTTTATTTTTGCCTTTGTGTTTTTCTAGGCAGAGACTTCCCACTCCTTGCCGGCCCACTCCAACTCACTGCTTTAGTTACTCTCTCTTCCTGTCATACAAACACCGACCCAAACCAATTTTGGGAGGACAGGGTTTATTTGGTGGACAGTGTAGTCCATCCTCAAGGGAAGCCAAGGCAGGAACTTAGAGTACAGATCATGAAGGAACTTTTCTTACTGGTTTGTTCCCCTGGCTTGTGGTCAGCTTGCTTTCCCATATTATACAGGACCACCTGCTTAGGGGTGGTACTGCCCACAGTGGGCTGGGCCCTCACAGATCACTCAACAGTCAAGAAAATGCCCCACAGACATGACCATAGGCCAGTCCAATGGAGACAATTCCCCACCGAAGTTCTTGCTAAGCAGGTATATCAAGTTGACAACTAAAGCTATCCAGCGAGCAGGTATTGCTCTTGTACCTGACTACCTCTCTATTTCTACATTCTACTTTCCCCAAAGCAAGGCCCATTGTCCTATCATTCATCTTCAGCCCAGACTGGGTATCTCAATTCTCAAGCATAACTCTAGGTTTGAGATTCTCTGCTGTTGAATCTGGTACATTTCCTATCCAGGAAGTATGGGCTATAGCTGCCTGAGACTCCCAATTAGGAGCTGCAGGCAGAAAGGTTTTCTGATTGAACAATTTGGCACTAAAAGTCAAAATGGCTGTGAAGTCTACAAGAAAAAGTACAGTGTAAATTTGTTATCTGCCTGTAGAGAGGTAAATCATTTGTGTGATGACAAACTCATTAAATATCTGTTATATGGTAGATACCAAATAAATCTTTAATGTCTTTAAAAATTATGTATGTATGTTTGTCCCTGTGGGTTTGTGCAAGTGAGCTCAAGTGCCTGTGGAGGTCAGAGGCATCTGATTTTCCTGGAGCTGGAGTCATAGTCTGTTTGAGACATCCAGTATGGATGCTAGGAACTAAACTGTGGTCCTCTGCAAGAGCAGAGCTCTTAACTACTGAACCATCTCTCAAGCGCAGCCACTGCCTTCTTTATGTTATTTAATATCAAGAGTAATTCTGCAAAAAGTTATTACTGCCATTTATTAGGTGACTAAATTGAAAAACAAAAATGTATACCTGTATCTATATATCTATATCTACACATGATACAACTTCTAAATCAAGTAACTAACAACTGAAGGAACCTGAATTTTCCTATATGTTCATTAAATTTGAAACGATGTCTGATTTATCTGTGTCTGTACTGTAATCTCCCCTCCCTCATTACACAGCTCTGATAATTTCTGAGTTTTAATCCAGTATTTGGTGGCTCCAGACTGCTATAATCCATCATTTGATGAACCAAATAATTTCCTTTGCCCCCTCATTTACTTTAATTATGGGCAACATTGGGTAACACTAGTTCATATTTGTCAAATGTAAAAGTGAAAAAAAAAACTTTAATAAGTCTACCTTAAAATCTGCATAGCTGCAGCTATTCACTTTGAATTAGGCTCCCCCGGGTTTCTATGTATATCTTGTTTGCCTCCAATGGCTTTGGTTACTTAAATTGTCACTTTTTATTTAAAGCTGATTTTTTCTCAAGAAGAACAAAATGTTTTTCTTGGGATCATGGTGCCCTTCTTTTGAAAAAAAGAAAGTCTGGCATTTCTGTAAATTGCTTATTCTACAAATAAAATAAAACATTGTGAATAACTAACTTCAATTTGAAGAAAGAATTCCTGGAATAGCTACTGAAATACAGCCCATCCCTAGAAGAGGGCCATTGTCAAAAGTGGCATTTATCAGTTCTGGCCAGGGAGAACTGTCAACAGTCCACATGTGTAACTTACTCAAGCTTTTCAGGTCATAAAAACCAGGCATATAGTAGGCAATAAATGAATGGCAGGGAAAATAAGCCATGTAGTAGACCCTCATTAAAAAATCAGTGAGCTGGAAAAAAAGAAAAAAAGACTAAGAGATTCAAAAGAGTTTTAAGTTGATTAAATGAAGAAAACACATACATACATCCAACTTCAAGTTTCATTGCACACAATACTAGGCAAAACTCGCAAAGAAACTAAGTTAAATTGGTAATGAGGATGTAAATTTATTTAATATCAGACTTGAAAATCCTACGTATGCATACACATACATACACACATCCCTATAATTACACGCTATGAGAATCCAGTCTAACAGGTTCTGTGTTCCTTTTTTCTCACCACTCAGTGAAAATGGAGGAAGGGAAGAGTAGCAGGTTCTGCACGGGAACCGGTGCTGGCTTGTGTAAGGAGTCACCTGCCTGCCAGCTCCAAGCCCTGCCCCATCTCAGTCCTCCCCATCCTGGGCCTCCAGATCTCGGACATGAGGTTCTGCAGTCTCTTGCTTTACATAGAAGTGGGTGATCCAGGTCTAGCCTGTGCTGTGCAGTTCCAGGATGCTCTCAGACAGCTTCTTGTCACTTTCTGGGTTCCTCTTCTCCTCCTGAGATGGGAACTTGGGCCTCAGGACCTAGTTCTGGTCGCTGAAGTGTGACCATTGAAGGGTCTCTTGCAAGAGGTGGTGGAAACAGAGCCTGCGAAGGACGGGCGGATGCGGTTTAAGGTGCAGGGCAGAGGCGGCTCAGCCACAGAGACCTGGGGAAGACAGAACTGCTGGGAGTCACCCACCAGGATTCAAGGACCCCTGTCTGTGCACACGCAGGACCTTGCACCTCCTCTTTCGCTCCGTGGGTCTGTTTTGAGCTGTGACAACCTAGGAAGTGGGACTTCAGACAGGCCAGGCTTTCTCAGTCTGTCCTCGAAATCTATTGACCGTATTGTATTTTGTATGCCTGCCTCCCACTGAGCTGCCTCCCACCTTGTTTTTTTCAGGTCTAATTCGATGTCTCCAGGTTTGCTTTAAGCAGTATGAAGAGTTGATATTCAAATATCTCAAAGTTCTTTTTTATCATCTCACGTGTGCCACCACGCCCTGGCCTACATTTAATTTCACATTTAACTGCATAAAATCTCCTTTTTTCAACTCTTGAAATTTTTATAAAATACATTCAAAAGAGTTAAGTGGATATTTGCCTCTTCTGTTGTTGTGGGTTAGCTGGTTTAACATACAGTGATTCGATACAGACAGGCATATGCGCTGCTTATTTTCCTTGAGTCTTCACGAAAAGCAGCTCTAATATAGAACACTTGCTTATACTCATTAAGGGAAGCAACTACCAACTCCTTGATATTCAAAACTAAATTCCCTGAAATGGTTCTTCCTGTCCTATGAAAAGTCAAGTAAGTCTGCGGACACCTGTGAAGGTTGGCCTGGGATTATAAATTGACAAACTGTCAGTGGACCAAAGGAATTTTCCTTTCCTTTACTTGCTGCCTGATCTTCCTCCCTCCCTTTCTCCCGTTCTCCATTCTCTCCTCTTCTTCTTTCTCCCTTCTATCTAGCCAGCGCCATGGTCCGGACAGGCAGGAATGCTTCTGTCTTTGTCTAAGTTCTAGCTCTTTCCTTTCCTTGGTGGAGTGTCTGCTGTCTGGCTCTCCACCTTGCCACACCTTCTCTTGCTCTTTCCCAGGATCCAGCAATAAAGCTGAAATTCTCTGCATTAACCGAGGCATTGACACTCATTTACCCTCACAATTTCCATTCTTCACTTCATTACTGAGAAAATTACCACATCGTATTTTAGGGTGTGTTTTTATTATTCATAAGAGTTACTGGCCTATCTTCTAGTGAAATGCAATTACCTTTGACAAACAACCAAAGCTCTGACTTTTGTTGAGAGGAGAAATAGACCCTGGCTCTTCGAAGAGTCACTTCCCCAGTTTGGCAATTATGAAGTACCTAGGTGTCAACAACAGAATTCTCCACCGTGTCCAGGATGTTTCAAAGATCTGAAGCTTACATTCATAAAACCTGTCCCTGAACTCAGCCTTCTCTCTCCAGCACAGAGACAAATTGTTCTCTCCCTCCTGATAAATAATTTCCAAAGCTTATTGGTTGTTATTTCTTCCCTGCATGACTTCCTTCTGTGTAAAAATTAACTTAATTTTCACCTTTAAAAGAAGTGGGAAGACAGGATATTTGGGTTATGATGACCTTGCTTCTTAAAATTTCATTTCTTCCTGGGAAATACGTGCATAGAGATACAAGCTGGAAAACAGACATGAAATGCTGATCTACATTTATTTATTTTCATGAGAAAAACAATCTGACTTTCCTCTGCTGCTGTTCAATACCTTCAACCTAAGCATCTGTATTAACTACCTTCCTCTACCTGCTTCCCATTAGAAAGAAAACAAGCTAAGCATGTCGGCACATGCCTTTAATCCTGGTGCTGGAGAGTCAGGAAAAGTCTGCCATCTAAGCCAGCCTGGTCTACATAGGGAGTTCTAGGCCAGCTGGGACTACAGGGGACTCTGTTCTACCCTCAAACCCTCTCAAAGAAAAAGGTGTGAGCATTCTGTGTGGCCGTTTTTGTGTCTCTCTCTGTCCTCCTACAGCTTACTCAAATCATTATTCAACCCTAAATTGCTCCTCTTAGACCATGCATCCAGAACTCTTTTCCCATTTTCTGCCCTGAAAAACCAACTGAAATAGGTATCAGCCATAATCAAATGATTTATGTAAATTCTCCTATGATGACAAGTGAACTCTTTAAAGGTGAGAGAAGTTCACAGTTATGATCTTTACACAGTAATTGACAAAGAAAATTGTAATAGCTCAGTTGGTGATTAACAGATAGGGTGTGGCTGGTCCCTACTTTCAGGAGTTTCAGCATCTGTAAAGACCTCAGGATACAGCTGAAATAATCGCTGGAAACAAAACAGTCAGAGGCAGGAGGGAGGTTGAGCAGCCTTTCAGGAGCCTGGGTCTTTTATCCTTGATTTTCGTCATAAGCATGGTCCCTGTGGGGCTGAAATACTAAGATTCCTGGTTACCTACATTTGAAAATTCTGGGTAAACACATTCAGTATCTGTAAAATGGTGTATAGTCTTCACTTTGCGTGGTTCCTGTGATTTTCTCCAAAATTCCACTGGAAGTCAGGTCAGATCCAGCTGTTTCCCCAGACAAAGTATTTTGTTTGGTTAGTATGGAAGCCCATGTTAGTTCACAGGCATAGCACTCTACTGGACACTGTGGCCCATGTTAGTTTTTCTCTCCAGTCACTGAATTTTGCTCAGAATAACTTGGGTTTGTCTGTTTTTTTTTGTCTTTTTTTGTGTGTGTCTTTTTGAGACAGGGTCTCCCTGTAGCACCAGCTGTCCTGGAACTCACTCTGTATACCAGGCTGGTCTTGAACTCACAAAGATCCACCTGCCTCTGCCTCCCAAGTGCTAGTATTAAAGGCGTGCACCACCACGCCCCGGCCTACAGAATAACTTCTTAATGGAAAGGTTTCCTCCTCTGTGAGGTCACAGCAAGACCACACAGCCAATGACCTTCACGCATCCACAGCTGAATATTCAGCACATATTTAAAGTTTTTGCTTGTTTGTTTAGCATCCCAGAAAGTCCCTGCTCCTGTACGTGCTTCCAGAAGCCACAAGTCTGGGTTTTCTTCCCTCCACTGTGTTCAAGCTGTACCTACCACTTGCTTCTTTGCTGATTTTCTTTGCATTGTTTTTGTTTTCTATTTGTTTGCTCTTTCTGTTGTTTTATTTCAAGAATTAATAACTGTAGCTCTTCAGTGTTTGTAGAATAAATCAAATTAACCAACAAAATAAACCTGGGAGATGACCCTCCTCCCTGCCCACCATCCTATATGAGTATTCTAAGGAAGAGTAACACCTAGCACTTTCTTTTGTGCTTGGGAAAGAGAATCTGCATACAAAAGATTCAATTGCTCATTCAGCTGCTGGGCAGCAGCAGGACCTGGGAGGGTTGGGGAGCCTAAGCTGCTGAAAGCTGTGGGGGGAACAAATAGACATTTGTGTGAGTTGCTGGGTGCTGGGAGGCAGCCGAAAGCTTGCGAGGTGATGTTCAACCCCATCGTGTTTATATGAATACGCATTACCGTTTCCCACAAGGAAGCTGATAACAGCACCATGATGCTTTGCTATAAAACCCGTTCAGCATTTTCCTGTGAGTTTTACTTCCTTTAAAATGGCCCAGGAACGGGCACAAGAAGTGCCATTGGCCCTCTGTAACATCCTCTTTCCCCAAATGAGAACCCAATGAAATACACTGTAGGGGTGTTTCATTACAAAGTGCTGGCGTTGCCAATGGGAAAAAAATGAGGAAATTCTCCTTCAACCCCAAGAGGTTCTGGGATTGTACATGGTGAGGACGGTATCCGTTGTTGTTGTTTTTTCTACTTTTTTTTATTAGTTGATACTTTAATTTTCTCAGTATGTCTATGCTAATGTTTACAGGAACAGCTAAATAGAAAGGAGGTTTAACTGCGGAGAGCAGAGCGAGGCTCCAGGAGAACTGCAATTACTTGAGGAAATGGACAGCAGTGTGCTCACGCCTGCATTTTAAAAGGTGGACATTTGATTGGCTATGGGGAGAGGCCAGGGGGTGTCCACACTGTATTTACATAGGGGTGTACACTCAGAATGGCATGGGTGAGCCATGGGAAGATATCTGGGTAATAGCACACATACTTTGAGGTTAGTCAGTCCTAAGTATTTTAAGTTCACAATGATGAATCAAAAGAGACCTGTGAAGGGAAAGGGTTCTGTCCAATCATAACAACGATATTTAACTTTTCCTCAATACAAAGATCCAATTCAACAATGTAAGAATGTTTGAACATACAAGTAAATAATTTCGCTGTATGTGTCTAGTTTTTGTATTTGAGGTGCATGCACCATATGTGTGTGTGTGTGTGTGTGTGTGTGCGCAGGTGTGCACAGGTGTGTGCACCCACACCCACACGCAGTTTGCAAAGAGACATTGTCTACTCTCACGCTCTTCTCCTATTCAACCACTGTCATGGTGCCTCTCCTTGAACCTAGAGGTGGGCGTAGCCAGCTCCAGCATCTTCCTGACACTCCAGCAATCTTCCTGCTGCCCCACAATCCTGGGGTACAGGGAGACAGGGAAAAAAACTTGGTATTTTTTAATGTTGGTGCTGGGGATTTGAACTCAGGCCTGTAAGCTTGTGCAGACTTCTTACCCATTAATGCATCACTGCCAAATTAAGTATTTTTAAGAGAGAACAGGGCATTTGGAGTTGTAGCTTAAGTTTTACTTACAATATTATTACTTTGGCTGTAAGCAGCACAATATGGAGGCCAAGCCCAGGGGCAACTGGACTGTAAAAGCAGGTTTCTGGATGAGAGGAGTTAAACACACCTTTATGGCTCCACTTGTGCACAATAGATTCCTCTGTATTTTGATTTGAGAGAAAACTCTTGGCCCATCCCTGTTTGCCTATGATGGTTAGTTCCAGTAGCTTGAAGTTTCTTCACACTCATCCCTGGTAAGCCACCCAAATATTTCCTAGCAACCTCTGTCCATCCCTTAACTTCCTCCTTCTGACTCCTTCCTGTTTCCTTGTTCTGTGTGGATAGTAGGTCTTATTTAAATGGGAATATGGTTACGTTTATTCTTATATTCATTTTTATCTGTTTTCCCTGCAGTATGAACCTGCAAGGCTTGGCCATCAAAAGACAGATGAAAGACTATTAAGCTCTTAACACTGACTGATCTCTCAGTGATGAGGAAGTTTCTAAGGATCTTACAAGGACTTCTAGGAGTCAGTCACACCAGGAAATGGGAAGAACGAAACAGGGAATCAAGGGAAAGGTTGGTTCAGGAATGCTTCACTTACTCTGGGAAGTCATAGGAAGAAGAACCCACAGGGATTAGTTTGGCAACTGAAAAATGATAGCAAACATTTCCATTTGTTTCAGGAAGACCAGGCATGTGGTTTTCAGAGGGTTGTGAATCATGGTGTCACAGTTTAGCTGAGCCCTGTGCTGCTATACTACAGTTACACTTTAATAATGTGTATTTTTTGCTTTGTGGCTGACCACAGATGTCACTTTGGCTTGTGTGAATGTTGAGGGTGGTGCATCCTCATAGCTCCACACGACCCCAGTGAGATTTCCAGAACTTTCTTTACTGCCTTGTTCTGTAGAAATCCAGGATCTTGCACGCACTAGGCATATTTTTCTCACTACACCAAGACGTTGGTGACAATTGACTTATAAAGAGGAAATATTTATTTTGGCTTAAATTTCTAAAGATTCTCATCCAAGATAAAGTGATATCACTGCTTCGAGATTTCGGGTAAAGTAGCAAGGCAGGGTTGTGTAATAGAATGGAATCACTTACTTCTCAACCAGGAAACGGAAAGCAAAAAAAGTGTGGTGTGGTAAGTCCTAGTCGGTCTGTGTCCCTGTCGTCACCTCCCCCCCCCCACCCTGTGCAGGCAGCCTCGGTGACTCTGGCTCACCTCAAATGGTTGCCGTCCAGAGAATGCCAGCCTGGGCAACAAACAGCCCTTCAATTCCCCAAATTTGAGAGAACTTCAACGTCCAAGCAACAGAGCCGCTGACTTTTTCTTGAGACGTTACTCACTGATAAACATTCTCTCTGTTCAATAACCTGAGGACTTCAGCTCTTTCACTTGTCAGTGCTTTTTTTTTTTTTTTTTTTTTATTACAGCAAATAATGCTCCAGTTTATTTAAAAATTTTCTACCAGCTAAAGGTAGAAAATTTCTTTTTCAGTGGTTTCCCCATGTAGGAAATAACAGTTGACTTTTTTAAACAAGAAATTAAAAATATATGAATATGGGGCTGGAGAGATGGCCTAGCGGTTAAGAGCGAACCGACGCTTTGCAGAGACCCGGGTTCGATCCCCAGCACCCACATGGCGGCTGAGAACCGTCTGAAACTCCAATTCCAGGAGAACTCCAGCTCCAGGGGAATCCGACACCCACTTCTGACCTCCGCGGCATTGCACGACACGGGTGCACAGACTTGCATGCAGACAGTACATTCGTACACATACAGAAATAAATAAAAATTAATAAAAAAATTAAAAAAAAATATATGAATATATTATAAATATATGAATAAAACTTACTTGGATCATTTAAATTCCCAGCTTTTCTGAAGAAGGCTCCTTCCAAGCTGAACCCAAGATGAATTATGTAGTTTGGATTCTGAGTCACTCCCAGACCCTACAAAGTAACATGAAAAGTGATTGCGAAGAGAGTTCTCAGGAAAGACAACCACACTCTTCTCCAGCAGTGGGGATACCAGCTCCTGTACCAGGTAACAGAGATGGTGGCCGGGGCTCAGATCAAAAACCCTGGGAGGCTGACTGTGAACACAAGCTGAAGGCTGAAGACGCTGCCACGGAAAACCATGAACTCCACTGTCGACTAGACCTTTAGAAGAGGGTATTTGTGAGCCCACCAGCGGCTGCAGAGCACAGTTTTCAGAAGGTAAGTCAGCAGTTCATATAGCTAACTAACCCTTAGCAAGCTCTGTGTCCTAGATTAAGTGACTTATCAGCTGTACCAGCAGCAGTAGCACACACTCTTGGTCCACTGCCACACTATCAGTTGGATGAGCCACTGCCCAGGCTGGGCTGAGGGGGTGTAATTCCTTAGGTGTGGTGTTTTCTGCGATAGGCTCTCCAGGCCTGGTGAGAATTCAACCTACAGAAAGGATGTAGGAAGAACCAGATGTCTTTCATCCCCTAAGGGTGGTCATCCCTGTTCCTCCTCCTCCCCTTCCTCACCCATTTCTCAGACTTAGCTTTGAGAAAGGGCTCTATCCAGAGCTGCCCCCTCAGCACACCATCCTAGTATAAGCTCCCTACTGACACCCAGGAGCAGGGTCCCTGGGATTTGTCCAGCTAGCACCATGATGCTTTGTGTTTCATGAGTTTTAGATGAGACATGTACAAGCACAAATGAAGAATGGTAAAGGAGCAGAAACAGGAACAGTTTGAATGAAGCTTCATTTCTTGCCTTGACCACAGGCCTTTGCTCCAGTCCACAAAGGCCAACACAACAGCCAATGTGCTTTAAGAAGCTGTATGATCTTTGTATGTTTGTGCATATGTGTGTGTGCATATACATATAACTTTTGAGAGTTGATGCACTACCCTGTTATTTGTATATGAAGTCTCTTGTAATCTGTGAGGAAATAGCACATGCTAGATTGACCTTATTGCAATTAATTTAGATTTGTTAACAAATAAATGCTCATTGAAGATCATTTCTTGCACAACTATGTAAACTGCTCCATGGTTTTCAATAGCTACAAACATCTATTAGATGAAAGTGCTAGAGTTCATTCTAGCAGCCCCGCTGCATGCACAGAGCTCCTTACACTATGTAAAGCTCTGCCTGGACTTTCCCTGTCCCTGTGCGTTGTTCTTGCTGTGTGTCTCTGGGATAAGTAACTTGAGGAAGAATTTCTGATCCAAAGCTTAAATGCAATTGTGTTTAGAGAGCTGTTGCCAAGTTTCTTTCTATGTGAACTGAGCAGTTTAAGACTGTTCTGTGTTCTTTGTTCCCATTCAAATGACATGAGGCCTCTTCCATGTTAAGAACTGAGCAGGTAGTAATGTAATAATTTATATTTGCATATGAAACTGTGTTTCTTTCATACTGAATGAGGCACTTTCTAACTGGTCATGACATTTTCCCAAATAGACCCTGGTCTTGTTGAAATCCAGAATCATCTTCAACAGTGTTACTGTTCTTTTCTGGTACCCAGACTCGAACAACTCAACATCAAAATATTCCAGATATGTAAGTGATATTTGGGTCCTATCCAGAGCTTTAAGAGGTGCCAGCAGCAGAGACTCAGGCATGCTCCCTGGGCCTGACTCTATTTTCCTGTGCTCAAGGTGTTATACAAAAGATTTGGCTCACCTCCCTCTGTACAATTGGTATTTAATGAGCAATAGTTAGAGACAAAAACGAAGTCACTTATATGTGTCAATAAGAGGATACATGCAAGTGAGCTTCTGGACAGGACATGGAACTTGGTTCCTTCCTGGTTGCGAATTCTTTTTGCTGTGTAAGCTTGGCTTCCAGGAAAGAACTCACTATTTGTATTTGTTTTGTTCCTAAATTCAATTAAGTTAAATGGTCATCCATTTCCTAATGAGTAGATAGTTTTGTCTTTAGGGAGGATGGAGAGTTACCAGAAAGTGAGAAACTTCTGTATGAGGGTGAGAGACAGCCTCTCTGATGAGCCAAGGGGGAGGGAGCAAGCTTAGGGCTGGTTAAGGAGCAATATTGTTAAAAGCCCATTTCTAAGATCATGTTGGACTAATGCAGGGACTGGAGAATGATGTTCACTGAAAAGATGAGCCAACAGTGCTCATTGCTGGCATCTGTTGGGATATTTTTTCATCAATCTTCTACACCACCTGGAAGCTAAATAATAGGTACTGGGGAAAATTATTTATTTTAATCATGAACTTACTAAATGATATATTTTTTTAACAAATTTTCTAGTCATCCAGGTATTATAAACTCTAAATAATGTGTCATATTTTTGCAAAATACTTATCAAAATGTATGGAATGTTTAGTAAGTGACTAGTATAAAGCTATAAGTATAGGAGCTAAAGAAAAGGAAGTTTCTAGATTAAAAAAGAAAAATGAAGTCAAAAGGGACCAGGATACACTGAAGCATTAATTGAGATTCTAGAAGCAGAAAGTTCAGTGCTCTCCTTGCCAACTGGATTCATCCTTAATTTTTATGTTGTCTTTGACTTCCTTTTTGTCTCTTGACACTCCTGGGCCAGAACCTCCCCCCACCCCTGGCTGTGCAAGTGGCCTGCATTTTCTCCTACCCTTTCTTCCTGCTGTCCCTTCTCTTTCTCTGTCTACTGAAGTTTCTTCCTACTGTCCTCTCTGTCCACTGCAGTTTCTTCCTGCTGTCCTCTCTGTCCACTGCAGTTTATTCCTGCTGTCCTCTCTGTCCACTGCAGTTTCTTTCTGCTGTCCCCTCTCTCTCTGTCCACTGCAGTTTCTTCCTGCTGTCCTCTCTCTCTGTCCACTGCAGTTTCTTTCTGCTGTCCTCTCTCTGTGTCCACTACAGTTTCTTCCTGCTGTCCTCCCTCTCTGTCCACTGCAGATTCTTCCTGCTGTCCCCTCCCTCTCTGTCCACTGCAGTTTCTCCCTGCTGTTCTCTCTCTGTCTACTGCAGATTCTTCCTTCTGTTCCCTCCGTCCACTGCAGATTCTTCCTGCTGTCCTCTCTCTGTCAACTGCAGTTTCTTCCTTCTGTCCTCTCTCACTGTCCACTGCAGTTTCTTCCGGCTGTCCTCTCTCTCTCTGTCCACTGCAGTTTCTTCCTTCTGTCCTCTCTCTCTCTGTCCACTGCAGTTTCTTCCTGCTGTCCCCTCCCTCTCTGTCCACTGCAGTTTCTTCCTGCTGTCCTCTCTCTCTCTCCACTGCAGTTTCTTCCTGCTGTCCTCTCTCTCTGTCTAATGCAGATTCTTCCTGCTGTCCTCTCCATGTCCACTGCAGATTCTTCCTGTTGTCCCCTCTCTCTCTGTCCACTGCAGTTTCTTCCTACTGTCCTCTTTCTCTGTCCACTGCAGCTTCTTCCTGCTGTCCCCTCTCTCTGTCCACTGCAGTTTCTTCCTGCTGTCCTCTCTCTCTGTCCACTGCAGCTTCTTCCTGTTGTCCCCTCCCTCTCTGTCCACTGCAGTTTCTTCCTGCTGTTCTCTCTCTGTCTACTGCAGATTCTTCCTTCTGTTCCCTCTGTCCACTGCAGATTCTTCCTGCTGTCCTCTCTCTGTCAACTGCAGTTTCTTCCTTCTGTCCTCTCTCACTGTCCACTGCAGTTTCTTCCGGCTGTCCTCTCTCTCTCTGTCCACTGCAGTTTCTTCCAGCTGTCCTCTCTCTCTCTGTCCACTGCAGTTTCTTCCTGCTGTCCTCTCTCTGTCTACTGCAGTTTCTTCCTGCTGTCCCCTCCCTCTCTGTCCACTGCAGTTTCTTCCTGCTGTCCTCTCTCTCTCTGTCCACTGCAGTTTCTTCCTGCTGTCCTCTCTCTATCTACTGCAGTTTCTTCCTGCTGTCCTCTCTCTCTGTCCACTGCAGTTTCTTCCTGCTGTCCTCTCTCTGTCCACTGCACTTTCTTCCTGCTGTCCTCTCTCTCTCTGTCCACTGCAGTTTCTTCCTGCTGTCCTCTCTCTATCTACTGCAGTTTCTTCCTGCTGTCCTCTCTCTCTGTCCACTGCAGTTTCTTCCTGCTGTCCTCTCTCTGTCCACTGCACTTTCTTCCTGCTGTCCTCTCTCTCTCTGTCCACTGCAGTTTCTTCCTGCTGTCCTCTCTCTGTCTACTGCAGTTTCTTCCTGCTGTCCTCTCTCTCTGTCCACTGCAGTTTCTTCCTGCTGTCCTCTCTGTCTAATGCAGATTCTTCCTGCTGTCCTCTCTGTGTCCACTGCAGATTCTTCCTGTTGTCCCCTCTCTCTCTGTCCACTGCAGATTCTTCCTGATGCCCTCTCTCTCTGTCCACTGCAGTTTCTTCCTGCTGTCCTCTCTCTCTGTCCAATGCAGTTTCTTCCTGCTGTCCTCTCTCTCTGTCCACTGCAGTTTCTTCCTGCTGTCCTCTCTCTCTGTCCAATGCAGTTTCTTCCTGCTGTCCTCTCTCTCTGTCCACTGCAGTTTCTTCCTGCTGTCCCCTCTCTCTCTGTCCACTGCAGCTTCTTCTTGCTGCCCTCTCTCTCTGTCCACTGCAGTTTCTTCCTGCTGTCCTCTCTCTCTGTCCACTGCAGTTTCTTCATGCTGTCCCCCCTCTCTCTCTGTCCACTGCAGTTTCTTCCTGCTGTCCTCTCTCTCTGTCCACTGCAGCTTCTTCCTGCTGTCCTCTCTCTCTGTCCACTGCAGTTTCTTCCTGCTGTCCTCTCTCTCTGTCCACTGCAGCTTCTTCCTGCTGTCCTCTCTCTCTGTACACTGCAGTTTCTTCCTGCTGTCCTCTCTCTCTGTCCACTGCAGCTTCTTCTTACTGTCCCCTCCCTCTCTGTCCACTGCAGTTTCTTCCTGCTGTTCTCTCTCTGTCTACTGCAGATTCTTCCTTCTGTTCCCTCTCTGTCCACTACAGTTTCTTCCTGCTGTCCCCTCCCTCTCTGTCCACTGCAGATTCTTCCTGCTGTCCTCTCTCTGTCGACTGCAGTTTCTTCCTTCTGTCCTCTCTCACTGTCCACTGCAGATTCTTCCTGCTGTCCCCTCTCTCTCTGTCCACTGCAGTTTCTTCCTGCTGTCCTCTCTGTCCAATGCAGTTTCTTCCTGCTGTCCTCTCTCTGTGTCCACTACAGTTTCTTCCTGCTGTCCTCCCTCTCTGTCCACTGCAGATTCTTCCTGCTGTCCTCTCTCTCTGTGTCCACTGCAGATTCTTCCTTCTGTCCTCTCTCTCTCTGTCCACTGCAGATTCTTCCTGCTGTCCTCTCTCTCTGTCCACTGCAGATTCTTCCTGCTGTCCTCTCTCTGTCCACTGCAGTTTCTTCCTGATGTCCTCTCTCTCTGTGTCCACTGCAGTTTCTTCCTGCTGTTCCCCTCTCTCTCTGTCCACTGCAGTTTCTTCCTGCTGTCCTCTTTCTCTGTCCACTGCAGATTCTTCGTGCTGTCCTCTCTCTGTGTCCACTGCAGTTTCTTCCTGCTGTCCTCTCTCTCTGTCCACTGCAGATTCTTCCTTCTGTCCTCTCTCTCTGTCCACTGCAGATTCTTCCTTCTGTCCCCTCTCTCTCTGTCCACTGCAGTTTCTTCCTGCTGTCCTCTCTCTCTGTCCACTGCAGATTCTTCCTGCTGTCCTCTCTCTGTCCACTGCAGTTTCTTCCTGCTGTCCTCTCTCTGTCTACTGCAGTTTCTTCCTGCTGTCCTCTCTCTCTGTCCACTGCAGTTTCTTCCTGTTGTCCTCTCTCTCTGTCCAATGCAGATTCTTCCTGCTGTCCTCTCTCTCTGTCCACTGCAGTTTCTTCTTGCTGTTCTCTCTCTCTGTCCACTGCATATTCTTCCTTCTGTCCCCTCTCTCTCTGTCCACTGCAGTTTCTTCCTGCTGTCTTCCCTCTCTGTCCACTCAGATTCTTCCTGCTGTCCTCCCTCTCTGTCCACTGCAGATTCTTCCTGCTGTCTTCTCTCTCTCTCTGTCAACTGCAGTTTCTTCCTGCTGTCCTCTCTCTCTGTCCACTGCAGATTCTTCCTGCTGTCCTCTCTCTGTGCCCACTGCAGATTCTTCCTTCTGTCCTCTCTCTCTGTCCACTGCAGATTCTTCCTTCTGTCCCCTCTCTCTCTGTCCACTACAGATTCTTCCTGCTGTCCTCTCTTTCTGTCCACTGCAGGTTCTTCCTGCTGTCCTCTCTCTCTGTCCACTGCAGTTTCTTCCTGCTATCCTCTCTCTCTGTCCACTGCAGATTCTTCCTGCTGCCCTCTCTCTCTGTCCACTGCAGATTCTTCCTGCTGTCTTCTCTCTCTCTCTGTCCACTGCAGTTTCTTCCTGCTGTCCTCTCTCTCTCTGTCCACTGCAGTTTCTTCCTGTTGCGCTCCCTGTCCCTGCAGTTGGGTTGTCGTCTTCAGGTTGACTCTCAGAATAGCATCTGAAGCAACTGAACAGCCCTTCATCTCTGGGGCCTGAGCATCCATCTTTCTTCAACTCAACTCCCGGCTGTCCTTGCACACCCTGTTGTCCCTCTGATGGTGCTTCGTGAATTACATATGCTCCCTTACTGTGCACACACCCGAATCTCATCAGCCTTCTCCCCTCCTAAAATACAGCATCTCCATCTCATCTTTACATTTCAATTTTTAGAATTTTCCCCAAGTCCTCATTGTTATAATCCTTTACACACACTTCCTTTGAATGAAGTCAGTTGTTGTCATTCTTCATTTCCATGTGACATTAAATTTCACTGAAAGCAGAGGTTGGAATTTTCATTCCCTGCAACTAGACTTTCTTTTCTGTGGGATGTAATTGGCAGAATGGCTGAGAAGGAATAGTAGATCAAGCTGCCCAAGTTTTTTCGTAACTCTGCCTTCTATCCTTTCTGTTTAACAAGTTCATTGCCTCTAGCTCAGCTTCCTTAATCCCATTCATTAATATATTTATTCATTTATTCAACAAGTAAGTGAATAACTAATTTACTCAAAAATGTTTTTAAAAATGGACTCATTGCAAATTGTATGTGCTGGGAATAGATATCAGCAGAATCTCTGGAGTCTGACTGGAGTCTGCACCCAGGCCCCAAGCTTACAAGGCCTCATACTTGTCTAGATGTTGTGTGTTCACTGCTTAGAAGTTCCTAATAATCCTTGTAGCAAGAATCCTACAGTTTCTTGTTTGACTATAAAAATATGTTGTTGGTAAAGGTGGTAAGATGAAGCATCTCTGATTTATGGAAGGCAGATAAGAACATGGAAATTAGTGATGAAAAAAGAATATGTCGAGAACTGCTAGAAAATCTGCTGACATGG
Organism: Rhizomys pruinosus; assembly: GCA_009823505.1. Lineage (NCBI taxonomy): Eukaryota > Metazoa > Chordata > Mammalia > Rodentia > Spalacidae > Rhizomys > Rhizomys pruinosus. The sequence goes on along the minus strand of VZQC01007402.1, from coordinate 5,356,558 downwards.
TCTAGTGTGAGGCTGGAGAAGGTCCTTAAGGTAACAGTCAAAGAGAGAAACAAGTGATAAAATTTACCCTGTAAGTTCACATGAGCAAGGACCCAGGAGCAAAAATGTCAGCAAGCAGGAGACCCAGGTAAGCAGATCAAAATCCAGCATAGAACTGGGGAAATGCACAGGCCCCAACCTTAGCCAAAGAACTATTGGTAGCCGATTACTGCTGGGTGAGGGAGAGTTGATTTTCTTTAAGAGGGAGACTCTAGATAAGTTGACTAGACTCCAGTGGACAAACTTGCACTGAGCATTGCCTGTGTACACTAACTTGACTGGTTAGGCTTTAACATGAAAGACAGAATGTGTGAAGTCTGGTAGGGGCCTACGGGAAAGGATCCGATGGGGATGAGGCTATAAAGATGATTAAGATGTTTAGTATGAAAAACACAAAATTCAATAAAAATATACAAAGAACATATTCCCATGTAAAATATTAATGTTACAGGTAGAAGCAGGCACAGGTGCTGAGGTGCTAGGACATGGGTAAAGTTAGAGGCTCATACAACATCGTTCTTAAAGAGAAAGGTAAAGAAAGAACAAACTTAAGCACTGTCCTCATCCCAACAAGATGGCCCAGTGGACTAATATACTCGGCCCCGAGTTGTATGACCTGAAGTGCATCTCTGGGACCCACGTGGTGGAAAGAGAGAACCCATGCCTGCTGGTAGTTTTCCTCTGACATCTACACATGCACGGTGTCGTGCACACCCCCAACAGAGCCACAAACAAATGTAAGAAAGAATGATCTGGACAGGTCAGATCTTCTCAGCCAGAATCCAGTGTTAACATTCTGTTCCAAGTGAGGTTGGCAATCAGTATACTGTGCTCTAGGGAGAGGACATTCATTTTGATTTGCATTTAAAAAGATTATGCTTTTCATTTATGGAGACACAGCAATTGAGGCAGGAACAGCTATAGGAAGGTGATGGTGCTGTTGGTATAAGCCCTGGTGGCTGACTGAAGCAGGGTGGTCTCCCAGCAGGTGATAGAAGAGGGAGCTGGTGTGGATGTTTGGTTGCAACATTCCAGTAGTTCACTCTTAAGAGCCTGATTCTTTTAAGATCTGTAAAAAAATGGCTGTGAAATCATAATGCCTTACTAGATTGGTCCTGCAAAGACAGGACATGCGATAATGGGAGAAGTTTGAGGAACAGCACTTCAGTCTCTGGGGACCTTCCCTTCCCTTGGTGGTCCCCAAGCCATTCTCTGTTGAGAGCCTTTTCTCCACATCACTGTCTGTTTGGGAAGCTCACCAGGGTCCCCTGCATTGTCTCTTTAATACTGCTCTGCACAGAAGACTAAAAATACATATCTCACAGAAGAGTGCTATGCTAAATGATCATTTAAATGCTCAGATCAGAACCCCTGGAATTTTCCATCTGCTTTTTGTCTGCTGAGCTGGTTGTGAAAGGGTACCACTGAGAACCTCCCTGCGGGATGGTTCTGCCAGTGGGTGTGACTGAAAAATCTGTAGCTAACACTGGGAGAAACAGGGGAATGGGGAAGGTAATAAAAAAAATAGAGATCAAGAAGATATAAACACACATCCCAGTTTGATCACAATATTATTTTTTAAATAATATATGTGCACACTTTCTAGATCAACATCTCTGTGTTTCCTTGCAAAGGAGAGAATATTCTTAAAGTTGCAGAGAAGTTGATCTGGTTTGAAAGAAAACAGTAGAGGTGGTAAATTACCAGTTAGATTGGGGGAGGAACAGCAACTGTCAGTGGAGATGGATGCTCTTAATGTCAAGACCATGCTGATGACGGAGAGAAGGTAAAAACACGCAGGGTTCTGCACAGGAAAAGCACGCAAAACGTAGGGGGGAGACAAATCACACCCTTGCTTTTCATTTGCTCTTACACAAAGAGCCCCCAAACACGGAGATCATTATACAGAATGTCCAAGGCAAATTAAGGAAAATAATTATTGTAGCTGATGAAGCAGAAACCCTATTAGAGCTAAACGCTCCACAGTGCTCATCGGCGGTGGAGGTGCTGAAGGAAATGCATTTCTCTGCATCTTTGGTGCAGTTTATTAAATTGAGTTTTTAACCACTTTTCTCCTCCTCTGTACTTTCCCTCCACAGCGCCTCACTCTCAGGCAGGAGGTGCATGGAAAGAGCCCACACAATGTACCACAAGAAAGGATCTGCTGGCACAGAAATCTGCTTCACAACACTTTATCCTTGAAGAAGAAAGGTCGATAAAATCCTAGTAGCAGGGAGAAGGGGCTAACGTGACAGGGAAGGCCTGTAATTCCAGGAAATGGGGGAGTCACTTGAAGAGAGGGGTTCTCCAGCTTGCATGGCTAGCTTTCCATGTTGACGAAGCAGCTCTTCCATCCTGGGAAAGATCCCGCATTGCTCAGTCCATCTCCTTCCCAAGGCGTAAAGTTCTTGTTGATTTGGGACAGCCCGGTTCATTCTTTCCTTCTTAGTACTTTATCACAGATTTTTTTTTTTTACTTGTTGCTGTTTGTTACCATTAACTTTTCTGTATTATACTGGATGTCTTTCAATCTATATGTGTGTAGCTTTGTTAATTACAGGTGATCAGATCACATGCCTTGTATGGTGAGGTTCGGCAACACTCACTTATACAAAATGACAAGTGGTTGACCTAGAAGCAGATGTGCTCCGACCTTCTCCTCTGGGGATGTTTCTGCTAATCGAGCATTGAAAGTACTTTACTATTCACACTTTTCACAGGGTGACAGCCTTATAATGGTCTGTCCAGGGCCAGCCTATACCCACAGTTCATGTTTCCACTCATGCAGAAGAGGACATGAGCTCCAGGCAGCTGAAGGTCCCCCACAGACCCCTGTGCCCTGTGCTCCAGGCAGGCCCTCTCTGTCCCCAGTGGATCGATGAGCTCTTCCATTGACCTCTTTAGTGCCAACTGGTCCAGGACAGAGCTGGGAGGATGCAGACCTGAACTGTGAAATGAAACTTCACTTTTCCACTTCAGATACTTTTTCAAAACATGTGTCAAATTCTATTTAAGTTCTTGGTATTGATTTTAAAGATCAGAACATTCTTTCATGCATCTGCCACGGTGGCACATGCCTTTAATGCCAGCAGTCATGATGAAGAGGCAGGAGGATCTCTGTGAGAGGCCAGCCTGGTCAACCTAGTGAGTTCCACAGAGAACCTGGAACAAAAAGACCAAAAGAATATATTTTGGGTGAAGACATTCAACAGCTATTGGAATATATATTGCCTATTGGGCCTAAAAACTTCCCATATACCCTAAAAAGATCAATGAATGAGTTTTCATCCATTGCCTCCAGAGGTGCAGGACAAGACCCAGTGGACAGACATGAATGACTAGGCTCTTTGCTACCTAATTCTGATGGTATGTAAAAAGAATTTCCAACATCAAACAGCTCTGATCAGAGAAACCTGAGCTCTCCTGAGCTCAAACGATTTCTAAGACTGAGGCTTGCTTTGTGTTAGCCAGGTCCCTGAGTGTTTGGCATGCATCAATATATTTATTTCTTACAACTCCTTGCATGGGTTTGGTGTTATATTCACATTACATATGATTGCACTAAGGCATTGCATATTTGACACATTGCCCAAGAGCACAGAACCATGAAGTGCTCAGCTCAGATGACTTCAATGTTTAGCTCCATGAACCATGTATTTAATTCACATACAGCTTTGTGAGAATGAACCATGTATTTAATTCACACACAGCTTTGTGAGAATGAAAATCAGAACCATATGAAGATAAGTACCTCGAGACATAAAAAAAATCATATTTCTAGTGATAGCACTAGGAACTTAAAGAAAATTTTAATCATTTAAGTGTGCAAACTCTTAGTCCAACTGAGGTCCCAGTCCATCTGAGCCAACCTGGTCAGGAGTAAGAATCCCAGATCTGTCCATCCCCATCAGAAGAGAGCATACACCTGTGAAGCCTCAGCCTCTTCCTTCCTGGGCTTGGCTGCAGGTATTTCCAGGGGTGACATGGCTGGCTTTTATTCTCTGTGTGAGCTAGGGGCACTGGCTCCCTTGAAGAGGACCACAATCTTTGTGAAGTGCTGCTTGAAATGCAAGGTCCTAGGCTGGGAGAGACATGAGGTGACGGGCCCTAATAAAAAGCCCTGTTCTGTTCCTCTAGCAGCTGTGTGCCTGGCAGACCCTGTAGGCAGAGAAGGGACTGGCAGGGGTCATGATGATACATATTCAGTAGTGAAGAAGTCTTGAATCTGCACCTTGCTGGTTTCAGCTGCCAGCGTGCGCGATCGATGGAGAGCTTCCTTAATGATGTGGAATTCTCTTCTGGCATGTTCTGCACAAATACATCATAAGCAATGTATTATTAGTGTCCTTGATGACAGGCTGTCCAGATGTGATTCAGTCAAACTCTGATTGTCTTTTCTTCTTTGTACCCTTATAATTGGAATGTTGTTGATCAGATTCTGCTTTTAATAAAAGTGGCAAAACAGGCAGCATTTTCCTGAAACACTTTATTTGGCAGTAGACAGCAGAACGTTGGAGGGCAGAGGAATAAGGGTGGATGCCAGGCAGCCCAGGGGACAGCAAGTTACAGAGTCCTGGAGCACACATTATAAGCTCCACACATGGGTGGGGAGGGGTGGCCATTATCGCAGACAAAACCAGTGAGGATGTATTTATACGGATGCCTTCCCACAAGCTGAATCCAATCATCATCCTATAGACAAATTTAGTCTTAATGGACAATGTTGATTTAATATTTGAAGCTGAAGCTTGCAGTAAAAAGACCGAATTGCATCAGAGTAGCTGGCCTAGCATGGGTAGACACGGAAACCTCATGCTACAGCAAATAAATCTGGCAAGACAATTTAAAGCTGAGAAGAAACAGAAAGATAAATGATGTCATAAAAGATTCACAGGGGCATTTTTAACTGAGCTGCTAAATATTTTAAAACAGAATAGCCAAGGCTGTTTCATATTAGAAACCCAAATGAGTGGCTCTCTCCATTTATTAAATTTGATTCCCTCTGTGTTTATCAAGCCCATTCTGTCTGAAAGTGTTGTGCCAGCTCTGAAGAGCAGGAACAGTTCCAGTACCAAGGATATTGATGATGGGCACAGGAGATAAGGAAGCTCTATGTGAGGAAGATGTTTCCCAGGAGGCCTCTTTCCTGCCCTGTCAAGGGGGAAGCATGGAACCTTTACTCTCTAATTAGTTCTAAGCCTTTTCTTAAAGAGCCAAACGCTCTTTGGAAATAAGAGTTTGACTCTATATGCCTTTTACATACATACATGCATACATACACACACATATCTATGTAATAGAGTACAGGACATTGGGCAGGGTGAACTAAGGATGATGAAAAGACAGGAGCCGGGGTCTAAACTACATCAAAATTCATGGTATGAAATCCTCTAGAATTTAATAAAAATTTAATAATACATTTGTTACAAAGAACCCAACGCCGGAGGATGCAACTGCCCTGCCCTTAGGGCCAAAGTCACACACATTTTAGACACCTAAAGCTTATGACTGAAGTGGGGTTTCCACACCAGTGAGAGCTAAGCTGTCCTGTCACGTGGTTCAATTAGTTGAATAGCTGGGTTAGAGAAGATAAGATAGCAAAATGCAAAAACCAAATGACAAGTTTTATTAGTTAATTTGTGCCCCTGTGACAAAATGCCAGATGGAAAGTGGGGCCGGGTGTACTTTGGCTGTCAGCTGCAGACCCTTTGCACCAACATGGCCGATGGCTGTGCTTCTGGGGCAGAGAAGGACCCAGCCTCCAAGGGACCAGAGAAGGACCCAGCCTCCAAGGGACCAGAGAAGGACCCAGCCTCCAAGGGACCAGAGAAGGACCCAGCCTCCAAGGGACCAGAGAAGGACCCAGCCTCCAAGGGACCAGAGAAGGACACAGCCTCCAAGGGACCAGAGAAGGACACAGCCTCCAGGGCTGTGAGCTCAGTGACCCACTCTCTTCTCAGCAGGCCCCACTTCCTGCCTCACCACCTCCCAACAAGTTCGCCACGTTATGTATCTACCAAGAGATCATTTTGTCTGTTAGATCAGTAGTCTTGGGTGATCTAACTGTCTGATAGAACCCTCAGAAACAGCCAGTGCTTCACAATCTTCCTGGTGACCCCCAGGCTAGTCCAATTGATAGTCACTCTAAATCATCACTGCAGGCATCCTTTCCAAGGGACTGACTGCCTATTTACACTGGACTTTGCTGAAGAACTGGCTGCCCTACATTTTACTTTATAACCACCAGTGGTGTATTCAAAGAAAAGCAATCTTTGCATGAAAATGCTCACTGTATTTGGACTTGATGAAAGAACAGAGAAGAGCCTGAAATGAGAGTAAGTGGAGACAGTTTTTAGCCCCCACCAAATTTGTGATGGAAAAGGAGTTAGTTAGTGTGCTCAAGGCCACTGTTAATGAAAGACAAAGAACTCTGCAAGAAAACCCTAAATTACAAGGGTCTTTGTTTATTGGACAGTTAAGATTTAAAAAATTGGAAAGACTGGGGCTAGGCAGAGATGACCTTCAGGGTAAGAGAGAAAAAAAACACTGCTCTTGGCATGAGGAACCAGGTTCGACCCCAGCATCCTACATAGTGGCTAAGAAACCGACTGTAACTCCAATTCCAGGAAATCCGTCAGGGGACAACCCTCTCCGACCTCGCGAGCATTGACAACAACGGGCACAAACCTAGCATGCAGACAGTACACTCATACTCATTAAAAAGTAAATCAAAATTAAAATAAAGAATATTTGGTAAGACGTTTAGTCTCAATAAATAACCAAAAAAAAAAAAAAAAAAAAAAGAAAAAAAAAAAAGAAAACTGGATGAAGCCTTTCCCAGGCAAGGCTTGAGGTATTCATGTGACTCTACCTGGAGTTGTATAAATCACTGAATGTGATGAGGTAGTAAGCTGTGCTCACAGTCCACCATGACCTCATAACTGATGTTGCCTGTGTTGTTGCCAAGTCCACAGCAGGAGTCATTAAAAATTACAAAATGAAATGGGCTGAAGAGATGGCTCAGTGGCTAGGAGCACATACTGCTCCTGCAGAGGACCCAGGTCAATTGCCAACACCCAGGTCTGCTGGCTCACAACGGCCCTTAACAGCAGCTGCAGGGAAATCTAATGGCTTCTCGGGTACCTGCACTCACATGTACAGACCTACATGCAGTCATACATACATGAACATCATTCCTTAAAAATCATTTTAAAAGTACTAAAACATGAGAAAATAGAAACAAAAACTGCCCCATGAACCTATCATTCCAGTGCATTGAAGTTTTTCCATTAAAAGAGTAAATCTCAGCACACACACTGTGGTTCTGCTCCTTGTGTCCACCTGTGGTATCAAGTGACACAGAAATAAGTGTGTACAGTCCTGTGTCAGACCACCTGCATGCAGCATAGACTTAAGGTCAGTGTGTACAGTCCTGTGTCAGACCACCTGCATGCAGCATAGACTCGAGGTCAGTGTGTACAGTCCTGTGTCAGATCACCTGCATGCAGCATAGACTCGAGGTCAGTGTGTACAGTCCTGTGTCAGATCACCTGCATGCAGCATAGACTCGAGGTCAGTGTGTACAGTCCTGTGTCAGACCACCTGCATGCAGCATAGAATCTCCCACAGCCCAGTGGGGAGCCTGGGGGTAGAGATTCCTTTCTCTCCACTTGTGGTGACAGGGTTTTGTTGCATATTTATTTCTGGATCTTGGAGACAAGGTTGTGGGTCTGTGTAAATCACTAAGCGCATCTTTTCTCATGGAAATGCAAGCTGTGACTCCCTGGTCAATTCCCCTGCTGCTGCCACTTCCTCTGTTGACAGAGGTGAAGTCCCTATTGGTCAGGGCCCTCACTCAGATTTGGATAGAATTAAATTACTTTGCTTCAGGCACTATGCTTTTATGCAGTGCAGTGAGTGGATACTGCTTTGTAAACTAGCTTAGCAACATACAGACCAAGAGAGCAAAATTCTGCATGTAAGTTTTGATTTTTATTCATCTTCCCAGGAAGCCAGGATTGAAGGGAGAAGTGAAAGAAGAGATAAAGATTTTCATTTTGTTGTCATATATTTTCCAGACATCACCAGCCTAGCCCACCACTTGTGACAGTTGCCCTGGGGCCAGCTCCAGCCTTGTGCCATTTCATGAATTTTCTCAGGTCCAAGGCTTTTCATTACTGGGTTGTGGTTTCTAAACAGGGCTGTCACTCTGAAGAAGGCTTCCTTCCCTTCCTGCAAGTGAATGTTGGTTATGCATGCATATTGTGGCTTGTTTTTCGAAGCCCTAATTTTGCAATGTCAACATGGTGGGAGACAGACACTTTGACACAGTTTGGAGCATTAACAGGAACCCCTAGGAATGAGAAGATTCCATTGCTAGTTCCCACCAGATGCCTTTGGACTGTGACTCACTCTCCCTTACAACTGTGAAGATTTGTGATGCACAAGTAATCTTCACAGTGCCTGGTCCAGGCCTTGTATCCTGATGTCAGGAAGCCTGTTTGTAGAAAGTGTTTCCTCCTTTCAGGAAAAGCGAAGCCCTCAAGGGAGGCCAAGGATCACACACGCCTTTAATCCTAGCACTTGGGAGGCAGAGGCAGGCAGATCTTTGTGAGTTCAAGGCCAGCCTGGTCTACAGAGTGAGTTCCAGGACAGTTGGGGCTACAGTGAAACCCTGTCTCAAAAAGACTGAAAAACAAAAAAAAAGCTTTGTGAGTTGGGGAGAACAACGATGACAAAAGAACCGGAAAACAAAACAAGACAAAGTAAAAAACGTGGAAGGACTCGGAAAGAGATGCAGGATGTGTGGCATTGTGGGAACTTGGGTGGGGTGGGGGGCATGGAAAGGGAAGTGACTCTAGATTCAATTGAGAAATGATGTGTGGAAAAAGTTTAATAACAATAAAAAATACTTTAAAATGCTTTGTTTCCCCAAGTGAGGGTGGAAAAGGAATGTTCCTCAAAATGACAATGGCAGCTGCAGCTTTAATTCACTCCTCTGACTCTGAGAATAAAGTGACTCATGAAATGAGAGACCATCCTGGAATAGCTGTTGTCTGGGAGTTAAAAGTGAGACACTTCTCAATGCAGGAAACCTGTAATTGGATAGAGCCGTGCTTCTTTACCACTTATTTGATGTTTGAGCTTATTTATGTTAGAAACACATGATCTAAGGATTCTAGAAAATGCCAGAAGCTCCCCAAAGTAGGAAAGTTAGAAGAACATAGCCCCAGTGTGCACAAGGTGGGGAGTGGGAGGGGGGGGGGTGCAGAGTAGCCGGACAGGAATGCTCTGTGTAAAAGCAATGAGCTGCACAGTGCAAACACAGTTCATGGGTCAGAGTCCTCATTCTCCTGCCCTTCCTGCTTTAAGAAGATCACCTCAGGAGAAGAGATGAACCTGACAGGGCAGCATAGTTATCCGGCATCTTACAGAGTTGTAATTTCTTCTGTTTTTTTAAGTGGGTAATTGAAAGGTCTGAGAAGTTATGTGACTGCTATAAATTTACTTGTGGAGTGGCGGAGCAGCAGACTGAATCACACAGATCAAAGTCTCTCCAAGCAACTGATGTCACACCCCCAAGCCACCTGCCGATAGGACCTCATTGTGTCATTGCTGTGAGGAAGCATATGCCCATGATGGGCTGGGATGTAGCCCAGGGCTGGAGTGCCCAGAATTGACCCAGGTTAGGTTCTGTGTCATTGACTAGGCAAAATAGAGTAACTAGCCATAACTGCGATACCATACCAATGTATTCAGAACTCTTCCTTTATGCAAGGCCCTGAGCCCAATCGTCAGCATCACTACTCCAGCACAAAGAACATACTTGACACCTGTGGGTAAATGAAAAGAGCCTCCTGAAGGCCACAGCTGGATATGCCACTCTGATGCAGTTGCTGGAGGAAAGACACACACAGCCAGGAGTACGCGCCCCGAAACATGAAGAAATGGCATGTTGACTAGAGACCTATGCATGAACACCAGAAGCTTGCATTTGGGAGAAGAAAGAAATCATTTGGGTCAGGTAAGGTGCATTACCTCAAAGGGACAGTGCACTTTACTAGACAGTTCTCCCAAGGAATGGCTGTGATTACATACCCACAGGGGGGAAAAAATCGTGATTTGCTTCATCACATCTATCTTTAAAGAACGGCCTGCGATTCTTTCCAGTAATGTTCCACTGGGTAAACTGTTCATCACTGTGTAAAACCAAGGAGCTGTTGCTGTCAATATGGACACTTGATCCCTGTTAAAGTCGATGAGGGAAGAGTGGAGGAAAGGGAAGATATTCTTGTTTAGAAAGCATTTGCCAATGTTTCATGGAATCTTATGGAGGAAATTAATTCAAATTGGCTTGGATATGAGCCTTGTCATATGCATCGAAGACTCTCAGAAGAGTCCAAAGCAATAATGATAAACAAGCCTGTCTTGCTGGGAGGAGGTGGTTAACACCCTGCCAAAGGCTACATTTCCAAAGCAGCAGCAATCAGTTAATTGCCTGAGTGTGCACTGCGCTGTGGCAAGCCTTTCAGGGTCAGTCTGTACAGAATTTCACAACTTGAAGAATTTGAAGGCAGAAAGAAAAGTTGTTATTTATTGTTATTTTGTTTTTGGGTTTGATCCAATAATACTGAGATTGCTTTGAAAATAATCACCAGCCCCAAATATTAGAGAACTGGCTGAGCCCACGAATACAGAGTTTGACTTATGGTTGGATTAGTTTAGGATTATATCCTAGCCTTAGGCAAGACACTCAGTAGTAAGACTTGTGAATTTTCCAGTGTGTCTGGGACTCTCCTTCCTACAAAATAGCTTCTGTGTTTTCAGAGCTGATAACACACTTTGCTTAGTAATTTTGCCTATGATAACACTATTAAGTAGGTATTGCTCTTCCTAATACTTTCTGATTAAGAACATGTAGGGAAAAGTTTCCCTAGGCCCTATAGCATTTCAATGGCAGACATAAGATTCAGACCCAGCAGGAACAGATGTAGAACTCTAGTATTTGACTTAGGTATGACACTACATTAGTTAAAGTGAAATATTGAACTCTTACTCCCTTTGTGCTCCCCACAACAAAAATAAAATGAAATGTCTTAAAGGACAGATATCAGTTGATTTGCATATAAGTTACAAGTGTCACCTCTCCAAATACTGGCATTTCAAATAAACTTTAGAGTCCTTGATCTCCCTATAACCCCGCTGGCCTGAAACTCACTATGTAGAACATAGCTAACCTCTGTCTCACAGAGATCTGCCTGCCTCGACCTCCCAAGTACTGGGGTTAGGGGTTTGCACCATCATGTGAGACTTGAACCACTGGTAACAAACTGTGCCTGAGAGATGGGGTCAGAAGATGTCCTGGATAAGGACAGGACTCTCAGGCTCCTGGTCACTCTGATGGCCACTGTACTCTGGTATCTGGGTAGGGCCTCTGGTGTACCAGGTAGAGTGTTGTGATTCCCTGAAGCATGATTCTCAGTGTCAACCTCACTCTTGTCTTCTGAGGCTAAGCTGGCTGTGCTTAGAAACTTGACACTGCCAGAACTGGCACTTCTTTCCACACCATGTATGTGCTTCTTGTCCACATAGGACATAGGAAACATCTCTAAAACATGTCAGATGTATGTGAAACAAAGTCCTAAGGGCAAATGAAATTATGTATTACCCCATGTGAACTCAGATTTGGTTTTTGAAAACATTGCATTAGCATACAGTTGGAATTTCTACCATGTATATTTCCAGATTTTAACGGAGAGAAGCAGGGTCTTGTCTCTTGTTACTGCTTCTGCACCATGGTGGCCACTGACCTGGGCTCCAAAGTCTCCATGCTCATCTGGAAGGCCAAATTAGCCTAACAACACCCCATCTAACCTCTGAGCTTGGACCCTCCCGATCACCAAAGCAGTTTAGGACACACTGGCACCATTGCATTGATAGGTCATCTCTTTTGATTGATGCTCTTTGTGCTGGTATCCACTGTAGAGATATATTGGCTTATTCCTCCAAGGAGAGAGCTAATAGCCAATTAGATTTGGGATATACAGACATATGGCTGCCACTGCTGCACAATATTTCCAGGCAGATGAGGTGTAGCTGGTGCTGACGGAGGAGTCTTGCTTGACTCAAGGAGACCTATATTTGCTTTATTGGTTTAGTGGTCTTTGGTAACACTCTCTGACATCCCAGAGACCATCTGTATACTTGCAAGTGCGGTCTCCATACATCTTTCCCATGTTTATATCAGGTCTTCAACAGCAGGGCCTTATCGCCTCCCTTCCTGCAGATATCCCAGTTTGGAGGCAAGGAGCCTTTACCTTTTGTGGGGGCTTGGATCCCCTGGCCAACATCTCCTTGGTAGAATAATCCATTGTTGATGTCAGAGCTCCTGTATTAATATATTTTGTTTAAGTACGTAGCTTAAGGAGACTTTAGCATTATATTTGGTTCTGAATGGAGAATAATCCTTTTCAGAGTTTCTATGTTCATTAGTCAATTAAAGAAGGCAGTTTTACTGATTTTACAAGAGAATACCTCTATAACAGCTGGCTCCAATCTACAGCTGGAGAATGACCTCATCATCATCATATTTTTCCTTATTCTATGGGGGGGGGTTAAGAAAGTCTCTTGTATTAAAACCTTTGTGGCAGCTAGAAGGTAAGCTTCGTTAGGAATCATTAAAAATAATTGTTACTAGTAGGATCCAGAGAGGGGCCTGATGTCTGCATCAATCTGAGGCATTTCTTCCCTTCAATGCCCAGAGGAGTCAATCCTGCTGGCACTTTCTGGTACATCCTACTCACTGCAAAGCTGCATTTTCTTTCTCAGCCATTAAGTTGGTGATACTCTGGCCTGTTGGAACATACAAATCCTTTCCCGTAGTTAGTTTTAAGATTTGGGTTGCAAGGTTTTTTGACAAAAAGTTTTCATATCTATCTATATCCCCCTTTTTTATTTAAGGCTTTTATTTTTGACCCATGAGTCTCAAAAAAGCAGTTGTTTTATACATACCTATAGGGTGGAATCAAGGCACAGATTTCATCAAGTTCACCCATGCTGTTTTGGGTTACTGTATGTGATTAACTTGGGAAACAAAGTTTATTTTTGAGTTAAATAACCCACGGCTGATGCCACAAGCTTACATCCTCTAATGGTTAGGAGATGTTATAAACCACACGAAGACCCTGCCATACTTAACAGAAGAAAATGTAATTCATGAATTAACATACCATCAAAACATCTGTGTCTATACCAAGGTAACCTACCATAACAATTAGTACTGTTTAAATACCTATATATCTAATTGTGTGTGCTTCATTAGTAGGATCGAAAGGCTATATATTATACTTTTTAAATACCTAAATATCTAATTGCATGTGCTTCATTAGTAGGATGGAAAGGTTATGCCTGGGCAAGCTGGCAGCCCATGAAAGAAAACAGCCAGAACTGACTAGAGACCAAGACATCAGCTCCAGAGAAAGTAGAATGTTTTGCTTCTCATCCACCTGTGCCCCTTTTCTAAGCCTAGGGAACAATCTGTGGAAGAGGGGGCGTGGTAGAATGTAAGGGCTGCGATTGGGGTTAATGGTGAAACTACAACAATATAGACTGGACACTCATTTGATCAACTTGATTGAATATACGAGCCCCTCCTGCTGGATGGTGGGACCCATGAGCTGTGTGGGTTTGGGCACAACGGCTTGCAAATTGGTTTTACATGAAGGATGCTTTTACTCACAAATTATCACTTATTGTTAAAAAAAATGAAAACAAAACAAAACAAAAAAGCAGAGAAAGATGCAGAAAACTTATGGCAGAATGCATGATCTGGGATGGGTAGGGGTGGGGTGGGGGGAAGGGAAGGGGATATATGACTGAACTGAATTGGAAAATGATGTATGAAATACACAAAGCATCAATTAAAAAAAAAAGATACTGGCTTGTTAATATCAATTCCTGAAGAATATTTGTGTTGTTTACAGATAGGAGTGACTAGTATGAAGGCAAATAAACCTCGATGCACAGATTTTTGATACCTGTAAAAAATAACTAAGATTTTTAAAAATACATTTTTACATTTAATTTTTTTTTTAATTTAATGTGTTTGAGTGTATTTCCTCCATAATGTGAGTGCATCTGTGTCATACAATACCTGTGGAGGTCAGAAGAGGGTGTCAAAGGCCCTGGAACTAGATTTGCAGATGGTTGTTAGGGGCCATGTGGTTGCTGGGGACTGAACCCCTGTCCACTGCAATAGGAGACAGTGTTCTTAAGCACTGAGAAATCTCTCTTCAGCCTTGCATTTAATCTTTTACCGTTAGACTAGTTCATGGATGTCTATAATGCATCTTGGTCATATATCTCTCTCTCTCAGCCTCCAACTCAGACCCAGGCCCCATCACTTCTGTGTCCCAATTTCACAGCCTTCATTTGTGGTTCTTCATTTACCCCACCGAGTCTAGTTGGGGTGATCCTTATGTGTGTGGTGTGGGTTACCCACAGGAATATGGGAAGCCGACCAGTGGCCATAATCCCAAAGAACTGTGACTGACTATCCCTCCCTGAGCAGCCGTCACCTGCCCCTAGCTCCGCAGCTGTGGGGGAGGACACCTGGAGCCCGCCCCAATCAGGCTAGACCTTTAACTGGCTTGCTCTTGTGCAGATCTTGTCCAGAGAATGACAGCTAGTGTGAGTTCATACATGCAGTGCCAAGTCCCGGCGGGGGACAGCACACAGCACTGCTCCCTGTCTCCCCATCCTCCAGCTCTGACACATTTCTGTTCTTTCTTCTCCAGTGTTCTCTGAGTCTGGGGTGTGGGGGGGCACGCGTGGTTGATACTGATGTCCAGTGGTTTGAACAATGGGAAGCCTCCATGTTAGCTCTGATCCACTGAAGTAAGAAGCTTCCCTGACCGAGTGTGAGAATAGTGCAAATATATGGAATTAAACACAAATACTTAGGAGGCAGTTTAACAAACGGAACCAGTAAGCAAAACACCACCCACAGGTGCTCCCCTGTGGCCTACGACCTCCTTAGCCCTAGGATACAGCCATATTTCCAGTAGAAGGCATGAATTCCTGTCTGTGGGGCAGGCTGCAAGTTCATCAAGAGAGTGGTTGGTCACCACCACACACAGTCCTGCCACTTGTGCATAGTTATTTTGAGTGTCGTCCTCATTGGTTTATTTACCTACGAGGGGAGCAAGGTTGTTTACTACACACTTTGTGAGAAAAGAAATGATTTTTTTGATGTTTTTCATCCCTGTTGCAAAAATTTGCTGTGTTGTTGGAGGCCTTTGTTTGGCCTGTGCCCTGCTGATGCCTCTCCTCACCCTCGACACCACGGGCCCTCATACCATCACTTTGCAGTCACTGAGGACACCTTCAGAGTCCATGACCTTGGCTCTCCTTTTGGCTGTTCTCCTTGAATGCTTTCGTTATTCAAGGTCCACTTTTCCTTCCACACAGGTTTTAGAATTGGCTAGTCTGAATCGAAGAGAAATTTGATGACGCTTTTGGTGTAGCTCATATACATTGAAGACAACATTCTTTCCTTTAAAATATAATTCGGTATACCACATGGACTGTTTTATTGTACTTGTTATAAAAGTTCAGCAGGAGAAATGTGGGTAGCAATGGCACACTGGCCTTTTTCTTGATATTTTGAGGAAACAAATCAAATTATCCTGAGTGTACACAATTGTAGTTTTCTTCTATATTATCTTTATCATGTTGGGAGACTAGCCTTCAGTCTCTAATGTGCTATTTTATCTAACCTTGAAGTCTGAGAATGAATCAAATGGTCAAAGTATATTATTCTAGTTACATATTTCTGGGTTGATTTACTAGTATTTTGCTTGAAGAGTTTTCTTTGTATGCATTTAACAATAATGAACAATACTAGGACTTTGATTTCTTACAAAAAGTAAACTAGTAATTCTTTGGTGGTGGTGGTGGTGTGTGTGTGTATGTGTGTGTGTGTGTGTGTGAGAGAGAGAGAGAGAGAGAGAGAGAGAGAGAGAGAGAGAGAGATCCCTTGGTGTCAGAATAATTCCAGTCATAAAATAACTAGAAACTGACTTTTCCTGTTTTAGTTCTGGTAGCAATTATGAATGATGGCTTCTAATTATGTCTCAAATACTTTTCAAAGTTTACTAGTGAGAATAATTATGACAATTTTATTTTATTGTCAAGTTTTTAACAATGAGATTGATATCTGTAATAGATACAATGGTATTCATATTACCTATTTAATCATGGGTAGATTTTGGAACTAAGACTTTCAAAGAGTTCATCTAGGGGGTAACTATACTTTTTGAGGAAAGTCATATCTGCAGTAACACTCTGTGTTCAATAACACTGAGGTCTGAAGGGATGGAAACTTTTATTTTTTGTATATTTATAACTCAAAACATATCTTTTCTTTTTTGAAAACAGTTTAACAAATTATCAATTTTTTTGATATTTTAAAAATCGAAATTCAGTTTAATTTCAATTTATTTATTTTTGTTCTTTACTGTATATCTTTCTTCCTACTCAGTTTTATTTTGTTCTTCTCAAAAATTTCTTCTGTAGAGGCTTAAATGATTGATTTGAAGCATTTTCCCTTTTAACAAAAACATTTAATTTAGTAAGATTTTCATTAGGCATCCTTGGCACAAGCTTCCAAATTTTGATAATTTCAGTTTTCTCTGAATGTGCTCCAATTAACTCTGAGTTTCTTTTCTTCAACACGAATTATTCAAAGTTTAGTAGTTAATTTCCATCTGTGTGGAGATGCTTTGATATTCTTTATATTACTTCTGTGTGATATAATTCCTGTATTCTCATAGTGCACTCTGTATGATTTCATTGATTTTAGTATTGACAAGGTTTGATAAATGCCACCAGTATATTACCAATTCTGATAACACTGAAGGGCCTTTAAAAACAGGCAGTCTGTTCTTGAACAAAGAGCCTTTCACACACCTAACTAAACGTTTTACATTATTATTATTTTTAATTTTACATTGTTATTATTATTATTATTATTATTATTATTATTATTAAAGTGTTATTTTTTGACAATGCATGGGAGAAGTGTGCTGATGTCTCAACATGTAATTCTGAGTTATTCTGATTCTACCTCCACTTCTGTGTATTCACATCCTTGAATTTGATAACTCCATTGTTTGCTAGATGCATCTTTAGGATCACTAGAAATTCTTGGTAAATCGAACATTGTATCTTTGAATGTCCAGGTTTATTTCATCTTAGTTTTATGAAGCAACTCATTGATTCAAGAATTTCCTACAATGAATTTTCATCATAGACCTTTGTCCCAATCTCACCCCTCACCCTACCACCCACTGCCCCCCCCCACGCCCAGCGAATCATGCGCTAAGTCTTCATCACCATCAATGCTGGGCTGCACCCTGTCATGGTTCTCCAATTGTATTCTTTCTTACTTGCCAGATCTTGAGTTCAGAACTTTGAGATCAGTATAGAAGTGCCTATGGTCAAGTAAATATTCATCTTGTGAGAAGTGTCCTCACATTACCTGTCACACACATTCAGTCCCTTGGTACATCCTGGGCCCTGAGGCTGGCTGCCCCGGGCATGCTTCATCCTACACCCTGAGGCTGGCTGCCCCAGGCATGCTTCATCCTACACCCTGAGGCTGGCTGCCCCAGGCATGCTTCATCCTACATCCTGAGGCTGGCTGCCCCGGGCATGCTTCATCCTACACCCTGAGGCTGGCTGCCCTGGGCATGCTTCATCCTACACCCTGAGGCTGGCTGCCCGGGCATGCTTCATCCTACACCCTGGGGCTGGCTGCCCCGGCATGCTTCATCCTACACCCTGAGGCTGGCTGCCCTGGCATCCTTCATCCTACACCCTGAGGCTGGCTGCCCCGGGCATGCTTCATCCTACATCCTGAGGCTGGCTGCCCCGGGCATGCTTCATCCTACACCCTGAGGCTGGCTTTCCCAGGCATGCTTCATCCTACACCATCTTTTCTCTCAATACCTTCACTTAGATTTTTCTTGTCACATTCCTTCTTGGATGCATCAAAATTCATACTGAACCTAGTGAGTTCTGGCTAAAAAATAGTATGTCTGCCCACGTCTTTCATGCCATTCTCTGTCAGATGAACAAACACACACGAAGTAGTCTGAATGTCCCATGTCCCTTTTTACCCTGGATGATTTCTGTGCCTCTGACTCTTCTCTTTATTATATTTATATTATTAAGGTAGTCACTCAATTGATTCAGTTAATGTTTATAAGGGTTGATATTTTGTTATACTAAGAAATATAAATTGGAAACTTAATTAAACAAAACATTTATGGACACCCCATTTCAGCTGGTTAAGTCAGAACTACAAAGCATATGGGAGTAGGGGGTGAAAGCATGACAGGAGTCATGGACAGAGACTCCGGCCTGCAGGCCCAGGGCTCTTGCAGGGCTGATGGTCTCGCTGAATTGGGTAACGTCAGAAGAAAGTAAGCAGAACAGCTGGCAGACATTCACTAGAGAACTGGCTGTTACTGGGCCAAAATCCACACACAGGTTGGAATATCCTATGTAGGGCTTCATGATGATTTTGACCCCATGTTTCTTCAAATCTGGTTTTGTCAAGTCTGTTGTTTCCTCAAATGTGTTTCATTCTTCCTGGTCTCTCCTCTCTCATTTGAGTATTTTAATGACATGGATATTAAACATTTTTTCACTATTCAAAATGTTGCTGAGGCTATTGTGGCAAGTAGAGAAGCCACCTAGAATTCTTTTCCATCATTACTTTATAGAGCAATGCATGCAAGGCCAGATGCAGATCAAGAATTATCGATGAGTTTCCAGTGGAAGGGACGGCCACTCAGCATGAAGCTGGCCAAACTGCAAAGAACAAGAGCCGGCATTACACTTATCCCTGACTGGGACACCTATATCAAACTTCTGCTTCTCAAAGCTCAGGGATCATTGTGGAAAGGGAGTCCGAAAGATTGTTAGAGCCAGAGGTGGTAGAAGACCACAAGGAAAGGGTTTTCTAGAGAGCTGGAAACTTACTCTTATGAATTCACAGCAATGATGACAGTATCCACAAAGCCCATGCAAGCTCAAATGAGAAAAAGTCACTGTGCAGTGGCAGAGACAGCCTCTTTAAAGCATGGAACTTCTGGTATGTCACCGAGGATCCTAAGGATGGACCCACCCCAAAGGACAAGGGGACACAAATTAAACTCTACAGGCCACAATGTATATAAATAACATTAAACAACCACAAGAGGAAAGTCACAATTTCTCTTTTCTTTGCTATGCACTTCAAATCCTGTTATTACTTGAGATCATCTAAGAAAGAGAAATATTGTATCTTGTGTTCTTACAAGAAAATTACAATATGTTTACAACAGGTATGTTTTCTTCACTATGGCTAGAAAGGAAAAAAGCAAGTATTCCTCCTTATTTTCACAGAACGAATCCTAACCTGGTTATCTCCTGGATCTGCTCTTCCCAGGTATTAGGCCAGGACATGGGAACCAAGTACCTGGCTAAACCAGAGAAGGAACCAGAGGTCCCCTTTGAGCACTGCAGCATGGTCCCAAGTCTGCTTCACTGTGTGGAGACCACTGTTCTAACAGCACTTTGGGTCAGAAAACACCCCTTGTCTCAGCAGAGCTGCTACACATGCCATGTGCCCAGGAAACTGTATTCAGACTGTTCCAGGACTCATGGCTGGGTCTACCCTATGACCAACCACAGAACCTATGTAGAACCTGGCTGCTGGGAGGGGCAGAGACAGTCTTCCTAAAGCCGTGGACTCCAGGGTTCTTGGAACCTAACTGTCCATCAGGATCAGCATCATTCCTGATAAGCGCTGGTCCCCATTTCCAGATCCACCCACAAATACCATTCCAACAGTAAATATTTGGGAATTTATATATCTGAACTGTCAACCTTCAACCCTACTGTTCAAAACTACAAGATAAATATTTCCCTTTACTTATAAAAGTAAGCAAAATAAAATTTGGCTAGATTCCTAAAAAGTGGAAGGTCCTAATAGGGTGGAGACATTCATCTCTCACTTTCAAATAAAAGAAAGGGAAAAAATAAGTTCAGAATCCCCTAAAATTCAAGTCAAGATTTCTAAGTTTACCTGAGATTTTGAGACTTAATCACCTGGGTACCATTTTAATTGAGGTTGGGGGCTGTTGGGACTCAAATCTTTGTACTAGTAATGGAAAAATAAAATAGTTTAAAGAAAATGAGAAAAATACCTGACTAAACTTTCCTGCACAACAGAACACATAATGTTCTCTAAATTGTTATATAGTTAGGACTAAATCAAAACAACTAACGATGTGCTCAGCACAGGTGTGAGGACTAAGCTTCATTATCAACTCCAAGAGCTTTGAGCTTTAGAATCACCGGGGCATGCCTAGGACATCTCTGTGAAGGCGTCTAACTGAGAGGGGAAGATCTCTCACTAATGTGATGGTACCACTCCTTGGGATGGGCTCTCAGCCAGATTGAGAAGGAGCCAGAGTCTCAGAATTCAGCTCCTACTTCCTGACTGAGGATGCCATGTGTGCAGCTGCCTCAGGACCCGTCACCATGCCTTCCCCCCAATGCTGGGACACACCCTGTCACACCATGAACCAATGTCAAGCCTTCTTTGCTCAAGTTGTTTTTACTATGATTTTAATCAGTAAGAAAAATAACTAACAACTAGATACCATAGGAAGTTACACTAATTCATGAAGCCAGTTTGCTTCATGTTTTTAAAGAAATCTTCATACCACTTACTTTAAAGTAGATAAGCTTTCTCATAGGAGGGGCCCCCTTTAAAGTTGTCTAATCACAAGTGCTCAACCCTGAACATGCAGACATAAACATTTCTAAATGGATTCAGTGCTTTATATGTGCAAATAGAGATGAATAGGTAGATAGATAGATAGATAGATGATAAAATGATAGATGATTGACAGATGGTAGATAGATGACAGATGATAGAATGATAGGTGGTTAATAGACAGTAGAGAGATTATAGATAGATGATAGATTACAGATGATAGATTGATAGATGATAGAATGTAGATGATTGATAGATGGTAGATAGATGAGAGATAGATGATAGAATGATAGGTGGTTAATAGACAGCAGAGAGATTATAGATAGATGATAGATTATAGATGATGGGTTGATAGATGGTAGATAGATAGAAGAGTGATGGTAGAAGATAGATAGATAGATAGATAGATAGATAGATAATAGATGTAACAATAACAATCAGCCTGGCATGGTGGGGCACACCTTTAATCCTAGCACTTGGGAGGCAGAGGCAGGCGGAACTCTGAGTTCAAAGCCAGCCTGGTCTACAGAGCAAATCCCAGGCCAGCTGAGACTAAAGGGAGACCCTGTTTCACAAAGACAAAAAACAAACAAACGAAAACAATAACAATCATAGGAGAAAAGAAAAAAAAGTGAGAGGGAGTGAGGGGAGGATAAGTTGGGGGAGTGGAAGAATAAAAACGTAGTACTCATGTATGAATTTCTCAAAAATATTATAAAAGAAAAAAGGTAGCTAGGAACCTTTGAAGGCCAGCACTTAGGTCAACCAATATGTGAAAATAGAGCTACTAAATGTTCCCTAAGAGGTTAAACAATTTACATTTGTAGATGAATCTAGTTTCCCTCTAGCTTGTGTTTATTCCACCCAAAAATAGATGGCTTAGCATTCAAATATTGTTATGAATTAGTATCCATATAATATGTTTAAAATACATAAAAAGCATTAATTGGTTTCTTTGCATATCCATTCAGTTCATTTTTTGCCTTTTTATATTTTTTTATGTTCACTCACATCAGGTTGCAATACCAGCATTTGTTAAATGTTTTGTTTTTCCAATCAAGAAATTTAACTTTGCATATAAAAATAACATGATACTGAAGGCATAAATGGGTCGTGCCTTATACCTGAGAGCAACATAATATTTATAGTATAACGAATATAAGTCAAGCTATAAAGAAAAATGTTTAATTTTATCATCATTCCAACATTTTCTTATTTGCAAATATCTTCAAAACTTAACTTATATGGTAGAAAATTATCTAGGAATTTAGCTTTTATCTCTTTAGCTCAGATCCATAGAACCCAGTATTCCCTCAAGATTAGGCTGTAGTTATAATTCAGGAGAGGTAAAAGCTAGTGAATATGTATGCTTTGTTAAAAAGATTTAATTGTTTCATTTGCTTTAAAGACATGCCTGGGATTGATTAGGGAGAGGGTACAAAGGCATCTTGGGGGCACTTCACTGTCTGGGGACTGTGAGAGAAATGGGTGAGCAGATAGCAGAGTCTGATTGTTTCCTCAAAGACTCTGGAGAGAGTCACATCCCCAAGTCCCCATGGAGGACAGGAACAATGTACTCAGAGCTTTGGGGAGAATCCAGAGCTGCTGAAGTCCTGCTCTCCAAACAAGTTTTCCATCAACAACAGGGGCTTCACCATCAAACCTTGAGCTGGAAGATTGGTTTCCTGAATGCATTTTTAGAGATTTGTATTTGCTGTACAGTGTATATTAATTTCACATTCTTTAAAGCAACTCACAACCTCAAAGGAAGAGAAAGACAGGGACTTTTAAAACTGTGCTCATTCTAACGACTTTGAACTTTAAAGCCTCCTTTCAGAGATAGCAGGGTCTACAGCGGAAGATCAGCTGGAAATTACAGCTAGAACTGCCCATCCAGATGAAGTCATGCAGGAAATGAAACATGTTTGGACAAACAAAGCCATGGCCAGAGATGCAGCAATGTCAGAGGAAATTGCAATGAATGTCTGACCAGCATCTGGAAGAATAAAGTGCAATGAATGTCCAACCAGCATGTGGAAGAAGAAAGCACAATGAATGTCCAACTAGCATCTGGAAGAGGAAAGTGCAATGAATGGCTCAACAGAATCTTGAACTGCTGCCTTCCTCCCATAGCCCAGTGATAGAAATCCAGTGCATTTTATTCCAGCTCCTCCTCCCTCCCATGGCCCACTGAGCAGATACCCAGCATGCCCTCCTTTCCTACAGCTCCTCCTCCTCCCTCCCTCAGCCCAGTGAGCAGATACCCAGCATGCCCTCCTTTACTACAGCTCCTCCTCCTCCCTCCCTCAGCCCAGTGAGCAGACCCAGCATGCCCTCCTTTACTACAGCTCCTCCTCCTCCCTCCCAGGGCCCACTGAGCAGATACCCAGCATGCCCTCCTTTCCTACATCTCTTCCTCCCTCCCACAGCCCAGTGAGCAGATACCCAGCATGCCCTCCTTTCCTACAGCTCTTCCTCCCACAGCCCACTGAGCAGATACCCAGCATGCCCTCCTTTCCTACAGCTCTTCCTCCCTCCCACAGCCCACTGAGCAGATACCCAGCATGCCCTCCTTTCCTACAGCTCTTCCTCCCTCCCACAGCCCACTGAGCAGATACCCAGCATGCCCTCCTTTCTACAGCTCCTCCTCCCTCCCATGGCCCACTGAGCAGATACCCAGCATGCCCTCCTTTCCTACAGCTCCTCCTTCCTCCCAGGGCCCACTGAGCAGATACCCAGCATGCCCTCCTTTCCTACAGCTCCTCCTCCTCCCCCCCAAGGCCCACTGAGCAGATACCCAGCATCTGTCATGTTTCTCTACCGCCTTCTGTTGCTTCAGCCTCTTGTATCAACGGGGGTTCTATGAATCCATGTGAACAGCACGTAGAGTGGCATCCCCACCAGAGGTCACACGAGTAGAGTCCACCAGTGCTTCCTGGACTATTCAGTTTCTCAGAACACTCACAGAAAGGGATGGTGCCGTCTAGATAATCCTGATCTCCTGCATGTAGGTCAGAGCCTACAAGACCAAGTCTTTATTGCTTAGAAAGGTCAGGGTCCTCCTATCAGATTCAGAACATCTATCTAGGTCTTTTTCTTGTATCTCCTAGATTATAATGCTGTTGACAGGGATTATCCAGAATCATCAGATCTGTTCATAAGCGCCTTGCCCTGTGGGCCCTCTGCCCCATGAGATTCACTTGGTATCTGTGATGCCATGGGGGATGGAGCTCTGCTGCACTTCATGACTAGCTGTCAGCTTGACACTGGGATTTCTTTCTCTTCAGGTGACATGGGTTTCCTAGTGTCTCTCTTTCCAGGGCAGTGAAAAATTTTCAAACAAGCTACTATACCCCTGACACTGCATTTGACTGTTTTATTGGCAAAAGTTCTTGGTAGTGATGCATTCTCTAGCTTTTTTCTTTTACAGGGTGCTACCAGGCAGTCCTAACTGTTCTGTGTTGAGTGTTTTCTTTTTTTTTCTTAATGTGCTTGAGAGAGCGGAGTCTAAACTGATTTTTATGATTCATAATTTGCATTTAAGAGAAAACAGTTGATTCTCAAACTTCTTTCCTAATGCACTGCCCTTTAAGTAACTTTACAGCTTAGACTTTTGAATCCTTTAAAAGTATTTATTTTGGGCTGGGCGTGGTGGCGCACGCCTTTAGTCCTAGCACTTGTGAGGCAGAGGCAGGCGGATCTTTGTGAGTTCAAGGCCAGCCTGGTCTACAGAGTGAGTTCCAGGACAGCTGGGGCTACAGGGAGACCCTGTCTCAAAAAGACCAAAAAAAAAAAAAAAAAAAACCATGCGCACATGCACGTGTGTGTGTGTGTGTGTGTGTGTGTGTGTGTGTGTGTGTAAATACATGATGCATGTGCCCTCACACCCCAGGGCCTGGAGTTATAGGCATTTGTGGGACACATGATGTGGATAATAGTAATCAAACTCAGGTCCTCTGGAGCAGCACACACTCTTAACTGCAGAGCCATTTCTCCAGCCCCTATCATAAACTTTAATAGAAGAATGTCTCTGAAGAGGAATACTGGGCTCTCAACTGATGTTGGGCTACCTCAGAAATAAAACATGTAACTTCACAGAATACTGGAGTTTGATATATCCCTGTCTGATGCTTATGGAGGCTGAGTGACCTGTTTCTTATAATGTGACTGCCAAAGCTGGCCATAGAAGTCAAAATTCCTAAGTTCTTCTCCTTTGTATGTTCCATTGATTGATATCTGCTACCCTCATGTAAACAGAAAATGTAAGTAAGTCTTATGCACTGGGAAAGGAAACTAACAAGACGCCCCTGAATCTACTTGGCTGCCATGGCTTTAGACTGAGTTCTAATTAACTTGATGAGCATAATTCCATACATGAGTACCACCTTCCCCTTCAGTGATGTTTTTGTAGATTACTCCTGAGGATCCCATGAGGTTCACTCACACTTGTTCTCACAGTGAGGGTCACAATGGCTGAGATGGTTAATAACTCTTCAACCTGAAGCTCAAAATACTACTGTTACTTTGATTCCAAAGAAATGATGCCCAGGACACGAGCTCTGTGTGTGCGTTCTGTGTGTGTGTGTGTGTGTGTGTGTGTGTGTGTTTGTGCCAGGGGGCACATGCTTTTGTACACATGACTATGGAGGCCAGAAGCAAAGCTCAGGTATAGTTAGCTCCTCAGGAGCCATTCACCCTGTTTTCTGAGACTGGGTTTCTTATCAGCCATCCTAGGCTGTGGTCAGTGAGCCCCATAGATCTGCTGTCTTCCCCTCTTTAGGGGTGGGGTACCAAATGCATGCCCCTACATTCAGCTGCTTATACAGGTTCTGAGGAATCTGAACTCATGCATCATGCTTGTACATAATTACTGCACTGACCAAACCATCTCTCCAGCCTGTCCCAGCATCCTGTCAGCCTTATCCGGTGTTCACCTCTATCATAGGAAGGTCTGTACACTGTTTTCCCCTTTGGTATTGGGCTCTACCTCAATGTCTTCGGCATAGGATAAAGGAGGTGAAGTTAATTTGGGGGAAAAATCTTCCTGTGTTCTTCCCGCTCAAGTTCCCTGAAGTTTTCAGACATACAGGACAAGCCAATGACCCCAGAAATGCAAGCACGAAGTGGATGTTGGAATTCACTTGGTCCAACACAATAATGTGAATCGTCAGTCAACTTTTAGGTCTGTATTTTAGGTCTGTTGCCAAGAAGGAAGAGTTCCTTCTTTCAGAACTCTAGCTTTGTTAGGTATTGATGTCAGTGAAAACCATAATACTGAGTGTCAGTAATATAAGACAGAGGGAAAATGAGGTTAATATTAATGTGGGTGACATTACATCCTCAGAATTAAAAGAGCTTTTAGTTCAATGTAATGAATTTCACAGCCCAAGAACTAGGAACAGGGTTGATCCAGGTTCACAATGCTTGATTGCTGTTGTAAACCAGATGGCTTTCATTTAAGGATTAAATACTATGGAAAGGGAGATAGAATATACACAGTTCCAGCAATTTAGAATTTTATCAAAATCAAGAGATTTTCAAATTGTCAGATGCAGGAACATTGGTTCAACTTGGATAACCGGTTTGCTATTATGGAGTTGCATCTGAAATCTCTACATATCTACTGAAAACAGCTTTAGTAATTAAAGCTCAGAAATATTGAATGTATATTGTTAAGTACATCTTTTTATAAATACTGTAGTTTTCACAGTCAATTATTGCAAACAATTTTCTTTAAAATAATTTGGTCAGCTTTGACTTTGCTGTTACCAGTCTTATAACAGTTACATAGAATTACCAGCTACACCTAAAAATTCTAGAGCATGCATATTTTTATTTGCTTAATGTGCTTAAGAGTTTAGATTTCTTATACAAGTGTTCTCTTTTTACATTGAAATATTGTTGTGAGCACAGTAAAAATCCCATTTTCCCTCCACCAATTAATAGTAACTTAAGTTGATGTGCCTGAATCTCTGGATAATTATGAATGTTTTCCATAAAAAGACATTTTCTTGCATCAGGAATCAATGATGTCATGGATGTCACATGTGTGTGTGTCTGTATGTCTCCAGTGTTGAGTGGGGACAAAGGAGAGTAGTCCTTACTGGCTTAACTTTCTCAATTGCATTTTCCCTCATGAAAATTATATGTTAGACTCTACTTTTAAAATGTGTGTATATGTCTGTGTATGTGTCTGCATGTGTGTCTATGTGTTTGGTTGTGTCTGCATATGTGTGGCTATATGTCCATACTTATGCATCTATGTGTATGTATGTATGTATGTATGTATACACATGTTGTATGTATGTGCATAGGGGTATATGTGCATGTGTGTATATATGGGTGCATGGGTGCATTTGCATGTGCATGTGTATGTGTATGTATGTGGATGACTGCACAGAGGCACATGCCATCGTACAGATCTGGAGGCAAAATGACAACCCTGAATGAGACAAGATCTCTTGTTCACCACTAACTGTGCCAGGCTACCTGGCCCAGGGGCCTCTGGGAATTCTCGTGCTCTATCCCGTTTTGCTGTAGCGGCACTGGGATTGCAGTTGAATACTACAGCACATGGGTTTATGTAAGTTCTGGGAAATCTACACTCAATTTTCAAGCTTGTGAGGCAAGAACTTTACCTACTGAGCCATCTCCCAAGCCCCAAGGTCCTTGTGAGATAACAGTGTCATGGTATCAGACAGACATGAGTGCCAAAGAAAACTACAAACCTAAAACTACTGTGTTTATTTAAGAAACCCTGTAAGCCTCTTTCAGTGTGTGTTTGAGGTCTCTATTCACGTGGCACCTGCGAGTCCTGTGAGATAACTGAGAATATATGTCAGCACACTTCCAAAAGGAACCGAAGAAGCCCTTGCAGTCAGGGTAGTTCTATGTGGCCATGTGTCTTTCAGAGGACCACGATTTCTACCACTTCTCTCACATATAACAGTTGCGGAATGCTGAGGCTATTTCCTGAGCTCCACATAGTCCAAGTTATTCATAATTTTAATGAATAAATTTATTCACAATAACTTTATTAATTTACATTAATAATTATATAATTAATGATTATATAATTATTCATAATAATAAATTTATTAATTACTTCTAGCCGGGCGTGGTGGCGCATGCCTTTAATCCTAGCACTTGGGAGGCAGAGGCAGGCGGATCTTTGTGAGTTCAAGGCCAGCCTGGTCTACAGAATGAGTTCCAGGACAGCTGGGGCTACAGGGAGACCCTGTCTTGAAAAGGCAAATAAATAAATAAATAAATAAATAAATTTAATTACTTCTACCTGAATTCTTTTCCAGATCAAAAACATTGAGGGAAAACAGTGGTCCAGCATTCTGTGTTGCATTCAACTGTGAGCTTACTAGAATGGATTCCAAAGGCTCTTGAGAGGATTAGGTTAAGATAAAATCTTGAAAGTACTTAATAAACATAGTGAGCTGGAAGGTGTAACATCCAGCCTGGAATCCAACTGACTTTTACTCAAAATGGCCCCCTGTGATCAGCCTTCTGAGGCACAGAGGATGGGTCCTCAGATTTGGTCACAGTGTCCTTCCATTTCCCTAGCTACAGGAGTGGAGCTTTGGCATGCACGTCACAATGTCAGCTCAAACAATGGCAGTGCTTAGCTATTACAGCTGTGGTGTGCATTCTTCATCACAAGGCTTCATGGAAGGAGCTCATCAATCAAGCAGTCATCCTGAGAGGGTGCTGAGGCAGGAGCTGAGCTTGGAAGGAGTCCTGGAAGTCCAGGTGTAAAAGTGGGCAGTTACTGCACTGTCCATCAGTGCCTGGATGCCAGGGGCTGTTCTAAATAACTGCTATGACCAGCAATTCAAATCTGATTTCTGCCTGTCTGAAAAGTTCTTTCTCTTCCAACCTTCTAAGACAGAACCTAACCTTGGCCTTGAGACACATACCTGTTTGAAATCCATCTATAACACAAATTAAGTTGGTTGCTTTGGGCAAGTTCCTCAGATTTTTTAATCTTTAATTTTCTCATCTGTAATAAAGCTGGGATTTGTAGGTTCTCTAAGCTTTCCCTGCAAGACTTTTATTAGAATGCATCACTGAAGAACCTGGCCAAGGCAGACAGGGTAGCTCTGCTTTGTGTTACTCTTTTCTGCAAATACCTGTTATTCCTGCCTATAGTTTGTTTTGATTATTTTGGAAATTACCATCATATCTCCTTTGTTGTATTAATTTTCCATGTGATTCTTTACATTTGTATCTGTGTGTAGATATGTATGCAAACAGACCTAGTCTTCTTCATATATATATATATATATATATATATATATATATATGTGTGTGTGTGTGTGTGTGTGTGTGTGTGTGTGTGTGTGTGTGGTGTGTGTGTGTGTGTGTGTTTAAAATACCAGAATGAACTGTGATTTATTCTTTTGAATGAAATATATTTACATTAATTCTATGAATAATCATTGCTCTTACCTTCATCAGATTAGATGAATCTAAAGAGAAGCAAATGACCAGTGAACAGCTCAGCTGAGTTATATCTGATCTAGACAGAGTACTGAGACCACTTGACTTAAAAATTAGTTTGTAAATTCTTTTACAGAGCAATCGGTTTCCATATGGCTTTTCCTATGCTCACACATATTTCTCCTTGGTTGATTTACTTACTGCCTTGTCCCCTCATTACCTGCCAAACCTCCTCATCCATGTGACCCTTCTTTCTCCTAGGTGTCCCCTGCCCCTTAAGCCTGTATTTTTCCTGTTGTTTTGTTTTGTTCTGTCTACCTCTGTGCCATCATGCCTGGTGATTTTTCAGTTGAGTTCTGGGGATCTATCTCATGTCTCCACATTTTCCAGGCAAGCACTTTCCTGACTGAACCACCTCCTCAGCCTAATTGTTAGGCATCTTTGAGAAGAAGAAAAAGAAGCATGCAGACACAGAGGAAATGGGGGGGGGGAGCAGGGCCTGGTGCTAGAAGCTACAGAGCAGGAACACATGCAGACACAGAGGAAATGTGGGGGGGGGGGAGCAGGGGCTGGTGCTAGAAGCTACAGAGCAGGAACTCAAGGCTTGTCAGCATCTACAGAATACTAGAAAGAAGGAAGGAAGGACTTCTTCCTGAGCCTTCGAAGGAAGGAAGGACTTCTTCCTGAGCCTTCGAAGTTCTCAAGGTGAGCATGCCCTCTGAAGCCTCCCTGGTGAATTGGCACCAACAATTTCTTCTTTGCTTCTAGGAGCATTTCCTGATCAGATTGGCATGTTTCGATTTACAGTCAGAGATGAAAATTAAAGTGACTGAAAAGCAGTGGGGAAGTGATGAAGGCAAAGCAGAGACTCCGGAGTATGTGGGAAGAGAGTGGTGCTCAGTGACACAGACCAAGAATGCTGGAGCTGGAAGGTGTGCTGGGATTACAAAACACTGTTGCAGACATTGGGGTCATTATTGCAAGCAGAATGTTATGGTTAGAGGATGGAATTCTTCAAGGGACTTTTTTTTAATCTTTGCATTATTTTTATTTCTTTTTTTATTTTTATTTTTATTGATGCTTTGTGTATTTCATACATCATTTTCCAATTCAGTTTAGGCATATATCCCCTTCCCTTCCCTGAAGCTTTGTGCATTTCATACATCACTTCTCAGTTCAATCCACACTCATTTCCCCCTCCATCCCCCTGCCCCTCCCAAGCTCATGCAGTCTGCCATACATGTCCTGTTTCCCCTTCTGAGGCTTTTCAAAGTTTTTCAAAGCAGAAGATTATTTTTTGTTTGGGGGGGAAGAACTCTACTGCTTCAGTCAGTTCCCTGTCCCAGTTCTTTTGTTGTTGTTCCCTCCAATCAGTATTGTTTCAACATAAGCATTTATATATGTCACACATATACTAAAAGCATGTCATCTGAAAATAAACTGTATGCTATTTCCAAATCATATTTCGGGATTCACGTTTTTCCCTTTTAATTTTATATTGCTCTAAAATATGCAAACGTACCCTTTGCCCATTTACCAAAATTATAAAGTATGAAAATAAGTAGTATGTTAATTCTAGAGCCTGTTAAGGGATTCACATTCTAAGAGCACAGTTGCTTTTAGATAAAGAGAAATATAACATTAATGCTACTCAGTTTGCCTTAGGGATATAATTCGTCTTTTGTTTTTCTGGGACTGTGCTACATCACTTAGTATAATATCTTCTAGTTCCATCCATTTACCTACAAAGTTCAGGCTGTCATCTTTCTTTACAAATGCATAGAACTCCGTTATGTAAATGTACAACATTTTCTCTATCCACTCATTGGTTGAGGGGCACTTGGGTTGGTTCCAACTGTTTCCTATTGTGGAGAGAGCTGCTATGAACATGACTACGCATGTATCTCTGTGATAGGATGAGTCTTGTGGGTATATACCCAGGAGTGTGTTATGACTGGGTCAGGTGGTAGTCTCATTTTGAGTCTTTCCACACTGCTTTCCATAGTGGTTGTATGAGTTTACATTCCTACCAGCAATGGATGAGTGTTCTCCTTTCCCCACAACCTCTCCAGCATTTGGTATTATTTGTTTCCTGATCCCAGCCAGTCTTATTGAAGTGAGAGGATATCCTAAAGTGTTTTTAATTTGCATTTCCTTGATTATTAATGATGATGAACACTTAAAATTTTTTTTAATTTATTTATTATGTGTATGAATGTGCCATCTGCATGTACGTTTGTGCACCTGTGTTGTGCAATGCCACGGAGGTCAGAAGAGGGTGTCAGAGTCCCCTGGAACTGGACTTAAAGATGGTTCTCAGCCGCCATGTGGGTGCTGGTGATCAAACCTGGGTCTTCTGCAAGAGGAGTTGGTGCTCTTAACCGCTAGGCCATCTCTCCAGCCCCAATGATGAACACTTTTGAAGATGTTTCTCTTTGATTTTTACTTCCTCACTTGTGAAGTCTCAGTTCAGCTCTCTACTCCATCTCTTGAGTGACTCATTTGTTTTCTTCTTTGTTTTGTTTTTGAGTTGTTTATGTACTCTGGAAGTTAATGCTGTGTCAGATATATCAGTGGTGGTTTCCTCCCACTCTGTGGGTTTTCTCTTCACTTCACTAATTGTTTCTTTCACTGTACAGAAGCTTTTGAGTTTAATGAGGTCCCATTTGTCAATTGTCGACCTTATTCCCTGCACAGTAGCTGTCTGATTTAGAAAGTCTTTCCCTCTCCCTATGTCTTGTAGGTTGCTGCCAACGTTTTCTTCTGTCACTTTCAGAGTTTCTGGTTTAACATTGAGGTCTTTGATCCATTTGGAGTTGATTTTTGTACAGGGTGAGAAGTAGGGATTTAATTTTATTCTTTTACATGTGGTGATCTAGTTTGGCCAACACCATTTGCTGAAGATACTATCTTTCCTCCATTGTGTTTTCTTGGCCCCTTTGTCAAATATGAGGTGGGTGAAATTGTATGAGCTCAAGTTTGGATCTTCAATTTTGTTCCATTGGTCAACAGGTCTGTTTCTGTGCCAGTACCAAGCTGTTTTTATGACTATAGCCCTATAATATAGTTTGAAGTTTGGTATAGTGATCCACCCTGTATTGTTCTTTTCACTCAGGGTTGCTTTGGCTATTTGGGGTTTTTTGTTTTTCCATATGAATTTAAGGATTTTTTGTCCAAGTCTGTGAAGAAACTCTTGGGGATTTTAATTGGGATTACACTGAATCTGTATATTAATTTGGGCAGAATGGATATTTTTACTACATTAATTTTTCCAATCCATGAGCATAGGAGGTCTTTCTGTCTTCAACCTCCTTCTTCAAGGGTTTAAGATTTTTGTTTTAGAGATCTTTGGTGTCTTTGGTTAGGTTTGTTCCTCAGTATTTTATTGTTTTTGAGGTTACTGTGAGTGGGAAGGTATTCTGTTGCTTGTTGTTGGTGTAAAGAAAGACCTCTGATTTTTCTAGGTTACTTTTGTATCCTGCCACTTTACTGAAAGTCTTTATAATTTCCAGGAGTTTTCTGATGGAGTTTTTAGCATCTCTTTGGTAAACTATCATGTTGTCTGCCAAAGGGGATAGCTTGACTTCCTTTTTTCCAATTAGTACTCCTTTAATTTCCCCTTTGTTGCCTTACTGTCTTAGCAAGCATTTCAAGAACTATATTGAAGAGGGGTGGTGATAGGGGGCAGCCTTGCTGGGTTCCTGCCTTTAAGAGGATTGCTTCTAACTTCTCTTCATTTAGGATGATGTTGTCTGTGGGTTTGTTCTATATGGCTTTGATTATGTTGAGGAATGTTTCCTCCAGTCCAATTCCCTTTAGAACTTTAAACATGAAGGGATGCTGGATTTTGTCAAAGGCTTTTTTTCTGTGTCAATTGAGATGATTGTGTGGTTTATGTCTTTTGGTCTATTTTTGTATTTTATGATGTTTATTGCTGTCCATCCCTGCATCTCTGTTATGAATTCAACTTGGTAATAATGGATGATTTTTTTTTATGTGTGTCTGTATGGTTTTCAAGAATTTTGTTGAGTATTTTTGCACCTATGTTCATTAGTGAGATGGGCCTATAGTTTTCTTTTGTGGTTGTATCTTTGCCTGGTTTTGGTGCTGGTTAATATGGGCTTCATAGAAGGAATTTGGGAGATTTTCCTCTGTTTGTATCCTTCTGAACAATTTCAGTCATAGCGGTTCTAAGTCCTCAAGAAATGTTTTATAGAATTCTGCCATGAAACCATCTGGGCCTGGGTTTTTTTTTTTTTTCTTTTTTTGGTTGGGAGTATTTTTATTACATTTTCAATTTCCTCAAATATTATGGCTCTATTTAAGCTTTTCAATATCTTCTTGGTTAAGCTTTGGTGAATTACAGGATTTCAGATATTCATCAATTTCTCTTGGGTTTTCAAATTTAGTAGAGTACAGGTTTTTGAGGTATTCCTATATGATTGTCTAGATCTTTCTGTTGTCTGTTGTGATGTTTCCCTTTTTATCACAAATTCTATTGATTTGGAGTTGCTCTCTCTCTCTCTCTTTTTTTTTTTTTGGTTAATTGCTTCTAGAGGTCTGCCTATCTTGTTTATCTCTTCAAAGAACCAACTTTTAGATTCATTGATTCTTTGTATTGTTTTCTTTGTTTCTATTTCATTGATTTCTGCTCTGATTTTTGTTATTTCTTCCTGTCTGTTGTGTTTGCAGTTCATTTTTTTGTTTGTTTCTCAAGCGTTTTTTGCTGCATTGTTAGATATTTTGTTGTGCTCTTTCTGTTTTTTGTTTGCTTGTTTGTTTGTTTGTTTGTTTTTTTAATGTAGGCACCCAGGGCTATAGTCTTTCCTCTTAGGACTGCTTTTAAAGTATCCCATAGGTTTTGTTGAGCTGTGTCGTCATTTTCATTTAGTTCCAGGAAAGCTTTTATTTCTTTCTTTATTTCTTCCTTGACCCATTCATATTCAGGTGTGTGTTGTTTAGTCTCCATGTGCTCTTGTAGATAGTACAACTTATACAGGTGTTGATATTGAGCTTTATTGTACTGTGGTCTTACAGAATGCATGAAATTATTTCAATCCTTTTGTATTCGTTGAGGATTATTCTTTGTCCCAGTGTATGGTCAATTTTGGAGAATATACCATTCGGTGCTGAATAGAAAGTATATTCTTTGGTGTTTGAGTGGAATATTTGGTAGTTGTTTTTGAGGACCATTTGCAGTAATGTATTGTTCAGTTCAGATGTCTCTCTGTTTATTGTTTGTCCAGTTGATATATCCAAAGAGCTCAGTGGGGTATTGAAGTCACCTACTTTTAGTGTGCTGGGATTAATCTGTGCCTTAAGGTCTTGCAGGATTGTGTTTATAATGTTTGGTCCACTGGAGTTTGGTGCATATATATTTATGATTGTGTAATCTTCATGATTAATTGTTCCTTTTATAAGGATGTAATGGCCCTCTTTGTCTTTTCTGATTAATTTTACTTTGAGGTCTATTTTGTCTGATCTAAGAATGGCAACTCCTGCTTGATTTTTGATACTATTTATTTGCTTGGAATATATTTTTCCATCCTTTCACCTTAAGTTGATGTCTGTCCTTGAGGGTGAGATGGGCTTTTTGTCGACAGCTTATAGATGGATTCTGTTTCTTAATTCATTCTCCTAGTCTATGTCTTTTGATTGGGTAATTTAGATCATTAATATTTAGGGTCATTATTGAGAGATGTGGGTTTCTTCCTTTCACCTATTTTCTGTTTGCGTTCTTGGTCTAGGTTTGTATTTTAACAGTTATACTTTTATTAATTTCTCTCTCTAGCTGTTTGGGGATAGGTTCTCCTTTCCTCTGTCCTTTGCTTCAAGTATTTTCTGAAGGGTTGGTTTTTTTGGACATATATTCTTTCATCTTGTTTATCTCATGAAAATTTTTTCTTTCTCCTTCACCTTTAAATGACATTTTTTGCTGGGCATAACAATCTGGGTTGGCATCTATAGTCATTTAGTACTGGGAATACATTAGTCCATGTTCTGGCTTTCATAGTTTGCACTGAGAAGTCAGATGTAATTCTGATTGGTTTTCCTTTATATGTAACTTGCTGTTTTCCTTTTGTGGCTTTGAGCATCTCGCCTTTTGGGGGGCATCTTGTGTTTTAACTATGATATGGCATGGGGAATTTCTTTTCTGATCTTGTCTATTTGGGGTTCTATGTGCTTCTTATATTTGTATGGGTTTGTCTCTTTTCAGTTTAAGGAAATTTTCTTCTATTATTCTGCTGAAGATCTGATCAATACCAATGTCATGGGATTCTTCTCCTTCCTCTATCCCTATGATGTGGAGGTTTGGTCTTTTCATAGTGTCCCAAATTTCCTGATTGTTCCACTTCTGTGTTTTTTTTTTTTCATTTTTCATTTTTGAGCTTTCTAGTTTTTCCTTGCTATCTTCCAGGTATGATATTCTATTTTCTGCTTTATCAAATCTGCTTTTGAGGCTTTCTCCCATCCTTTCCAGTTGATTAGATGAGTGTTCAATTTCCTTTTTTTGTTTCATCCTGTGATTTCTTTAGTATTTCTACTTCCTTTGGAGCTTGTCATTCTCTTTTTGTAGCTCCTTGTTTCGCTGGTCTGTTTCCCTTTTCATTTCAGCATGGGATCTTTTCAGTGTTTCTATTTCCTTCTGGAGTTTGTCATTCTTTTCCTCCAGTTCCTTCCTGAGTTCTTCATTCTCTCCCTTTAGTTATCTGATTTGTTCTTTATATTCTTTGATTTCTTTGATTATGTCTATGATTGTTTTTGTAATATCCATGTCCTGGGTTCCTTCCAGCAAGATCTAGTTTTAGGGAGATTTATTATTTTGGTGGAGATTTTATTATTTTGGTGGAGATTTATTATGTGCTTTTCCCATACTTTATTTGTGTGTGTGTGTGTGTGTGTGTGTGTGTGTGTTTGGTATGTGGGTTTGTTTTATTGTTAGTATTTTGGTAAGAATCTCAAATGTTCCTTTGCTACAATGAAAGCTTAATTTGCTTGTTTCCTACAGGTATGTTCTTCCGTCTTCTCCTTGGTTTATGGAGGGCTGGTTGTGTTAGGTTTCCAGTTTTCCCTTTTGGTTATATATTGGGAGTTTTAGCTGGCTCTTCCCTTTCTGGTCTGGAGGTTCTCTAGAAGTCCTGAGGTAACAATCAGGTTGGTGTTTCCCTGCTGAGTGTGCACCTGCTTTGTGCTAGGGTGTTGCTACAGCTGTTCTCAATGGGTACCCTCACTGTAGCTCAAGAGGATTGGGTGGCCAGTTTGCTGGTGGCCTCTGGACCTGATGGGTGTTCAGCTGGCTGAGTGATTCCACCCTGCTGCTGTGCACACTGGGCCAGGTGTGGCTGGCTGGCAGGCAACAGGCCATGCCCAGGGGAGTGATGAGCCCGCCTGGTGTTGTGCAAACCTATTCCCCAGATGCTGAGCTACCTGCTCTCTCTAGCTCAAGCAAAGTTTTAAGAGGATAAATTGAACAGTGCTTTATTTCTTGAAAAGGTGATAGGTGGTTGAAATGAGATGGAATAAAAGATCATTTAAAGTTCATCTGTTGGGCAGAAATATAGTCCAAGATGTTCATTTCTGTATTATGTTGTTCTAAGCTCCCAACATGAGAATGACCATTTTCATAAGTTCCAAGTGTATAATACCGTATTGTTAATTATAGGTACATCATCACTTTATAAGCTCAAAAATAAATTGACTTTTGAATAATTGAAACTTGTGGGTCATTGATTAGCAAATTCCCCATTTCCCCATTCCCCCAGCTCCTGTAAACATGGTTCAATTCAAAATCTATGAGCTTGAATATTTTATGTACTTCTTATGAATGAAATCATGATTTATTTGTACTTCAATGCTTAGCTTTCTTCACCTAGATAAGGTCCTAGAGGTTTCTCTACACTGCTGCATCCTCTGGGATTCCCTCCCTCTCCTGGCTTTACCTCATTCAGTTTGTGTCTATAGACTGTGGCTATTGCAAGGCCATCTCTCCTTCTTGTTCTAAAGGTCAGATTCCATGTCCCTGCTCTGCTCTTGTTCCTCTTACCTGTCACAGTCCAAACACCCAGCTCAGAAAGCACATGATGTAGGTTTGATTTACTAGAATATTAGATGTTTTGGATTCAATTTATTTCCAAGGGAGTTTTCACTTAAAGTAATTAATGACTTGCAGTGTGTAACCCATATATACATTCATGCTATGACTCAAAAGAGACAAGAACAACACACTTCACACAAAAACACCTACACACACACACGCACACACACACACACACACACACACACACACACAGGCAGTGTAATCACTGATTCTGTATTTTGGAGAACAAAGGGTAGCATGTAGATGACCCAGATTCAATGACTATGGAGCAGGCAGTGGCTGTCTCAGTCCCAAGGAGTTTGCTGTCAGCTTGAGCATTCAGAGGAATAAGAAGGCTGGAACCACTCTCTCCATAAGTAGTATGTTTATGTGTTATTCACAGTAGCAAATAATTGCAAAATGTCAACATTTCATTTTCCTGTTAAGAGCTCCTTTTGATTAGTGACCTAATTAACCATTAAGAAGAAAAGGCTTTTTAGGTGTATATATGAGCAGAGTAGCTTCCAGTAGCAGTTTGTGATCTTAATAGGGTCACAGGCAGGCACACTGTGAAGGTGTGACTCACCAGCAACTTTCAAAAGGCAGTTGGGTGACAGAAGTGTGTGGCCTACATTTGTTTAGATTCTTTTTTATTATTTTGTCTTTATTCTGAAACAAGCAAATATAGATATGGTTGCCCAAGAGATTCCCTTTGCTTTTTGAAACCTGTCAACATTTTCTCTGACAGCCTAGGAAATGTCGTTTCTAATCTATTTAATTTGAAGCTGTCTTCTCCCCAAATAAGGAAACATTTACTTTTTGTTTCCTGAATATGAAAATTCAGAAGTTCTGCACACACATACATACACACATACATACTTACACAACATACATACAGACATCACACATACATACACACATGTACACACACTGAACTCTCCACACATAAAGACACACGAAATACACATGCACATACTCCACACATATACTCACAACACAGCAAACATCCTCCACACACACAGACACACACAAAACACACAGGTACATACATATCACACACTCCACACATACACTCCATATACACTTAAACAAAACAAAGATACTCCACACCTACACTACACATACACACACGAAACATACTCCACACATATAAGCACACACCACACATGCTCCACATATACACTTTACCCACACATCCTATATCCTGTCACACCACTCATACACATCATATACACTCATGCCATGTACTCCACACATACAACACCCCATATCCCATGAACCACACACTTCACATACATACCATACACACATTACATGCACCACACACATACACACCATACACACCTCATACACATACCAGATACTAGTTTTTGCACATATTCAATGAATCCTCCCATGTTTCCACATAGTACATATACGCATATGACACATGTATGATACACATACACATGCACTAAAAGGCATATAGTATACATATCTGTGCAATCCAAATATACTTATATAGTTCATACAAATATACTCAACATAAGTGCATGCATTAACATGTGGTCTCATAATAACAAATACAGACTTATATCCCAGCAAGTACTTGGGAGGTGGAGTCAGGTGGATCTCTGTCAGTTCAAGGCCAGCAGTGTTTACATAGTGAGTTCCAGGCTAGCTGGTGCTACAGGGAGATCCTGTTTCAAAAAAAGACCCAAAACAACCACGGAGCCCAGCCCAATCAAATGACATGTATGGATGTAATTTTTCAAGGCATCTCTGTAAGTCCTGTGTCTATATGTAAAGATATGGCATCTCTAGGGAGTACTCAGCCAGAAAAATCTCTGAAACAGTCTTTCTGAAGGTGGACAGTAGGTTGGCTTCTATATTGACTGCACAGGCCCCCGGGTAAGCAAGGCACAGAAAATGTAAAAATACCAGTTCCTATGACCATAGAGACTTCTTGTGAAAAAGACCAAGCCTGGGTATGGAGCTGCAGCCTCAGCATGGAGGTGGGCACAGACAGGATCTCTGGTGCTACACACACACACACACACACACACACACACACACACACACATTCACATGAATAAAGAGGAGGCTGGAGGGATGGCCTAGCAGTTAAGAGCGCCGACTGCTCTTGCAGAGGACCTGGGTTTGATCCCCAGCACCCACATGGCGGCTGAGAACCACCTGTAACTCCAAATCCAGGAGAACTCCAGTTCCAGGGGAATCTGACACCCTCTTCTGATCTCTGCAGCATTGCACAACACAGGTGCACAGACCTACATGCAGACAATCAATTCATACACATAAAAATAAATAAAATTTAAAAAAAGAAGTAAGTGGTTTTAAATGACCAAGCTTGTTTGTTTTTTTTTGTAATTAATTATTTTTTTATGTGTATGAATGTACTGTCTGCATGTAGATTGGTGCACCCGTGTAGTGCAATGCTGCGGAGGTAAGAAGAGGGTGTCGGATTCCCCTGGAACTGGAGTTAAAGATGGTTCTCCGCTGCCATGTGGGTGCTGGGGATCAAACCCAGGTCCTCTGCAAGAACAGTTGGTGATCTCAACCACTAGGCCATCTTTCCAGCCCCCCAAGACTGTTTCTTTTCTTCTTTATTTTTTTTCATTTTTGGACAATAAGTAATAATTTATGAGTACAAGCATCCTTCCTGTAAAACCAATTTGCAAGCGGTTGTGCACAAACCCACACAACCCTAGGATCCCACCATCCAGCTGTGGGTGCTTGTATGTACAATCAAGTTGATCAAATAAGTGTCCAGTCTATATTGCTGTAGTTTCACCATTCATGCCAATTGCATCCCTTACATTCTATCACTCCCCTTCTTCCACACATTGTTCTCTAGGCTTAGAAAGGGGCACAGGTG
Organism: Rhizomys pruinosus; assembly: GCA_009823505.1. Lineage (NCBI taxonomy): Eukaryota > Metazoa > Chordata > Mammalia > Rodentia > Spalacidae > Rhizomys > Rhizomys pruinosus. The sequence continues at coordinate 5,316,286 of VZQC01007402.1, read as the reverse complement.
GACGAGAGGCAAAAACAGTCTACTTTCTCTGAAGAGGTCGTTTTGGACTCTGGTCAATTCTGGCTGTTTCCTTTCATGGGCTGACAGTTTGTCCAGGAATAACATTTCAGTCCTACTAATGAAGCACAAGCAATTAGTTATGTAGGTATTTAAACAGTACTAATTGTTGTGGTAGGTTATTTTGGTATAGACACAGATGTTTGGATGGTATGTTAATCCACGAATTACGTTTTTTCTGTAAAATATGACAGGGTCTTACTGTGGCTTATAACATCTCCTAACCACTAGAGGGTGTAAGCTTGTGGCATCAGCATGGGTTATTCCTCCAAAGAGAGAGCTAACAGCCAATTAGATTTGGGATATACAGGCATATGGCTGCCACTGTTGTGCAATATTTCCAGGCAGGTGAGGTGTAGCTGGTGCTGACGGAGGAGTCTTGCTTGACTCAAGGAGACCTATATTTGCTTTATTGGTTTAGTGGCCTTTGGTAACACTCTCTGTTATTCCAGAGACCAACTGTAAACTTGCAAGTGTGGTTTCAATACATCTTTCCCATACCTACATCAGGTCTTAGACAGCAGGGCCTTATCGCCTCTCTTCTTGCAGGTATCCCAGTTTCCAGACAAGAAGCCTTTACCTTTTTGGGGGGGGGTTGGATCCCCCAGCCAACATCTCCTTGGTAGAATAATCCATTCCTGATATCAGAGCTGTCCTGTATTAATGTATTTTGCTTAAATGCACAGCTTAAGGCTGCCTTTTTGAGACTCATGGGTCAAAAAATAAAAACCTAAAATAAAAAGGGGGGATACAGATATATATGAAACCTTTTTGTCAAATACTTTGCAATTTAAATCTTAAAACTAACTATGGGAAAAGATTTGTATGTTCCCACAGGTCAAAATGTCACCAACTTAATGACTGAGAAAGAAAAGATACAGCTTTGCATTGTGTAGGATGTACCAGGTAGTGCCAGCAGAAAGGTTGGCCCATCTGAACATTGAAAGGAAGAAAAGCCTCAGACTGCTACAGGCATCAAACCCCTCTGTGGATCCTACTTGTAACAACTGTTTATAACGAGTCCTAATGAAACTTACCTTTTAGGTGCCACAAAGTTTTAATAAGAGAGACTTTCTTACCTCCCCTCCATAGAACAAGGAGAAATATGATAATGATGAGGTCATTCTCTAACTGTAAATTGGAGCCAACTGTTATAGAGGTAATCTCTTATAAAACTGGTAAAACTGCCTTCTTCAATTGATTAGTAGACATAGGAACTGTGAACAGGATTATTTTCTATTCAGAACCAAATATAATACTAAAGCCTCCCAAGTTTGTTTTTAACACAAACATATACTTGGCTTCATTACTCTGATGAGATGATAGCATCTTGTAATCAGAAAGAATGGTACCCTAAAAACTTACCACCTTTTGGGGGGGGTGATGATCCTAATCAGAATATATGCTATGTTACTCAAATTAATGTAGCTTAAACTATTTTTTACTATTCCATTATAGCATGAAGTTCATCAAATCTTAGCAATCATTTCAGTTCCACTTTAACAGAGCTTCCATCACTATAGTCAACCTTTTGAGAACAAGTGTTTAATATTCTTTCCCTTTTACTCACTCCTGTTTGGTCAACAGACATAAATGGCAAGTGGAAATGAATGTTAGAGCAAAAAAAATTCCATTTTTAAGAATTTTTATTTGCCAGATTTGGTGGCTCACACCTTTAACCCCAGTACTCAGAGGCAGGGGTATCTCTGTGAGATCAAGCCAACCTGGTCTACATAGCCAGGTGTAGACTATGGGGAGACCCTCTCTTAAACAAAACGAAAAATAAACCCAGAATTATGATATAGCTAAAGCATTGAAATCCTTGATTTTACTGTTTGTCAAACTTTTGCAACCCTTCCATGTGACAAGCAGTGAGAAGCAACACAGGCCTCAAAACCTAGTCATGCCAGAAAGTGCTACCTGCTCCCTTTCACCTCCTGAGCCTCTCTCACTGTAGCGAACAAGCCAGCGTGCGGTCATGAAGCCACAGGGCCATGTGATCAATCCCAGAGCAGTGTGAAGTTGTTACTCATCAAGAGTTTGTATTTTCCTGTGAGCAGCACTGTGTCTGAAAAAGATGCACTCTGTGAGACAAAGACAGCCATATGGATTAGAAAATTAAAAATATACATGATCTCAATGCCTAGAGTAATTACCACTCCTTAAATAAGGTCACTTCAGAGACAAATTTGGTCACAGTGGGGAATCCTACTGACCTGTAAGTCCAACCATGTGACTTCAGGATGGATGAGTCCAGGTTGTTAACCTCTACCTGTGCTCCTATTCCAGATTTTCAGTTCTCAAGAAAACCACATTTGAGATGAATCCCTTTTACATCTCCATGTTGTTACATGACTGTATAGGTGTACTGATAGGCACCTATTGTCTGCATGGGTATGTGAGTATGAACAGGTTCATACCTATGCTTGTTCTCCATACTTAGTGACCAGCTAGCTCAAGCAGGTCCCTGTGTGATTGAACCTAGTGGTTCCATTTCCCATGGTCAGTTAACACTCTGTGCCAAGCCATCTCTGTGGCAGGACCGACTTCTGAAACTGCAGAAGGTGCAAATGTTCCAAATGAGGAGTGCAGGGGAGCATTGAGAGCCAGGCTCTGAAACTCACTCCCAGGCAGGTAGCCCACCCCTGTCTTGGGACAATCCCCTCCTATCCTCCCAGCAGTCCATTCATTATTATTGCTACTTGTCTTCTCTCATTGTTTCAATCTTCAGCTTAAAAGTTAAAGTTTTCATTTGACTCTTGAAGTCATGAGATTATTAAGATTTCAGACAAGGTTTGAAACTTGAAGGACCCCCGACTCTCACCCCATGGTCAGAGGACAAGAGCAGAACACACCCTGTGTTCCTAGTGACTGTATCTTTTTTTTTTTTTTCTTCGTATGTGTATGAATGTACCGTCTGCATGTGGGTTTGTGCAACCGTGTCCTGCAATGCCCTGGAGGTCAGAAGAGGGCGTCGAATTCCCCTGGAACTGGTTCTCAGCCACCACGTGGGTGCTGGAGAATGAACCCTGGTCCTCTGCAAGAGCAGTCGGCGCTCTTAACTTCTAGGTTATCTCTCCAGCCCCGTGACTGTATCTTAACAGCCAGAGATATAGCTAGAGGATTCAGGAGAGTCTCACAGCTGGTCTGTCAAGGCGCTTCCTGAGGACATTGGTAGAGAGTCTGGATCTATGCAGCACTAAGTTTGTTGTAGATAATGGCACTTCAGCAAATTTAAGTGGAAGAGAGAGGATCTGCAGACAAGGCCATCCTCCAGCCATGAGCACCATGTGGGTTCCCTGGAAATTCCCTTGTCCATCATCAGCTCAACCACCTATTTTCATCTTTCAAGTTATGTTACTGCAGTTACTAGTAGGAATCTCCTAGTATAGCTCACATCCCTGGAGATTTTAAGTACAAGCTCCAGGAATCTTGAAGCTTACAATGTGTTAATTTAAAAATGTGTGGAAGTGAGGCAGTTTGAACAAGTAGAGTCTCAGAGAAAGCTCGTTCTAGGATACGGTGTGTCTTTCTGGAATAATCCTACCTTAGAGTCTGGAGACAGAGCAACAATGTGTGTTCCTAGCCACATTGTCTTTGCTTGAAGCTTATCAAACAGATAAAAAAGGAACAACGGATGGAATTTCGCCAGAGCACAGCTCTGTCGACTTCGACTGTGGTGTCCAACAGTTCCTCCCTGGACAGAGTTTTTCCTTTCCACTGGCCTGTAAGCAGTCTGGGCAGTGGCTTTCACTTCTCAGTGCACACTTTTCCAGCTGGTCTTCCACTTCCTAATCCACCACATATTCCCTATAAGAGCATATGTACGGACCTTGGGCAGCAACTGCTTCTTTCTCTTCATAAAGTCCATATCTGGTGTAATGAGGAGCCCTGAGGGCATCATCTGACTGACGTCTTCAACCATGGAGGTCGCCTGATGACCTTCTTGGCAAGTGCCCCCAAGAAGCTGAATTTGAACTCATGTTCAGATCTATTTATCTATCTATCTATCTATCTATCTATCTATCTATCTATCATCTATCTATCTACCATCTATTTATCTATATATAAATATCATCTACATATATATATATATATGTAGATATATAAATAGATAGATGATATATATATATATCATCTATCTATTTTCTTTTGGGGAGATATTTTTGAGACAGGATCTCCCTTTGCTCCCAGCCAGCTTGGAGTTTGCTATGTAGACTAGGCTGGGCTTGAACTCACAGAGATCAGCCTGTTTCTGCCTCCCAAGTGCTGGAATTAAAGGTGTGCACCACCATACCCAACTTAATTATTTATACTTTATTTTTTCAATTTTTTATTGAATTTTGTGTATTTCATACAAAAATTCTGACTCAGTCTATATCACCATTACACCCTCTTCTCCGTTGGTACCGTCCCATGGCCACCCCACTGAAAATCATACATTCTGTATTTGTATTAAGGCCTACTAAGTCAAATTAGTGTCCCTGGACATTCCTTAATGCAAGTTCATCTACTGATCTCCAGTCAGATTGTCCAGAGGCCCTCACTTTAAGAAGAACATCACTTTCTTACCCAACAGTAATCAGCTGCCAATACTTCTTCATCTAAGCTTGGTTTCTGCTGCCCATTACCCCAGTTCCATGCTGGGCTTTTATCTAGTTGAGTTTGCATGGGTCTTGTACATACTGACACCATTGTTGTAGCTTCACATGAGAAGGGTCCCAGGAGCTTGTAGGATTCTAGTTCCAAATGTTCATGTACCTCTTCCTTGGCTCTTGACATCATTCTGCCCCCTCTCCCACAATGGTCCCTGAGCCCTGGTATAATGATGCTTAATATAGTAGTCCTGTCTGAGAACCCACACTCTGCAGACTCCTAATCTCCATAGTTTGGCCATTGATGAGCTTATATGTTCCTGGTCCTCTGTAGGTATAGAGGTTTCATTGTAGATGTGCCACTTAGGCTTGAGCAATTCATAGAAAATGTGTGTGACCAGTGTGGTATTCTGCAATAATTTTTGCCTGGTGCAAAAAAAGCTTCTTCAATGAGTGGTGACTGGGATATTTGTCTGTGAATATAGGGATAAATATTTTGCAGTTATTAATAAGTTACATTGGCTGGGCATGGTGGCACATGCCTTTAATCCTAGCACTTGGGAGGCAGAGGCAGGGGGATCTTTGTGAGTTCAAGGCCAGCCTGGTCTACAGAGAGAGTTCCAGGACAGCTGGGGCTACAGGGAGACTCTGTCTCAAAAAGACCGAAAAAAAAAAAGTTACATTAGTCTAGGGATGTGACAGTCTTGGGGTTTTTTTCCTAAGATCTATGACCTCTCTCTTCATCCATGTCTTTTGGCTAAGTTTACAATACCACATAAGAGTTTCCACCCATTGAGTGTACTTTAAGTCCAATTACTTAGCTGTTGGTTGCCTCCAACACTGCAGCTCTAGCTTCGGTGAATCTGGGCACTCCTCCAGGCCCTGTGGGTATGGTATAAGAATTTAGTGCTATGTGGTGGTGCACACCTTTAATCCTAGCACTCGGGAGGCAGAGTCAGGTGAATCTTTATGAGTTCAAGGCCAGCCTGGTCTATGGAGTGAGTTCCAGGACAGCTGGGGCTACAGGGAGACCCTGTCTCAAAAAGACAAAAAAAAAGAAGTAATTCTAATCTAGGATCCACAAAAACGAGGGACACCATATATCACTTTATTCTGTGACAGTTTGTCCAGGGATATCCACTTTCAATCTACTAATGAAGCACAGCAATTCAGATATATAGGTATTTAAACAGTAACTAATGTTATGGTAGGTTATCTTAGGAGAGAGCTAAAGCAATTAGATTTGGGATATATCAGAATTCATGAGCTGTGTGGTGGTTGCAATGAGTGTACCCTCATAGCTTAAGTATTCAGAATTTTGTCTCCAGTTTGTGGTACTTTCTTGGAGGTCTTAGAAGGTGTTGGCCATCTGAGGAAGAAGTCCACTGAGGGGCAAGCTTAGTGAGTTTAACAAGCTCTGGTCTCAGTCGACTCTTCCTGCCTTCCTTTGCTATTGCCCGATGTGACCTCGAGCTTGCTGCTCCAGCCCCAGCCCATGCCTCCCACCACAAATGACCTCTAATTCCCTGGAACCATCAATCTAAGCTAAATAAACTTTTTCTTTTATAAGTTCATTTTCATGTGTTTTTTATCACAGCAAACGAAAAGATGACTAATACAGTTATTTGGTACCCAGAGAGTGGGTGATGGTGTGAAGAACCTGACCAATGTGTTTAGGAAATGTGGGAAGCGTTTGGAACTTTGGGCTAGAAAAACGTTGAATGCTTAAGCAGAGCTTAAAGGGCATTTAGTAGAAGCCTGAAGAAAGCATGGCTGTAAAAAAATGTAGTTCCAGAGAAAATAAAGACTTAACAGCAACCAGCTGGACCATTCTTGATATTTTGAAAAACAGTGGCGTTTCCTGCAGCCCTAAATTTCATGAAGTTGAAAGAATAGGATGAATGATGTCTCTTTGCGGATAATTTCAAGACAGCCTAACGTAGAAATGGTGGCGGCTTTTATGGTGAATATTGTGCAGATCTCAGTGAAAAAGAGCAGATGGGGCAGCAAGAAATGCAAAATGTACAGTTGGATTGAAAACTGCACTAGGAAGATTAAAAGGTGGGGGGTCCAAGGCATGTGAGAGAAGAGGCTCTCTTTTTAAGGAGACAAGTGATTAAGGAGAGGCCAGCTATTTACAAGTTAAACATGGGAAAGGTGAGCATTAAAAGTGCATTAAGAGAGAGGCTCGCCTCAGGAGACTTCAAGTAACAACAGATCAGTAGAACTCTTCAGGGCAAGAGCCACCACCAGCTAATCCTCTCAGTTTTTTGAAAGGAAAATACTTGAAAGCATTTTTGCTCCAAGTCCAGGGCAGAGCAAAAGTGCAAATGTGGTTAAAGTAGGAGAGAGTCCATCCTGAACTTGCAGCCAGATTCGGCAATTTCATTCACGTGGTGCTGGCTTTAGAGGCATGAAGTTTGCAAGAGTGAAGGGGTCATCAGTTCTTCCTCCACGGTTTCAGAGAGCAGCAGAGGCCAGGCAGAGTGCAGCAGGGGCGTCCCTGAATAAAGAAGGCCCTGATAGGCCATTGCATGAAGCTGTGAATGTGAAGCCTGGTTGGCAGTGGAGACCCCAAGAAGACATTCGAGATGCCAGACCTGTGAGATATTTGCCAAGGAGAGCTGCATACAGGGAGTGGTACCAGCCTAAGAAAGAGATGTATGTTGCAAGCAAAGCTGGAAGAGCTGAGCCATCTAAGCCCTTTGGAAGTCAAGTCCCAGAAGTTGCACATGGAGCTACTGGACTTGGTGTTTGCCCTGCAGGTTTTCGGTCTTGTTTTGGTCCAGTATTTCCTCACTATGCCTCTATTCCTCCCTTTTGGAATGGGAATGTGTATTCGGTTCCACTGTACATTGGGAGTATGTGATTTGTTTTTTGATTTTACAGGAGCTTACAGTTTAGGAGATTGGCCTGAGTCTCAGAAGAGACTTTGGACTGTAGACTTTTGAATGGCATTGAAACTGGTAAAGACTATGGGGACATTTAAGGTTGGACTAAATGCATTTTGCATTTTATATGTTCAGGAGCCTATGGGGGCCAAGGAGTGGAATGTGGTGGTTTGAATGAGTGTCCCCCATAGGCTGTAAGTATTCAGACATTTGTGTCCAGTTGGTGGCACTGTTCTTGGAGGTCTTAGAAGGAGTGGCCATGCTAGAGGAAGTATGTCACTGGGGGCAGGCTTAGTGAGTTTAACAAGCCTCGTGGTCTCCAGTCACTCTCTCTGCTTCCTGTGCTTATTGGAGATGTGACCCTCGGCTTGCTGCTCCAGCTCCAGCCATCATGCCTCTCACCACAATGGACTCTAATTCCCTGGAACTGTCAATAGTAAGCTCAAATAAACTCTTCCTTTTATAAGTTCCTTTGATCATGGTGTTTCATCACAGCAACAGAAAAGTGACTAATACAGGCTGTTACTGCTGCACAGTATTTCCAGGCAGGTGAGGTGTAGCTACTGCTGATGGAGGAGTCTTGCTTGACTCAAGGAGACCTATATTTGCTTTATTGCTTTAGTGGCCTTTGGTAACACTCTCTGGTATTCCAGAGACCAACTGTACACTTGCAAATGTGGTCTCAATGCATCTTTCCCATGCTTACATCAGGTCTCCAACAGCAGGGCGTTATCACCTCTCTTCTTGCAGGTATCCTAGTTTGCAGGCAAGAAGCCTTTACCTTTTGGGGGGGGGTTGCTTGGATGCCCTGGCCAACATCTCCTTGGTAGAATAATCCATTGCTGATATCAGAGCTCTTCTGTATTAATATATTTTCCTTAAATGCACAGCTTAAGGAGACTTTAGTATTTATATTTGGTTCTGAATAGAAAATAATCCCTTTCACAGTTCCTATGTCTATTAATCAATTAAAGAAGGAAGTTTTACTGGTTTTATAAGAGATTATCTCTATAACAGTTGGCTCCAATTTACAGTTAGAGAATGACCTCATCATCATCATATTCCTCCTTGTTCTATGAAGGGGAGGTAAGAAAGCCTCTCTTATTAAAACTTTGCGGCACGTAGAAGGTAAGTTTCATTAGGACTCATTATAAACAGTTGTTACAAATAGGATCCACAGAGGGGTTTGATACCTATAGCAGTCTGAGGCTTTTCTTCCTTTCAATGTTCTGAAGGGCCAACCTTTCTGCTGGCACTTCCAGGTACATCATACACAATGGAAAGCTGTATCTTTTCTTTCTCAGTCGTTAAGTTGGTGACATTTTGACCTGTGGGAACATACAAATCTTTTCCTGTAGTTAGTTTTAAGATTTAAATTGCAAAGTTTTTAACAAAAAGGTTTCATATATATCTGTATCCCCCCTTTTTATTTTAGGTTTTTATTTTTTGACCCAAGAGGCTCAAGAATGCAGTTGTAGTGCACATACCTATAGGCAACAATCAAGGTGAAGATTTCATCAAATTCACCCAAGCTGTTTTGGGTGACTGTATGTCCTTAAGTTGGGAAGCAAACTTAATTCCTTAAGTTAAATCATCCTACAGGTAAAAGAGAATGCTATAAGATGATACTGTACAACAGAGAAATTGTAGAGAACATTTGTATATGCCAATACCAAAGTTATTGTTATACAGATTTTAAGTAAAACAAGTGTGGGCAGCAACAATTTATATTTCCAATTAACTCAGAATCATTACCGTTTTTATCAAAACCTTTAAACCAATGTTGTTTAATATACACATATTTACTTTTACTAAGTCCTTAAGCACCATGTAACCTGTAGACAGAGTCTGGGCAAAATTGGATATTTTTTGAACTCACGTCAATTAAATATACATTAATCAAATGCAGACCAGTGTCCCTCTCCAGCCCCTCCCAACCCTCCTGATTCACAATTTCAGTCAGTTTTCTGATGCAGTCTTTCTGTTGTTCTTTTAATATGCATCCCTCTCCACAAGAAATATTTACAACTGGGTTATTGGTGCTAGCATCCACAGATGAGGGATGCCATTCGTTGTTTGTTTTTCTGGGACTGTGTTACTTCACTTAACATAATGTCTTCTAGCTCCACCCATTTACCTGCAAAGTTCATGATGTCGTCTTTCTTTACTGTTGCATAGAACTCCATTATGTAGATGTACCACATTTTCTCTATCCACTCATCAGTTGAGGGGCATTTGGGTTAGTTCCAGCATTTTGCTATTGTAAACAGAGCTGCAATAAATATAGCTGTGCATGTATCTCTGCAGTAAGATGAGTCTTGTGGTTTTATACCCAGGAGTGGTATGACTGGGTCAAATGGCAAGCTCATTTTGAGTCTTCCAAGGGTTCTCCACACTGCTTTCCATAGTGGCTGTACAAGTTTACATTCCCGCCAGCCATGGATGAGTGCTGCCCTTTCCCCACAACTTGATGCTGTTTGTTTTCTTGATCCTGGTCAGTCTTATTGGAGTGAGATGATATCTTAGAGTGGTCTTGATTTGCATTTCCCTAATTATTAGTGATGTTGAACAGTTTTTAAGATGTTTCTCAGCCATCTTTAATTCCTCCTCTGTGAAGTCTCTATTCAGTTCTTTGCTCTCTCTTTTGAGTGATTCATTTTCTTCTTTGTTTTTTGAGTAGCTTATATACTCTGGAAATCAATGCTTTGTCAGATCTATAGGCAGTGAAGGTTTCCTCCCACTTTGTGGGTTTTCTCTTCACTTCCTTGATTGTTTCATTTTATGTACAGAAGCTTTTGAGTTTAATGAGGTCCCATTTGTTAATTGTCAATCTTATTTCTTGTGCAGCTGCTGTCTGATTTAGGAAGCCTTTTCCTACGCCTTTGTCTTGTAATCTGCTGCCAAGTTTTTCTTCTATCACCTCCAGAGTTTTGGGTTTCACATTGAGGTCTTTGATCCATCTGGAATTGACTGTTGTACAGGGGAAGAGGTAGCAGTTTAATTTCATTCTTCTACAGGTGGTGATCCAGTTTTGCCAACACCACTTACTGAAGATGCTGTCTTTCCTCCACTGTGTCTTGTTAGCCCACTTGTCAAATATGAGATGACTGAAATTGTATGTGCTCAGGTTTGAATCTTCAGTTTTATTCCATTTGTCAACAGGTCTGCTTTTGTGCCAGTACCAAGCTGTTTTTATGACTATATCCCTGTAGCATAGTTTGATGTCTGGTATACAGATCCTCCCTTTATTGCTCTTTTCACTCAGGGTTGCTTTGGCTATTCATGGTCTTTTGTTTTTCCAAATGAATTGAGTCTTTTCTTTTCTGAGCCTGTGAAGAAGCTCTTGGGGATTTTAATTGGGATTGCATTAAATCTGTACACCAGTGTGGGTAGAATGGACATTTTTACTATATTTATTTTCCCAATCCATGAGCATGGCAGGTTTGTCCATCTTCTGATGTCTTCCTCAATTTCCTTCTTCAGTGGTTTAAAATTTTTGTTGTAGAGACCCTTGGTGTCGTTGGTTAGGTGTGTTCCTAGGTATTTTATTGTTTTTGAGGCTATTGTGAGTGGGAAGTTCTCCTTGTATTCTTCTTCAGTTGCTTGTTGTTGGTGTAAAGAAAGGCTACTGATTTTTCTAGATTTATTTGTATCCTGCCACTTTACTGAAGTACTTAATCATTTCTAGGAGTTTTCTGGTGCGGTTCTTAGCATCCCTTAGGTAGACAATCATATCATCAGGGAAAAGGGATAGCTTGACTTCCTCTTTTCCAATTAGAACTCCTTTAATTTCCTTTTCTTGCCTTATTGCCCTAGCAAGGGTTTCCAGCACTATATTGAAAAGGAGTGGTGACAGGGGGCAGCCTTGCTGAGTTCCTCCCTTTAAGGTGAATATGTCATTTCCCCATTTGGGATGATATTGGCTGTGGGTTTCCTTTAAATGGCTTTGATTACATTGAGGAATGATCCCTCCAGTCCAATTCCCTCTAGGACTTTAAACATGAAGGGATGCTGGGTTTTGTCAAAGGCTTTCTCTGAGTCAATTAGGTGATGGTGCAGTTTTTGTCTTTCAGTCCATTTATATGCTTGATGATATTTATTGATTTTCATATGTTGAAGCATCCCTGCGTCTCTGGTATGAATCCAACTTGGTCATGATGGATGATCTTCTTGATGTGGGTCTGTATGTGATTTGCCAGTATCCTGTTTAGAATTTTGGCATCTGTGTTCATTAGGGAGATGGGTCTATAGTTCTCCTTTTTGATTGTATACTTACATGGTTTTGGTAATAGAGTGATTCTGGCTTTATAGAAGGAATCTGGGAGAACTCCCTCTGTTTGTATCCTTCTAAACAACTTGAATAATCATGGTTGTAGGTCTTTTTGAAATATTTTATAGAATTCTGCTGTGAAACCATCTGGGCCTGGGCATTTTTTGGTTGGGAAGCTACTTATAACATCTTCTATTTCTTCATGTATTATTGGTCTATTTAAGCTGTCGATCTCTTCTTGGTTGAGCTTTGGTGATTCCTAGGATTTCAGATATTCAACCATTTCTTCTAGGTTTTCAAACTTAGTAGAGTATAGATTTTTGAAGTATTCCTGTATGATTATCTGGATCTTTTCATTGTCTGTTGTGATATTTCCCCTTTCATCTCAGATTCTATTGATTTGGAGTTGTTCCTTCTTTCTTTTGGTTAACTGGGTTAGAGGTCTGTCTATCTTGTTTATTCTCTCAAAGAACCAACTTTTGGATACACTGATTTTTTTGTATTGTTTTCTTTGTTTCTATTTAATTGATCTCTGCTCTGATTTTTATTATTTCTTCTTGGCTGCTGCGTTTAGGGTTCATTTGTTGTTGTCTCTCAAGTATTTTTAGCTGTAGTGTTAGAGCATTCACTTGTGCTCTTTCTTTTGTTGTTGTTGTTGTTGTTTTGTTTTTAATGTAGGCACTTAGAGCTATAAACTTCCCTCTTAGGACTGCTTTTAAAGTGTCCCATAAGTTTAGCTGTGTTGTATTATCATTGTCATTCAGTTCCAGGAATGTTTTCATTTCTTACTTTATTTCTTCCTTGACCCATTCATTATTCAGGAGAGTGTTGTTTAGTCTCCATGTGCTCTTGTAGGTTGTAGTGTTTATCCCGCTGTTGATATTGAGTTTTATTGCACTGTGATCTGATAGAATGCATGAGATTATTTCAATCTTTTTGTATTTGTTGAGATTTTTCCTGTGTCCCAGTATATGGTTTATTTTGGAGAATGTTCCGTGAGGTGTTGAGTAGAAAGTGTATTCTCTGGTGTTTGGGTGAAATATTTGATAGATGTCTGTGAGGTCCATTTGGTGTATTGTATCATTTAGTTCATATGTCTCTCTGTTTATCCTTTGTCCTGTTGATCTGTCTAAAGAACTTATGGGGTATTGAATTCCCCTATTATTAGTGTGCTGGGGTTAATCTGTGCCTTGTGATCCTGAAGCCTTTATCAAGTTTAGTGCACCGGCATTTGGTGTGTATACATTCATGATTGTGAGATGTTCATCGTTGATTGTTCCTTTAATAAAGATGTAATGGCCCTCTTTGTCTCTTTTGATTTCTTTTGCTTTGAAGTCTATTTTGTCTGATATTAGAATAGCAACACCTGCTCTCTTTTTCTTCCATCCCTTCACCTTAAGTTGATGCCTATCCTTGAAATTGAGATGGGTTTATTGTAGACAACATATAGATGGGTTTTGTTTCCTAATCCATTCTCCCAGTGTATGCCTTTTGATTGGGGATTTTAGCCGATTAATATTTAAGGTTATAATTGAAAGATGGATGTTGCTTCCTTTCACCTTATTATCCATTGGGACTTTTAGCCTCTGATTCTACTCCTATGGTTATGTTTTTATTAGTTTCTTTTCCTAGGTGTTTGCGGATAGTTGCTCTTCTCTTCTGCCCTTTGAATTGCTTCAAGTATTTTATGAAGTGTTGGTTTTCCAGACATGTGTTCTATCATCTTGTTTATGTCATGGAAGATTTTTCTCTCTCCTTCAACTATAATCGACATTTTTGCTGGGTAAAGTATTCTGATTTGGCATCCATAGTTCTTTAACACTGGGAATGCTTTGCTCCATGTTCTTCTTGCTTTCATGGTTTGCACCAAGAGGTCAGTTGTAATACTGATGGGTTTCCCTTTGTTTGTGACTGGTGTTTCTTTTGCAGCCTTCAGAATTTTGTCTTTGTTTTGGGCATCTAGCATTTTAACTATGATATGGCGCGGGGAGTTTCTTTTCTGATCTTGTCTTTTTGGAGTCCTTTGTGCTTCTTGTATTTGTATCGGTTTGTCTATTTTTAGTTTGGGAAAATTTTCACCTATTATTCTGTTGAAGATCTGATCAATACTATTCTCTTGAGATTCTTCCCCTTCCTCTATTCCTATGATGTGGAGGTTTGATCTTTTCATAGTGTCCCATATTTCCTGGTTGTTCCACTTTTGTGTATTTTCAAAATTTTCATATTCTTTATTTGAGCTTTTTAGTTGCTCTGTGTTATCTTTCAGATCTTATATTCTTTGTTCTGCTTCCTCCATTCTATTTCTGAGGCTTTTTCCTTTCCTTTCTTCTTGATTGGATGAGTGTTTGACTTCCTTTTTCATTTCATCCTTTGTTTTCTTTAGTATTTCCATTTCCTTTTTGAGCTTCTCAATCTCTTCTTGGTGCTCCTTACTTCGTTGTTTGGCTTCCTTTTTCAGTGTTTCTACTTCCTTTTGGAGTTTGTTTCTTTCTCCCTCTAGTTCTTTCTGGAGTTTGTCAATCTCTTCCTTTAGTTCTTTCTGAATGTTTGTCATGGTATCCCTCTAGGTCCTTTTTGAGTTTTTCATTCTCTCTTTTTAGTTCTCTGAATTCTTCTTTATTTTCTTTAATTTCTCTGCATAGGTCTGCAATTATTCTTCTAAGACCTGTTTCTTGGGTCACCTCCAGGGGGAATCTCATTGTAGCTATCTCCTACAGGGTTGGTAGAGCTTGGTGCGGAATTATCCTGCACCTTTCCCATGTTGTCCCTTCGTTGTGTCCCTGACATGTAGGTTTCCCTTTTGTGATTCAAATCACAAATGTCTTTTCACTGTGTTGAAGGCCGAAGGCTTGTTTTGTTTTGCTTTCCTCCTTCTGATGCTTTTTTCCCCCCTCCTTGTTTATGGAGTGTTGACTTGTCTAGGTTTCAGGATTTCACTTTTGTTTATATATTGGATATTGGAAGTCTAAGTCACTCTTCCTTTCCTGTTTTGAGGGTTCTCCAAAAAAAAAAAAAAAATCCACTTGGATACTCTCTCCTCAATTCCAGTTGGGGGGGGGGATGCCTTTCTTAGCCCACGCCCTGGTACCTGTCTGGAGTGGTGCCTGACTCTGTGCTCCAGGTGGTCTTAGCAAGCAAGGCCAGAACCTGAGCCCCCCTCACACGATCTCACTATGTCACCAGAGCCAGAGCCAGAGCCAGAACGGCTTCTGGCTGCAAGGGGGAAGGGAGACCAAGCCTGGGCAGCCACACCCTGCAAGGGTTTAGTGCTCAGACCTAGGCCCGCTGGCCACCAGCCCCTCTGCCACAAACCAGCGAATAAATTGTCCAGCACCCCAAGAGTCAATTTGTTCTAAGTTCTGCCTGTCTGGAGAGGTGCCTGGCTCCACACTCCAGGTGGTCCTGGCAAGCAAGGCCAGATCCTGAGCCCCTCCCACAGGACCTCATGTCAGACATGTCCCTGGTGAAGGTTTCCTCCCACTCTGTGGGTTTTATTCTTCACTTCTTTGATTGTTTCTTTCACTGTACAGGTGTCCCAGTTCTCCGGCTCTTACAATCTTTTCACTCCATCTTCTGTAATATTCCTGATCCTTATGTATAAGGATCACATTGTATTGTTACTGGCTCTCTGGGCTTGTACCTTGTAAGCATTTGTTCTGTGCCATCTCTTTGTGGAAGACATCTGTGATATCACATTTCAGGTGAGATCAACTGCACTCTGGTTGGTATGGCATGGTCACCCACTTCACAGTAACACCATGCACTGTCTTCACAGCACCCCAGGATGCATATACACTGTGATGCTTCACCTATGATTTCCTCTCCATAGACTATTGTAAAATCTGATATGAGTCTGTGTTGCTGGATTATAGCTTTATTAGCTAATGCTATTAATCTTTGTTATTGATGCTCATTCCAACTATATTATCCAATGGAAAAACCCTGAAATATGAAATATTTTAAGACACAATGTTTTTCAATAAAAATTCTAGTATGCTGTCAAAGTATCTGGCTTTTACTAGGGAAAGAATAACATGACTGTAAGCATAAATGGGACCAGGTTCTCAGCAATATGCCATAAAAACGTGCCACTCCACTGATATGTGACCTTTATAGCTTGTAGCTTTTAAACTCATCTTCATACCCAGTGCTGCATGTCACATTCATTAAAATAACAATTAACCCTATAGTCTGCACAGTGGCTTCAGTATCCTTTACAAGAGAAGCCCATGATTTTATTTCATGCAAAATGTACATAAAAGGTCAGGCAAATAGCTCAACTGCTTTCATTCTCTAACTCACCATATGAACAGGAAGAAAACTAGCCTAACTTAACTCACAAGAACATAATCCAACAGAAATAGAGGGAACAGAGATGGCCGCATGTAGCTGAACATTGACACAGTGAAAGAACTATAAGGCCTCCTGCAGCCATGCATAAGCAATAGATAGAAGTCCCAAATGTGTGGATGAGAGTTCAAACATCCTCAGGTTGGATGGATTATTCTTCAGCATCACTAAACTGTTGCAGCTGTGGGTCATTTACAGTTGTGTTAATCACTATATTAATTCAATAGGTTTACTACTTTTACATAACTGTCATTTCATTATCCAGTTCACAAATAGCTGTTTCTGTTTTGACTAGATATAATAATACCGTTTGAGTTTGATGATATTAGAGTTGAGCTAGCAAATATAAGAGGGAAGAATAAAAAAATATAAATGGGATTAAAGGAAATATCTTATTGGGAAATATACAGTCAGACTCCATCGTCACTCTTTTCATAAACATATTAATACAGAGAAGTAATATCACTCTTGAAAATCCTGTTTTGATAATCAGAACTAGATAACAAGTTAAAAACCTGATTGTGTGGATTTGAAATCCAGAAATGATTTTTTTTTTAGCAGAACCTGTAGCTGTTGGTTAACAGGGCCACCTGCAATGGGCAGGGGGCCTCAGTTATGCACCTGCGATGGGCAGGAGACCCCAGTTATGCACCTGGGATGGGCAGGGGGCCCCAGTTATGCACCTGCGATGGGCAGGAGACCCCACTTATGCACCTGCGATGGGCAGGAGACCCCACTTATGCACCTGCGATGGGCAGGAGACCCCACTTATGCACCTGCGATGGGCAGGAGACCCCAGTTATGCACCTGGGATGGGCAGGGGCCCCAGTTATGCACCTGCATGGACAGGAGACCCCACTTATGCACCTGCGATGGGCAGAGGACCCCACTTATGCACCTGCGATGGGCAGGAGACCCCACTTATGCACCTGCGATGGGCAGGAGACCCCAGTTATGCACCCGCGATGGGCAGGGGGCCCCAGTTATGCACCTGCAACATGTTATAGCACTGTACCTTATCCTCAGGTGCCAGGAGGAGGTTACACAGGGGCCAAAAGTCAGTGTGTTATCTTCTTTCTTATGTTGAGAAAACAGAATTCCTATCCCAGAGGGGTAAATATTGCTTATGGAGGAAACTTGTCCACCCTGTGTTACCTCTCATGTCTGAGCAGAGTTTGGTTAGTGGAATTAAGATGAAACACTACATAACTTTGGGTTGTTACAGATCATTCCCTGTGTTACAGATCTGTGTGGTGTTTCTTCTGAGTTGTAAGATTCCTAATAATGAGGTAATCAGCAGCTCCAACTTTATGTAAGGCACTGAAGTTGCTGTCATTGAAGGAGAGGTCAGGTGACTCTACAGCTCAAGTTCTTCCTTCTGAATTACTTGGTGGATGTGCTGAGTTGTCAGCTCAGCTCCTGTGATCAAACACCCAACCGACAAATTGAAAGGAGAAGAGAGTTTAGTCTCCCTGCCTCAGAAGTTTCAGTTCATGGCTGGTTGGTTGGTTTGTTGGGTCACTTGCATTGGTGAAAAGCTACTGGCTCTAAGTACTAGGCCACGGACAGAAGGAGAGAAGAGGAGGAGAGAAGAGGAAGAGAGGAAGGAAGGATAAAAAAGAGAAAAGATGAAGAAAGGAGAGCGATGGGAGCAGAGAGGAGAGGAGAGGGGAGGGGAAGAGAGGAGAGGGGAGGGGAGGGGGAAGAGAGGAGAGGGGTGGAGAGGGGGGAAGAGAAGAGAGGGGAGGGGAGGGGAGACTAGGGAAGAAGAGGGAAGAGACAGGAGAGGACAGAGTTCTAATATCACCTTCATGTGTATGCCTTCTGTTAGGGTTCATCTAATTCTTCTACTACATGCCAATAAAACTACAAGCTGATAAGTCAAGTCCGTATCAGCATGTGGTCTTTGGGAGACATTTAAGGTCCACATTGTGAATTCCTTCTACATTTAACTTTCCAACCATTTAAGGTGTCTGCTTGACAGAAAGCCCCTCAACCATTCCTCACAAAACAGAAATTTTAGTTCCTTTGTGAGCAATGTTTTTACTTGCAAATTTCATCTGACTTCATTTTAAAGAATATTCTTTATAGCTGTATTGTTACACATGGAATTGAGGAACAGTCTTTGATCAATGCCTGTTACTATCCAGCTATGCACATTTTAAAAACTATTTTATTTTTTATTTCTAATTTATTTGAATGAGTGTATTGCCTATATTTGTGTAAGTGTACCTGAGTCATGCAATAAATGTGCACCAATGCAAAGGGCTCAAGAAACAAACCAACCAGAACTGAAACTTCTGAGACAGGGAGACTAAACTTTCATACATGAGGTCAGAGGAGGCTGTTGGAACCCCTTGAACTGGAGTTATAGACGGTTGTTAGCTGCTGCATGGATGCTGGGAATTGTTCCCAGGTCTGCAGCAAGAGCAGCACTGCCCTTAACTGCGGAGTCATGTCTCCTGCCTGAACATTTTTAATGCAATCCCAATTCTGCTGGTCTTTGCTATTTTCCTTCATCACTGCCTCAGATTGCTCTGCAATCCTGTCAGCTTTGCAAACCTCCTCACAGAAACATGGTGACTTTACTTAGCATGACTTTCAGCGGATGTAGGCTACGTCTTCTTCATCCCCTTCACCTCGCAGAGCTGCACATGTGGTTTTCCTTATTTGATGCTCCTTGGTTGTTTACATTCCTGGGTGTGTTTATGTAAGTACTGCCACTTGCACACCCTGCAGGCCCTCTCCCAGAAGCTGCTTCTCCTGATCTACCTGGATTTACCACCCCCACTCTCCTCCATTTCCTTTCTGGTTTATCACACATGCTTCTGAGTTTCCACTCAGCTTTTCACAAAAACCCACTTGGGCAGCATAAGTGTTAAGGTGGAGGAAATGATTTTCTTAGGACAGTGCCCCACACTTCCGGTAAGCATCCAGTGCCTCTCCTATCATCCGTCACTGTCCTTGTATTCAACTCATTAAGGGCCCCAGGAGGAGATACCGTGCCTCAAGCACTCTGGAGACTTAGCCACATAGGGGATTCAGATCAGCTTTGATGCTATTTAAACTGTACATATTGTGGGGTGGGAATAACAGAAAACATTCTTCTGTCTTTTCTGTTTGTGTATTGATTTGAGGTAAAAATGTTTTATTTTGATTTATATTGAACATCAATCAGCATTTCAACTCATTAAGATCAAAATACTTTCATTGTCTTTGCATTTAAGGACAGTTGTTTGAAAACCTGGCTCAGATCCAAGGCAGGTTTCTGTCCCCCTAGAGATAGGGTTCGTATGCCACAGTGTTCTTCTGCAAGGCAAAAGCTAACCAATAAATCTCAGCAAGTTCACAAGGTTTCAGATTCTATTAGAAAAAGAGAACAAAGGACCAACAGAATTAGAGACAAATGATGGGACCGGGTGCCCGAAGAAGGTTCATTAGGAAGCTGAAGACACACTAGGGAGCATTTACCTGAGAAACGTCTGCATTCTGGTGGAGCCGACTGTCCTGTGCCCACTGACTGACAGGTGGAGTGTCGGAGAGATGCCTGGGAAACAGTCGTCCTTTGTTCACCAAGACTGGCACGGAAACGACATGAATTTTACATCTCTTTCATTTTGAGTTACATTTTCCCTCTTTCTCTGAACAGTCATGAGAGGCTTAATTAATGAATTAGTATTTGCAGAAATCTTTGATATCCCAAGATGAAAGGTTTTGCATGAGGGGAAAGCTTGGTGCCAGCAGGAAAATGTCCTCTTGGAGACAGGATGCACAGAGCGCTAGGCTGGGTGTATTTGACAAGAGCAATTAGAGGGTTTGATCCTGTTTCTCTGTTCTGTTTTTATCATGTCCATTATCCCGGAGGATTATGAGGCTAACAGGAGAGGTAAATTCTCATTGGCCAGAAACCTTTGTTACCCGCACATCCAGACACATTCCCCAGTGGTTAAGGCAGGTGCAAAGTTTATGGGCAGCCTTTTTCTGGAGCAATAAAAGCTGCTTTTATTTCAAATTCTCTTTTTACACCAGTTGCTGTTACTCTGAAAAGCTCCTGGCATTTGGAAGGCAATAGGCAGGGCATAAAATCCACTCTTTCCTGAATAGGTCCTGTTCCTAGGACTGCTTTTAAACTGACTGGTTTACAGCAGAGACAGCTGAGTAAAGGTCCTGCAGAACAATGTGCAGGAAAAGCAGGGAACCCACCCACTAGCCCTGTTGAGAACATGGTATTAAGTGAGTTACTGCCTGAATCTATAGCAGTTTCTTATACTACCTAATAACCAAGTTCTTTGTATTTGAAATACTAAGTTGATAATTGATATTGGCTGTGGATTGACAGAATTGCTTACTCACCCCCCCCCCCCCATTTTCCTGCAGAGCTCCTTTGTTTGTTTAGTTTCATTGCAGTACTTCCCATGAGAAAACTCAAGTCTTACTTCCCTCTTAATTTGGAGTATTAAAGCCATGTAGAGTTGGAAACATATTTAGTGCCTTTCCTGAGAAACAAACCAAATGGCCCACCTGATGCAGCATTGGCCTATGACATGATTTTAGTGTAAATATCAATCCAAGTCATAACTCACTTAAAGTGTCTGTGCCAGACAGCACTGCATCCTGAAGGCCTCTCTCCTTCACACACAAGCAGTGGGCACCTTAGCCTCTATGTGGGCTGAACCAACCAAGCTGGTATCAAAGGGTCGTGCCTGACTTGGAATAAAATTATAGCCCATGAGCTGTCCATGTAAATCCACAGCCGTGTTCCTGAGAAGATTCAGCACTTGTTAGCATTACTAAAAGAATAACAGAGTGTTCAACGCCAGGACCAGTTGCTGAATGACTGTCAAAAGTATCTGAACACAGGAAGATTCTAGGTCAGAAATAACAAACTTCATACACATTTGGACTGATTGCCTGGATTTTGCTTCAGATGGGGTCTTTTTCACCTCTGCCATATGATAACCTTACAAAAATACCTTTTTCTCTCATTGGAAAAATCACAAATTGCTATAGGATGTAATTATTGAATTGGTAAGTACTTTAATAGGAGAGATATTCAATTTATGAATTATGTTGCTGCAGGCAGCTGCATTGCTGTTCTGTGTTCTTCTGCAGGTTTCTTTCTGAGAGCAGTAAGCTCCTTGACTACTATTGCCTTTCACACTGTTGGGAACATTTTTTTTTCTGCACAGAGAACTTTCTGGACACAGAGAGATGTCAGAAATGTGGAGGTTAATTTTCTAGGGAAGCTTAGGGGAATAGTTGAGGAAGAAGAAAAAAATGATCAATGTGGAATTATCAGGAAATAAAGCCCATTGATTCCCTGCAGAACAGGGCATATGGTCAAGGGGATGGCTCAGAGACCATGCATTTGGGGACAGAAAGAATCATTTCTTCTAAACGTGATGATGGAACTGTGGCCTTGATTATTTTGTTTACAATTTGGAATCAGGTTATGATGTGAGTTGATGTTGGCTGTGTTAATTTACTTCCTACAATGCAACTTTAGGTGTTTTACAGATTTATTGTGCGTAAAGTAATGATTCCTTAGCTACAGGGTGTAGGTATGGTTCCACAGAATTGTTTTCATTCCCCAAATCAAATGGGTACTGCATCATAGATACATCATCAAATGTGAGACAATGTATATGGAGAAAGTTCCTTTGGTCGTTAGTATTGACTACAGACAACAGCCCAGTGGCTCTATTGCTCTAGCAAACTTAAGAAACTAAATTTTTTTTGTTTCAAGATAATATAGCATCTAGACAAACTCTGTAGTTAATCCTCCTTTACTGTCTAGTAGACCTTGAAAAGGACCACACCTTCCTTCTGGGAGGGGGAGAATACCCCAGAGATTAACATATGCCTTGTTTTGAAGGACTTCTACCATCTTTTCCTCTAGTCCATGCAGAAGAACGTGCAGACGGTGGGTCCCACACATGAGTGGTAATGGGAACAAGTTTGGAAGTCTTCGGATGTGGGGCTAATGTCAGGAGAGGGAGACGACAGTCTGGAAAGTGGAAAACAAGTACCTGGCAGAATGGCATACACACTAAAGCCTTGCCCTGGAAAGGATGTGCCTGGCAGACTGGTACACACTCCTAAGCCTTGCCCAGACACAAATAAGCTATGGAAGATCAGCCACTTATAAGAGCAAATACAGAGAACACTGCCAGTTCTCCAATTCATTATGTCTGACAATGTTATAATTTTTAGAAAGGGTGTTGATGTATTTAACCAATACTCTAGACCAGGGATATTTCATCTATTTGCTTATGAGAATGGGCAGCAAAGTTCTGAGTGTGCCCATGTTGCCTTTCCCATCTATTCATCCAGGCACGTCCTGACTGTAATTCAGCCTCTTCCCCTCACTGTGTGAGGAACTGTGCTGCACTCTCTCTCCAGCCCTGCCCTTTGCTTTCCTTTCCTCTCTCTAATTTCTTCTTCTTATCCATCTACCATGGTTGACAAATCATTCATTTCCCCCATTTTCCTTGAATCTCTTGAGGTTCTTTGAATGAAAAATAAATAAATAAAAGCAGACTCTTCTGAGGGGGTGTATGCAAATGTAGGCTTTAAGAATACTTGAAAAAATATTGTTTTAAGTGATTAAACTGACCATTATGAATAGTTCTTTACATTGTTAATTTATCTGGTACTCCCTTTCATAAAGGATATGGAGACAAACTCAATTCTAACTCCATGTTAATTATCATAGTGTCCATATAACCAAGGGTGCAAATTAATGAGTTTTCCAGAGCTGAGTGTCTAGCAATCAGGACCTCAACATAGGATCTTGGGGATAAACTAAGTTTTTCTAGATGGCAGCTGATCTACAAGATATTTGTATTTCATGCTGTTAATAAATGCTCATTAAAACACATTTCATTATTAATTATACAGGCCAGGACTCACAGCCCCAGTAAATTGTAGCCTTATTATAGTAAATATATTTAATTACAGAAGTTCAGCAGTAAAGCTTATTTTTGTAAAGCAGTTTTATTAGGTGTTTTCTACAGTTTAGAAATCATAAAAAGCAGACTTCACAATGCATTGATGATGTTCAAGCATTCCGGAGTTGGCATCAATCTCTGTTACAGGGGCAGATCTCAAATTCACAATGACCATTTTTTGTTCTTCTTTATCTAGCATTCATCTGTTCCAGTGGGATAAACCAGCCACTGGTATTGAATACCTGATAGACACCATCCCGTGCCTGTCTATTAGGGCCAGTACCTCATCTGTGATTATCTATGGCTGTATCCTGGTAAATCATTCCTGCCCAGAGTAGAAACTGCGTCTGGGCATCTGGGTGCTCCTCTGTGTAAAGATCTCCTTGGAGAAAAGTACTTTTGAGGTGGGAACTACCACAGAGCTAATAAATGTGAGACTTACTGTAAACATTGCAATATTCTGCTTTGAAGGAGTGTTGACAGCGTGGAGCTAGAGGAAACAGATTCCCCAGGAAGTTTAAATGAGTGACTCCAAATTATACAGTGAAGCCGTGGGGGCAAAGTTGGCACGTGGGAGCCTTGTCCTCTCTTGTCCTTGGAATTTGCAAGAAGACATGGAATTTAACCCTGTCTGTGCTTCTCAGATTTCTACGGCTTTAGCTCTGTTACTCTAGTTCCCCTGCAGACCTCTGCTTTCTCATACCCAAAAAGCAGACTTTGCAATGCATTAATGATGTTCAAGCATTCCGGAGTTGGCATCAATCTCTGTTACAGGGGCAGATCTCAAATTCACAATGACCACTTTTTGTTCTGCTTTATCTAGCATTCATCTGTTCCAGTGGGATAAACCAGCCGCTGGTATTGAATACCTGATAGGCACCATCCCGTGCCTGTCTGTTAGGGCCAGTACCTCATCTATGATTATCTGTGGCTGTGTCCTGGTAAATCATTTGAAATTAATGCTTGTGCTATAAGAGTCCTGTTCAGAGACTTCACAAGTGAGGAATTAAGAGATGGCTGAGAAACATCTTAAGAAGTGTTCAATGTCCCTAATAATTAAGGAAATGCAAATTAAAACCACTGTAAGACATCACCTTACTTCAGTAAGACTGGGTAAGATCAAGAAAACAAATGATTCCAAGTGTGGAGAGGTTGTGGGGAAAGGGGAACATTCTTCCATTGTTGGTGGGAATGTGTACTCATACAGTCACTATGGAAAGCAGTGTGGAGAACCCTTGGAAGACTTGGAATGAACTTGCCACCTGACCCAGCCATACCACTCCTGGGCATGTACCCACAAGACTCATCTTACCGCAGAGATACATTCACAGCCATGTTTATTGCAGCTCTCTTCACAATAGCAAGGAGCTGGAATCAATCCAAGTGTCCCTCAACTGAGGAGTGGATAGAGAAAATGTGGTACATCTACACAATGGTGTTCTATGCAGTGGTAAAGAAAGATGACATCATGAGCTTTGCAGGTAAATGGCTGGAGCTAGAGGATATCATGCTTAGTGAAGTAACACAGTCCCAGAGAAACAAACCACGAATGGTATCCCTCATCTGTGGATGCTAGCACCAATTACCTAATTGTATGTCAAACTGAGCAATGTCAATGTGATCTGAAAACAACTATGCTCTTATATTGTGCAATGTTCACCACAGAAGCTTTCTTATGCAGCAGATGGTGATTAACACAGCCAAACATAATTGACCAACGTGCAGAGAACAAAAGGGTGCAAAGCACTTATCCCTTCATAGGACACCTATATCCATCTTCTGCCTTCTAAGGTTTAGGGATCATTGTGGAAGAAAGGACCAAAAGACTGTAATAGTCAGTGGTGGTAGATGATGGCAAGGAAACAGTTTTCCAGACAGCTGGGAAGTTATGTATATGAGCTCACAGCCATAGTAACAGCATGCACAAATACAACTACTCATGCCAAGCCAGACAAATTCCCAGCATAGACATTGAGAAGTGGATAAGAAATTTTAATACTGCCTGAGGAAACAATGGCTATTGGAAAGGGCAGAGTCAGTCTCATTTAAGGGTTAGACCCTCAGTAGGATGACCAGGCGCCAGTGGATGGACCCACTGAAGGGCATTTGGGGACACAAGTTTGACTCTATAGCCATATATATATATATATATATATATATATATATATATATATACACATATATGTATATAATGATAGAGATGGAGTTATCGGTACAGATGGGGAAGGAGATCTAAATACAAGCAATAACACTGTATGAAATTTTCAAGAAATAGAAACAGACTTTGGAAGGCAGCATGACCTGCCCCGTCACCAGGGAACTCTGTTGTCCCTCAAGCCATACATGTAGACCCTGAAGCCTTCTAAGACTCCTCTCCATTTTTTCATCAGTGATTGTCTCATCTTGTGCTTAAAGAGCAAGAATTTCTCTAGCAGCTGGGTTCCTACAGCTTTGGAGACACACACTGAATACTTGATTGTCATTGTTTTTATCTGGTCTCGTTGGCCCTTGTGGGGCATTATTTTCATCTCATGTGAAGGTTTACTAGTAGTGTTCCTGGCTCTGTGTTTAGTAATTTTGTAGGTTTCCTGGGAAGTGGCTCATGGAGGTTTTTTCTCTTGTCCATTTTTGTTTGATTTTTACTTATTTGGACAAGGTTTGTCCAACTTGATTTAACCTTGTTCAGAAATTAAGTGGACGTTTATCTTTTTTGAGAACAAATAAAGCAAACTCACAAAAGTAAAGAAGAAGCATGCTTTGCTTTTAAATCTATGTAACAGCGCACTGCTAAATCTTACCCTCCATTTCTTAACTCTGAAAAAAAACCAGTATGTTTTCCCACAAGATACGAGTTTGGTGGTGGTTTGTGCTGTTCTTTTCTATTTGCCTGTTTTATGTTTTTGCTCTAGGGAAGAGACACTGTCATACATAAGCCTTGACTGTGAGTTGCTTGCTTCATACACAGTGGAAATAATTAGCAGGGATAAGTATCCAAGGAGAGGATTAAGCATTCATATGAGTAAGAATAACATCTGCAGTGACAAGATAAAGTGATACAGACCATTAAACTGCACACATCAGGGCATACACTGATCACCAGCTGGGGTCAGAGAGAAATCTGCCCTTCTGGTATAATATTCTACAATTAAGCAAATTTAGAGATTTTATGTCTTCCTTTAAACATTCATTATCATCTAGCCTCAAAAACAAACTCCTAATTCTTGATCGTCTCCCTCATCATTTCAAATGACCCTGCACACTCAAGTTTGGACTTAGGAGCTCTGCCCTAAAGCTCCAATCACCCCAGCCAGGGTCCTGACGGTGTCAGGCCTCTGCTGCTCCTCCTGTGATTACTGGCATGGACCTTTCTACTGTTTGTCCTTGTTCTTTCCTTTTGAGAGCCGGTGGCAGACCTGAGGAGATGGACTGTCAGGGTGTGTTTTAGGGCATGATGGTTAGCTCTGAATCTGCACTTGTCTTTATTCCTCCTTTCATGTCTATGATATGCCATGTGATTAATAAAACATTAACTATTCAGTGACGACCTTTGATGTGAAAGGTGCTCTTCAAAGTGCTAAGAATGTAGGTGCTAGGAAAATGAAAGTAAAATTGTTTGCCTCATCCAGAAGACATTAAAGACACAAGAGACCAAACCCTGAGAGACATGAAGCCTGAAAAAGATAATTTAGCCAAAACAAATTCTCATAATGATGAAGAACCAACAAAGGAATAGAAAACTTCTGTAAACAGCCGCCTGCCAGACCTTTAGATCTGTGCATAGATTTCTGCCCAATAATTGCAGGATGCATTCTTCTCAAGAGCACATTAACAGTATCTGGGATAAACCCTGCCTTGGGCTACACTGCAAACAAAGAAGGGACGACTGTGAGACTGCAGTTACCAAAAACAAGGAGCACAAGTGGACAGCTCAAAGAACTCATGCAAACTGCTGCACTGGTCCATATTTGTTAGTAGCACTGGTCCATATTTGTTAGTACAAGAAAATACTACAGATTTCCTGAAAGTTT
This sequence comes from Rhizomys pruinosus, assembly GCA_009823505.1. Taxonomy (NCBI): domain Eukaryota; kingdom Metazoa; phylum Chordata; class Mammalia; order Rodentia; family Spalacidae; genus Rhizomys; species Rhizomys pruinosus. The sequence continues at coordinate 5,289,145 of VZQC01007402.1, read as the reverse complement.
ACAAAGATATCATGCTTATTTATTTCCAACTCTTGCATCAACTGGTCGCCCCTGACTTACTCATTGGAAGCACTCCAATACTTGTCATGCATTAGAGGAGAAGAAACCACATCCCATGTGAGAAAACCCAGGGGATGCAGTCTCAGTAGGGCTGTTCTTTTTATAATAACCCTGTCATGAGAACTGAGATAATATGTCATCTAGACCCTCAGTGACCTGTGGACCATCCCCCAAACTCCACCACCTCTTGACATTGCCACAATGAGAACCAAATTCCTAGCATGTGCACCTTCAGGTGCATGCTCACCAGATCATGCAGCATGTATTTAAGTTAGATAACGTTCCTAAGAGCCCATGGTTAAAGGAAAAATCAAAATTTAGAAAACTTAGCAATGAATGAAAATCAAGGTGCATACTACCAAAACTAATGGGATCTGAATCACAGAGGTATAGGCATATTAAAAAGAGGATGTCAAAAAGTGCTTCATTTCATTACCTATCATATTAGAAAACAAAAAAGCACAATGGAGAGAGGCAGTTGAAAGAGAACTATAAAATGGGAGTAGACAGTCATGAAATACAAAAACAGTAAAACCCAATGTAGGTTTTTGAAAAGATAAAGTGACAAACCTTTAGTTAAGTTAAACATTGAAAAAGGAGAAGACTGAGAGGAATAGAGTCAGAAATCGAACCAGGTTATCAATCTCTAATCAGTAAAGAAGTGCTATAGAATTCTGTTTCTAAAACCTGTATACTGGTGCTGGAGGGATGGCTCAGTGATTGAAAGCACTGACTGTTCCTGCAGAAGACCTGGGTTTGATACTTAGCACCCACACGGTGGCTGGCAGCTGTTCCTAACTCCAGTTCCAGGGGAATTCAAAACCTTCTGACTCTGTGGGCATTGCACAACACAGGTGCACTTACACATGTGCAGACAATACACTTAAAAAAAGTAAAATAAAAATAATAAATAAAGTATTTTAAATATCTATATACCCACAATTTAGGTAATGGGTAGAATGGACAGATTCCTGGGAATATCCAACCTACTCAACTGACTCAAATATGAGCAGCTAATCAGGGTAAATTCATAATGTTCAGGGATGAATCATAATGAACCTAGGATTAAAGCTAAAATTATATAACAAGTTCCAGTTCAGGTAACTTCACACGTGAATTCTCAACAATATTTAAAAATAAGAACGGGGAAAAAAATAAGAACAGGGCTGGAGAGATAATGGCTTTCTCTTGGTTTCTCTTGTGATAAAATAATCAACTAAAAGCAACTTGAGAGAAAGATGCTTTGTGACTTCCATGGCCCCCTTCCCAGTCCATCACTGAGGCAGATGAAGGCAGAGACTTAAGCAAGGCAGGAAGCAAATGCAGGGTATGTGGCAGAGACCATGGAGGGACACTTGGCTCTAGCTAGCTTCATATGTGGTGATGAGATACTATGACAAAAACCAAACTGCTGAGGAAATGTCCCAATCACAGTCCATCGCTGACAGAGGCAAGGCAGGAACTCCAGGAAGGAACCTGGGGACAGGAACTGAACTGAAATTCAGACCCCACAGTAACTCTGCCTACTGGTTTGCTCCTCTGGCCTGTGCTCAGCAGGATTTCTTATTCATCTAAGGACCACCTGCACAGGGGCGGCACTACTCACAGTGGACTGGGCCCTCCTGTGTCACTCAACAGTCAAGAGTGTGCCTCTCTCACAAACCCACAGACCAATCAGCTAAGGGGAGGTTCTTCAGCTGAGGTTACTTCTTCCCAAGTGCCTCAAGTGGTACCTGGAACTGTAGCACAGTTGTGGCTGACTTGGTGACCCTGGCCGGCTCAGCTACTTTTCTTATATGGCCCAGGCCCAACTGCCCAAGTGGTCTGGGCACTCCTAGAGCGATTAGCAATCAAGAAAAAGCCCCAGAATCATGCCCATAAGCTAGTCTGAGAGACATGATTCCTTAGTTGGGGTTCCCTTTCCCCAGGTGTCTCTAGTTTGTTTCAAAGTGACAGAAAGCTCACCAGCACGGATAGCTCAGGAGTGAAGAGCACCTGCTCCAGTAGAGGACCAGTGTCTGTTCCCAGCACCCATAGTAGGCTGCTCAGGCAACTCCAGTTCTCAGGGATCCAGCACCCTCTTCTGGCCTCCATTGGCACTTGCACACACAGAATCTGGACCCTACACATACAAATGAAATAAAAGAGAATGTAATGAATATTTAAAAATAAGAAAAAAATTTAATGAAATATTTCAAGTATTAAAGGGGTAAAATTTCTACTTTATGAGGTCAATTTACCCTGTATACAAATGCAAACTACAGCACCATAATCACACAAAGAAACTAAACCATGGTGTCTCATGAAATGGAGACAAAAATCTTCAACCCAATACCAGCAAATTAAATATGCATTATGAATCATGTATTATATACTGCATCCAAGTGAGATTTGCCATAATGTACCACTTCAATCAATAAACAACCATAAGAAAAATGTAAGACTCTCAATAGATTTAGATAAATGATTTGGAAAAATTCAAAACCTTTATGAGAAAAAAACACATCAAATGAAGAGTAGGTAAGAATTGCCTTGGGGCTGGAGAAATAGCCTAGCGGTTAAGAGCATCGACTGCTCTTGCAGAGGACCCGAGTTCAATCCTCAGCACCCACATGGCGGCATCTGTAACTCCAATTCCAGTAGAACTCGAGTTCCAGGGGAATCCAAGACCCTCTTCTGACCTCTGCGGCTTTGCACGACATGGGTGCACAGACCTACATGCAGATAGTACATTCATACATATACGAAAATAAATAAAATAAAAAAAAAATTAAAAAAAAAAAAGAATTGCCTCAAGGCCTCCTGGAGCTTCCCACAGGCTGTGTCTCTACACTGACTGTATAAAAAGAGAAAGCAGAGCAAACCCACCCCATGTACACCTCAGCCTAGGCCACTGTGCCTGGTCTGTATTGTGAATGGGGAAACATGGGGGAAAAAAAGAGAAAAAAAAAGAATTGCCTCAAACGATAAAGGATTTCTATAGACTCATCGGTTATCTTTCTTAACGTTTAACAGCGAAAGCTGGGTGAGTTCCCCTGAGACTCCACAAGGATATTTAGTCCCAAAACATCTATTGAAAATCACTCTAGTAATTGGCTTTGGAAAAAAAAAAAATCACTGTAGTGACTCCAGCCATGAGGATTATACAAGAAAATGTCACGGAAGACTTTTAATTTTTAAAATGTATAACTGTATTTGGGGGTGATATACATAAACATTCTAAGGAACTCAAGAAAAATATAATTATAAAATAGGGAACAATCTGCGGAAGAGGGGGCGTGGTAGAATGTAAAGGCTGCGATTGGGGTGAATGGTGAAACTACAGCAATATAGTCTGGACACCCATTTGATCAACTCGATTGAACATACAAGCCCACCCCCCTCCCCCCCTGCTGGATGGTGGGACCCATGGGCTGTGTGGGTTTGGGCACAACTGCTTGCAAATTGGTTTTACATGAAGGATGCTTGTACTAAAATTATCACTTATTGTTAAAAAAAAAAAAGAAATAAGTTGAGCCAGATTGTATAAGATCAATACAAAATTCAAAATCAATGAAATGCAAAACTGAGATTAAGAAAACTGTTCCATTTAAAATAACACTGAAAGGCCAGGCATGGTGATGCACAACTTTATTCCCAGCAATTGGAAGGCAGAGGCAGGTGGATCTCTGTGAGTTCAAGGACAGCCTGGTCTACACAGGGAGTTCCAGAACAGCTGGGGCTATGGGGAGACCCTGTCTCAAAAACACCAAAAAAATTTGAAAAGAATAAAGTACTTTGAAATAAACTAACCATAGGAAATATAAGAAGTAATTACTGTTACTTCAAAATATTAGTATAATAACTGTCATAGCTAGGTTCACTTATCAACTTGCCACACCTGGGGAGAGGGAACCTCAATTTGCTGGATCAGACTGCCCCGAGGGCCAGGGCCCGTGAGTCATTTCCTTGATTGATGTCTGATGTGAGGAGGCCCAGCCCATGTGGGCACAGCGGTTCCTGGGCAGGTGCTCCTGCACCGTGTAAGAAAATAACTGAGCAGGAGACCCAATCTCGAAAAATCAAAAAAAAAAGAAAAAGAAAGGAGAGAGAGAGAGAGAGAGAGAGAGAGAGAGAGAGAGAGAGAGAGAGAGAAAAGAAAGAAAGAAAGAAAGAAAGAAAGAAAGAAAGAAAGAAAGAAAGAAAGAAAGAAAGAAAGAAAGAAAGAAAGAAAGAAAGAGAAAATAGCTGAGCAACCGGAAAAATGCCAGTGAGCACATTCCTCCTCATCCTCATCACTCTTCACCTCCACTCATTCCTCCTCGACCTCCACTCATTTCCTTCCCGGCCTCTGCCTCACTCTCCACCTCCACAGGTTCCTCCCCGGCCTCCACTTCACTTTCCACCACCAGGATCCCGCCTTGAGCTCCTACCTTGGCTTTCCTTAATGATGGGCTGTAACCTTTAAGCTAAATAAACCCTTTTCTCTCCAAGTTGGCTTTGGTCACAAGAGAAACCTCACTAGAACAGTAGTGTGAAGAAGGTCGGGATAAGCAGGAGATCCACTCATTTTTTTTTAATCTGATAATGTCAATATAGCCTTTACCCATACACTAATTTGAGGAATTGAATGCAATTCTTATTAGATTCCATGTAGTTTTCTCAGTGAAGACAGATAAACAAAATTTAAATTTCATGTGGAATTTCACAGGGCTTCCAAAAAATGGCCTAAACAATCTTAAAAATGACTAGCATTTTAAGACTTGCAATTTATATAAAAATTTCAACAAAACAGCAATAATAAATTAAAGCTCTATAACTTGTATAAAGAGAGACGGATCAATAGAAGATAATTGAGTCCAGACATAAACCCACAGTCTATATCCAATTGATTTTCACCAAGTACCAAGATCATTTAATGAAGAGGAATTTTGTTTTGTAAATGGTGCTGGAAGAAGTGGACACACACTTAAAGAATGACAGGCCTTCCTCTCCTATTGTATGACTATTACCTCAAGTGGATCAAACCCCCACATTTAAAATACAGTCTATAAGCCAGGGGTGGATTTGGTGCTCCTAACCTTCACCAGTGATACATCTGATAATGCATTAACATCCAAAGTGTATAAATTACTCAAAAACAAAGGAGGAAGAAAACAAATGACCTACTCAAAAGATGGAGCAAAGAGATGTACAGAGACTTCACAAATGAAGAAGTAAAGATGTCTGAGAAACGTCTTCAAAAGTGTTCAACATTGCTAATACTTAAGGAAATGCAAATTAAAACCACCTTAAGGTTTTATCTTACTCCAGTAAGACTAGCTATTATCCAGAAAACAAAGGCTACCAAATGCTGGAGAGGTTGTGGGGAAAGGGAACACTCATCCACTGAAGGTGGGAATGCAAACTCATGCATTCCCACCTATGAAAAGCAGTGTGGACAACTCTCAAGAAACTGAAAATGAGCCTACCACCTGAGCCAGTCATACCACTCCTGATTATATACCCACAAGACTTATCCTTTTGCAGAGATACATGCACATCCATGTTTATTGCAGCTCTCTTCATAATAGCAAAGGGCTGGAAGCAACCCAAGTGTCCCTCAACCGACAAGTGGATAGAGAAAATGTGGTACACCTTTTACTAGTTTGTCCAGGGTATTTTATCACAACACACACACACATAAAGACAGACAGACACAGAGACAAAGACATACACACACTCAAGCAGATCTTTTCAGACAAAGTCTTTTGATTATTTTGAACAATTCACGTTGTTTCCGCATGCTTTCTCATGATGTAAACCATATCCATTACCTGCTTCACAAAGTCACCGTGACAGACATTTCATGCAGGATGATTCTTCCAGGGGAGCTAGGGTGTGAACTATAATGTCCTATTTGCTCTGTCACCACATTCTAGAACCATGCACCCCTAGCCTTGGTGAACAACAAAAATGCCCAGATATTTCCAAACATACTCTGAGTATAGCATCATTTGTTGTAGAGAACTGTGACTGTCAGCCTGTGTGAAAATACCTTGTTTGATCATCTCATGTGGATTTTTTTGTCTATTTTTGGTAAATTGTTGTGAATTTTATGCAATATATTTTGATCATATTTCGCCTCGCTCCCCTATCTGCACCCTTCCCATAGACGCTCCCCCCGGATATCATGTGTCCTGCAATAAAATCAGATGGACTATTTTCATCCTGTTTCTCTAGTAGAAAAGTAGGTTTTGGAGTGGATACAGCAAACTCTGAGCAAGAAAAAGAGCTGCCAGGTTATTTGGACTTCATCTTCACAGCATGAAGCTGCTGCAACCTTCTGAAAAGGAGGGAACATTTGATGTCAGCATTTGAACTGTTTTCCTTATGTAGCGATTGCCTTTTACTCTTTCTTGGCTTTCTGCGACTTCAACAGTGTCTGTATTTTAACCCTTTACTTTTCTGACCAAACTCATAGTTTTACCACACAATAGTTTCTTGGTGGACTTTAAAGCAAGCTGTATTTCTATATGGAAGCAGTTAACAGATTTGAATAGCATAGACTTACAGTAAGTCTGTTATAACTGAATCAATGATTTCTGTAAAGACCTGTCTTTATGAGGGAGACCAGCTTTTCCAGGACTTTATACTTTGACTATTAATGCTTCCTCTCTTTCCCCTATATTCAAATTGACAAATCAATAAACATTTACTCAATACCAACTTTGTGCCACCCATGCTGCTAGCAAACAAAATTCTCATTAAGTGACAGTATAGGATGGACTTAGAACAGGAAACCCATTAGGAGAGTAGAGGACACCAGCCAGACCTCATGTATGAGCTATTGCCTACCTCTCATCATGTTGTGCATGAATTGAGTCTTTCAAACTATTCCTGCAGGTCCAGTTGATCAATTGTGCCTATCACAATCTTTCCTTAGATATGATATTACAACTTGAGAATGTCATTTTAACTTCCACACTATCTTAATTGCTAGAAATCTTTCTTTCTTTCTTTCTTTCTTTCTTTCTTTCTTTCTTTCTTTCTTTCTTTCTTTCTTTCTTTCTTTCTTGAATGACAGTTTTCTCTATAAAAGATTCAACCCTTTTCACTGTGAACCTCATAGAGTAAGTCTAGTCCTTTATGTAAAAATCGTGAGGTAACATTGATGTCTGTTATTTTTTTTTCACCCTTCAAAATTTCCTAGGTTGGAATGTTTTGTTTGCCAAAGGACACATGACAAAGAGACCCATGGATGGGCAAAATTCAGAGAATAAGAGGCTGAAGGGTGCTCAGTCCTACATGGGATATTTGTAAAACACCCTTCTCCCAAGGCTCAGAGAGAATTGCAGAAGAGAAGGCAGGACGTTTGTAAGAGCCAGAGAGTAGATGGATACAAAGGAAGCTGTTGCCTGGGCATCACAGGCTAGTTAGTCTTATGAAGCCATAGCACTGATAACAGCATTCACAAGAACTGTGCAAACCCAACACAGTAGGCGCCCCATGTGCATGGAGACGGTGCCAGAAAGATCCAGGCGTAGCTGAGAATCTATTGACACTTGTTCACTTAAAAGACCTACAGCTATTCAGCAAAGCCAAACCAGCTCTGATAATAGGATCAATCCTGCCTCTTCTTCCAGCTGGCCCTGACTGTAATTGTCAAGTCAATTGGGCAAAGTATGTCCTTTGGGGTTAGAGTAAGGAGAGATCAAATGAGTCATATTTTAAACATTTTTCCATTGGAATTAAAATGCAGAGTTTAAGCCATATTTCAATTATCAGCTTGACATTACTCTTTAAGCAAATGACTAGCGTTAATAAGAGAACCACTACATTTTGAATACATTGATTTTCTGCTTGGTGTAAACTCTAAATAGCCGATTAGAATGCAGTGAATCAGACAGACTCAGTGTACCTAATACATCCTGCAATACGCTACAGACTGGAAACGCTTGGATCTTTGAAGGTGAAATGAATTAAAAGCACATTATTGTTACAACTTCAATACATACATAGTAAGGACATATTAGCTCTTATCTGGCAATGTAAAAAACAGTACACATTTTGTTAAGCATGTCAACTTATTGCATGAAACTACTGAGATTAAAGGTATAAGGACACACAGATTTATTTTCTAAAATGACTGTGAAATGAAATGAATACCTAATTGACAGTTTCCAGTTATGGAATATGCTGACGCCGCCTTCCATTATTTTCATAAACAGCAGGATATCTCCCTGGCAGTGTCTCCTGCTGATATCCTAGCAGATGCCATATTATCCCTGGACCCCATCTTATTGATCATAGGTCTTTCTCATCAGCTTAAATAGTACTCTTTGAATGAAGAATCAGAGGTCTTTTTGTGTCTTTCTTCCCAACACTGACTTGTGACCTTGGAGAAGGGGCTCCACTTCCCAGTAACTAGCACTGAAATTGCATGAATGGAATGAGATCAAGTTGCACGCCATTGACAAAGGTGAAGGTTGACTACTTCATCCCAGACATGTTGATTCCCAGACAAGATGATAATTTCAGAAGGATCCCCACCATGGCAGGCAGGACCCTCCCTGAAAAGCACACTGCACTCTATCTCTGCTCTGAAATTTAAACATGATAACAGAAACTGGTGGTGAAAGGAGACTTTCTCTACTCGATGTGATTATTTAGCATATAGATTGCATTTATTGATGCAAAGCACTTGCTAGTAATTTTTTGTGAGCTCTTTTCCTCACAAATCCAGGTCTCTATGGTCTTTGAGCTCACTGAGGTCAAGCAGGGATGATTTGAAATGAAGCACAGTCATCTGTAGTGTTCAAAGATGGAAGCACAGCGCTTGCACTTCCAGCTGCCTTGGACGGGCATAGTGCTGGTGTCTGGCAGCGCTGCCTTCTCCTCCATCTCCCCTGGCCCTTGCGCTGCTTCTGGCCGATCTTCTACACCTGTCATGCATTAACAAGCTTAATGGGTTTATTCCACTTTTATTTCCCCAAGGGGCCAATGGACGCTATCCTACGACTCAGTTCTGCTAACCAGGTCTGGAGTTCAAGGTTCTTTGCCCTCTCTCCACACAAAAATACCTCAGGGCTCCAAATCCAGGAATCTGAAATCATTTTGAGATTTAAGTGAATGAAAATATATGTATTCCCCTTGGTGGGGCATTTGTGTTTTTATTTTTTTTTCTGTATGTGTATGAATGTACTGTTTGCATGCAAGTCTGTGCACCCGTGTCATGCAACGCCTCGGAGGTCAGAAGAGGGTATCGGATTCCCCTGGAACTAGAGTTCTCCTGGAATTGGAGTTTCAGATGGTTCTCGGCCGCCATGTGGGTGCTGGGGATCGAACCCGGGTCCTCTGTAAGAGCGGTCGGCGCTCTTAACCGTTAGGCCATCTCTCCAGCATTTGCATGTGTGTTTTTGAAAGCGGTGAACAAGTTTACAGCCAAACTTGGAGGTGCAAATAAGCCAATTTTATTGAAGCAATCAACCACACAAAGTGCCTAAGTCATCCTCTCACTGCAGTCAAGACTGAGCCTAAGCTTTTAGGGCAACTCTGACAGTGCATTATGAGAAAGCTTAGACAGAACACAACTGGGCCACACCCAGGCTCCACTTCAAGAATTAGCCCTTCTCTGTTATGTTAAAACTACCTTTTGTTTCAAAGGTACCTATGGAAAGTTTAGAGAACTCAGCAATGAAAGTGACCAAATGAATGGAAATATTTTCTTTGGAGACATGCTATAATCAGATTCTTCAATCTATAAAAATCAAAGGTAAATGGGCTCAAAGTCTACACATCTATGAAACTGTAAAGAATAGAGAGAGGATTGAGATAGACTTATTCATCAAATTCCAGAACAAAGAGCCCCCTTTGAAGCTTAAAAAGCAGGATTTAGGATAAATGGAAAGGACTATTTTTTAACACAGTGGGAGATAAACTTATGGAACTCATTATCTCAGCAATTCCTATTCATTAAAAATATAAATAGGCCCAGACAAGGCTTCATATCTGAATAATGGTCAGATACGGTTAGTAAAGAACCCTTTCATTTCATGATAAGGAGTCCTTTCTTTATTGAACTACATAGCTGGCTGAAATTCTCCTTCACCACCTGCTGGAGGGAGGACTTAGCCTGCAAAGCATTGGTGAGCATTGTTTCAATGAGATAACATATGTGCTTACAACTTAGGATTTTAGAAGAGGCAAATGAAATGAAGCCTGTTAATTTCACAGTAGTAGATGACAACAGTGTAGATGATGAAGATGATGATAGTACACAGGAGAGTGTTGAAGATGGAGAGGATGTCAGTACACAGGACAATGTTGATGATGGAGGGGATGATAGTACACAGGACAGTGTTGATGATGGAGAGGATGATAGTACACAGGAGAGTGTTGATGATGGAGAGGATGACAGTACACAGGAGAGTGTTGATAATGGAGAGGATGATAGTACACAGGAGAGTGTTGATAATGGAGAGGATGACAGTACACAGGACAGAGTTGATGATAGAGAGGATTATAGTACTCAGGACAGTGTTGATGATGGAGAGGATGACAGTACACAGGACAGTGTTGATGATAGAGAGGATGATAGTACACAGGACAGTGTTGATGATGGAGAGGATGATAGTACACAGGACAGTGTTGATGATGGAGAGGATGACAGTACACAGGACAGTGTTGATGATGGAGAGGATGATAGTACACAGGACAGTGTTGATGATGGAGAGGATGATAGTACACAGGACAGTGTTGATGATGGAGAGGATGATAGTACACAGGACAGTGTTGATGATGGAGAGGATGATAGTACACAGGACAGTGTTGATGATGGAGAGGATGATAGTACACAGGACAGTGTTGATGATGGAGAGGATGATAGTACACAGGACAGTGTTGATGATGGAGAGGATGATAGTACACAGGACAGTGTTGATGATGGAGAGGATGATAGTACACAGGACAGTGTTGATGATGGAGAGGATGATAGTACACAGGACAGTGTTGATGATGGAGAGGATGATAGTACACAGGACAGTGTTGATGATGGAGAGGATGATAGTACACAGGACAGTGTTGATGATGGAGAGGATGATAGTACACAGGACAGTGTTGATGATGGAGAGGATGATAGTACACAGGACAGTGTTGATAATGGAGAGGATGACAGTACACAGGACAGAGTTGATGATGGAGAGGATGATAGTACACAGGACAGTGTTGATGATGGAGAGGATGATAGTACACAGGACAGTGTTGATAATGGAGGGGAAGATAGTACACAGGACAGTGTTGATAATGGAGAGGATGATAGTACTCAGGACAGTGTTGATGATGGAGAAGATGACAATACACAGGACAGAGTTGATGATGGAGAGGATGATAGTACACAGGACAGTGTTGATGATGGAGAGGATGATAGTACACAAGACAGTGTTGATGATGGAGAGGATGACAATACACAGGACAGTGTTGACGATGGAGGAGATGACAGTACACAGGACAGTGTTGATGATGGAGAGAATGATAGTACACAGGACAGTGTTGATAATGGAGAGGATGATAGTACACAGGACAGTGTTGATAATGGAGATGATGATAGTACACAGGACAGTGTTGATGATGGAGAGGATGATAGTACACAGGACAGTGTTGATGATGGAGAGGATGATAGTACACAGGACAGTGTTGATGATGGAGAGGATGATAGTACACAGGACAGTGTTGATGATGGAGAGGATGACAGTACACAGGACAGTGTTGATGATGGAGAGGATGATAGTACTCAGGACAGTGTTGATGATGGAGAGGATGACAGTACACAGGACATTGTTGATTATGGAGGGGATGGTAGTACTCAGTACAGTGTTGATGATGGAGAGGATGACAGTACACAGGACAAAGGAGACAAACCTGAAAGACAGAAAAGCAGAGTGACAGACACTAGACAGAGGAGGAAAAAACAAAAGAAGGAAGAAACAGGAAATGAGCAAAAGTTGAATAAAATAAGTGAAATTTTGATCATGGTGGTAAAGTCTTTGCAGGATCCTGTCTTGGTATTCTGCGATGAATGACAATTTCTGTATTTCTAACATTATTGGCGCTAGATCCAAGAGGAGTTTCAGTGCTCAGGCTAATCCCATATGTTCTATGTGGGAATGCCCTCATACTCAGTGTTTACAGGAAAAACTATTGCATTTTGAGATGTCACAATGGGATATGACAGCTGAGATGTCACACATACTAGTGTGCACATACACATTCACCAGTGTACACACTCATTCACCAGAGTACAACATATTTAGTAGAATACACAGATATCTACTCATTCAAACATAGTTACCTGTGCAAACACACTGACTCTTCATGCATACACACTGATGGACACACACTTGCTCATATACAAGCAGACACACTTATGCACACACACACACTTGCTCATGCATACACACTCACTGATACAAACTCATGCACACTCCCTCATGTACACATTTACACAGCACTCTCATGTTCACTCAGACACACATTGGTATTCTTTTGTATACACACATTTGCACAGACACAGTCATGCACATAAATACATTTGCTCACACAGTATATAAATGCATTCATGGTAAATTTGCTGTCCACTTTATCTTCAAATTTGTGGCAAATCAAATACTTAAGTTGGTAAGTTCATTTGTATAGAAACCCTCAATACTAGTTGAGCAACTTTTTGCTTGCAGATAGGAGATATCTTCTGTAATATATGAAAATCTGAGCTGTTTCCCCTTTGTGTTTCTCTTTTTTAGTTTCCTCCAGATAGCAGAAAAATTCTCTGAGCTCCTGAGCTGTGGTCTGGTGGAGTTTGAGTCTACTGCCTTTCTACATTTTTTTATGTGTTTGAATAGCCTTCTGCCCCCTTCTACTTTCAATGTTATATTTTTTATGCCTGTTAATGTCATGAAATATGGGTCTTATTTCAGAAAATATGCTTCCTTTCTTTTGTATCCACTGCAAAATGTTACTTCTTCCATGATTCATTGCTAATATTCAATAAATCGACTCACGAAGAACCCTGTAGAATCATCCATTCTTCCATATATGCCTGTGGCTTCCAGCCACCACACACCCTGCCTTCTCTCCTCCTAGGAAATCAACTCTTGGACTCCTGTGCTGACTTCATACTTGGTCTCTACCATCTTCCACTCAGCTCTAACATGTCCCATACTGGAAGCAGCAGCCTGGTCTCGGGGCTTTAGAGAGATTATTTGCTGCAGCTCAAAGCATGCTGCCTGTTTTTCCCTCGATCTCTAGTTTTATCCCCCTTCCAAGATAAATAGAAGGACAAGCAGTTTTGATTAGCATTTAAAATGTTGTCAATTTTTAATGAAAGTGTAACCTCCAACCATCAACTTCACACAAACTGGAGACAAGGTTGCAGCATGAATGATAATATATCTGGCACACTTTCTCACGCTTGTCCTTCTGTGAACTTTTCTTGTTGCTAATTTGTTACGTCAGCCCATATTAGTAGGTTTCAAAAGTCCAAACTGGCAAGTGTGGTGACCCAAAGAAAACTAGTCTTTGGAAGATCTTTAAATCGAACCAAGGGAGCTGAGCAGTTTCTCAGTTTCTCAGCTGCATACCTTAGTTCTAACAATGTGACTATGTCTAGTTGCAGGAGTTGCCAAGCCAGAGCAGGCACGATCTTCAGTCTTCCCAAATCTCCTTCTGAATATGACATTTTTATTCAGGAAATAAATGCTTGCCAGTCAATCAGCAACAGTCATTGCATACAAATGATATATTTACCTAATATCTTTTGACAAAGCTGGAAATTGCAAAAGGACTGAAGTTCAGAGTGATTTTCCTCAAGGAACTTACTTCTTTCTTTATGTTTTTGTTTGTTTGTTGGTTTTTTTTTTTTTTTTTTTTTGAGACAGGATCTCCCTGTAGTCCCAGGAAGTCTGGAACTCACTATGTAGACTAGGGTGGCCTCCATTTCACAGGGATCCACCTGCCTCTGCTTCTGGAGAACAGATATTAAAGGAATATGCCACCGTATCTGCCAAGCAACTTGAATAAATTTTAATAGCAAAGCAATAAAAAGAAGTCAGCAGAACCCTAGGAAAGCATAAGCATAAGGATGATGAAGTCAGGCTGCAAAGATGGCCTGATAGAGATGCTGTTAGGGCTCACAAGGATGTCCTTTTGAGGACAAAGATCTGTTCATGAAGGCTGGAATGACTCCTGCCATTAATGTCCTTAGAAGACACACATGTCAATGATGCATCTGTCTACTGACATCTTGTCTTGACTAACATGGGAAGGATATTCCCACCAGGTTTTCTTTCAATCCCTCACATCCCTCCAAAGCTGTTGATACCATACATCCATAAGAGCATCACACAAACATGGCAACTTTATTCGAAGTACCCTCAACATAATCCATTAGTCCTTCCGCAGGAAGGATTAGCAGGGAAGCATCCATTAACACCTAAAGTGAGCTGCCATTGTTTGGTCTTTAAACCGGGCTTGGTGGCGCAGGCCTTTAATCCTAGCACTCAGGAGGCAGAGGCAGGTGGATCTCTGTGAGTTCAAGGCCACCCTGGTCTACAGAGTGAGTTCCAGGTGAGCTGGGGCTATAGGGAAACCCTGTCTCAAGACAAAACAAAAAAAGAATATTCTTTAGAAAACACAATTTACCATTTTCTGTTTCTGTGTTTGTCTTTGTCTCTCTTGGTTTTATTTGGATTATTGGATGCCGTCTGTGCACACAGAGGCTGGTACAGGATCACTTGCCTTCACAGCATGTGAGTTACATGAGTTGGAGAGCCAGGGAGATTAGGAGAAGAGCTTCACACAGGAGTTTTCACCTGGCCTGGTTTCACAGGGAGCCCAGCCTGTAGGGTGTTGCTTACTCTGCTGTATCTTGTGATACTGTGGGTTCTTGTTAATATCTGGGTGTCAGTTTATCAGAAATAATGAGTGCTTGCCTCCTTATTGGGTTAGCAGAGACACAGGGCTACTCATACCTACTTCCCATCAGGTACTTTTCAAATTCTTCACTACCTTTTAGAAATGGTCTAGACTCTGTAGAGAAAAGTCTTTCATAGATTTCATGGTAGAATTTTCTGGAACTGGCTAATAGTAAAAGTAACACATATTGTCAAAACTAGAATTTAATGAGAAGCACATTTTATTATAAATTGAGATATGCAAATCAGTAGAAAGAAAATCAGAGATGGAGACTCTTAACTTTGTAATGTGCACCTAGTACACTTTAAAAAATAATAGTCTTTTAAATGTATGCAGTCAAGGAGGTAATATAGATAAATTTACAATAAAAATAAGCAAGCCAGCATTGCCATGCCCCAGGTTCTGCATCAAACTCTGAAGTGTTAATATTCTATTGTCTCCATTAATTTAGGCAGAAACACACACATGTGTTCACACATCTTTATTAAAAATAAGAATTGTACAAGAAGCGAAGATGGCAGAATTAAAACTAAAGGTCATGCAATTTGATCATTTCCACATTTAAGGTTACTCTAAGAACTCTGCAAATAACAAGTGGCTTTAACACAGCTCCTGCACTTTCGTATAATTTAATATGAAACCTGTGAAAGACTGTTCCTGAAGTCATTAACTTCAGCTGCTGAGAGCACAGATCTTGCTTAAGTGACTAAAGTGCAGTAGGAACTCAATGGGCTCCTGTGCAGGGTCTGATATATGTCTCTTGATATCTATCAAAAGAAAATGATCTGCAAAAGGGAAGAAAGACAACTGTGTGAGTTTGTGTATGTGTGTGTGTGTGTGTGTGTGGTCCCTCTTGGCCTCTGAAATGAAGGTCCAAAGTTTATAAATGAAAACAGATGTGCAAGAAAATTAATATGTAATTTTAAATATTCCCATAAAAGAAATTGTAATAATATCTGACCTTTTCAAAATGTTCCAATGCTTCACATATTTGAGATTGTGAAGGTTTCATCAACCATAGCTTTCAGGTTTCTTTTCCTGGGCACGATGTGGCTAATCTATCAAATAGGTACATCTCAGGCAGCCAACTTGATTAGGGAGGGATGATACTCTCAGTGAGGATGTATGCTAGAGGAGAAATTTTAAGAAGCAGTTCCAGGGTCAAGGTGTCAGCTCTGCCAGACAGGGAGCTAGCTGCACATCTGTAATCCCAGGGCTTGGGAGGCAGCATCAGAAAACAGGAGTTCAAGGTCATCCTTGGCTGCACAGTGAGATGCAGGTTGATCTGGGTACATAAGACTCCATCTACAAAAACAGATGCACAAACAACCCTTTAGTAACTCCAGCAGAAGCAACTCAAGCTCTTTTTGTAATAAATACAATTTACTGAACAGGATGAAATAGTGCTTATTTGAAAAGGTATTTGGGCCACTTTAGTTGAGGAAGAGGGTGATACTATGTTAGTCAATGCTCCCCTGAAAGGAAACTCTTGAGACTCCCCCTCCAATTGCCCAGGGAACCATCAACGGTGGTTCTTGCCATTGGCTAGACTCACAGGTTAGGGCCCAGTCAAATATGACAACACATGGAAAGAGGAAATTCCAAAAGCAAGGTTTCTTCTCCCCTGGATGCTTACATCACCATGAAAAGACCATGAGAGGAGGGGCGTTGTCAGAGAACTTCTGCTTTCTTTTCTTTCTTTCTTTTTTTTTTTTTTTTTTTTTTTGGAGACAGGGTCTCTCTATAGCCCCAGCTGTCCTGGAATTCACTATGTAGACCAGGCTGGCCTTGAAGTCACAAGGATCTGCCTGCCTCTGCCTCCCTAGTGCTAGGATTAAAGGCGTGCGCCATCATGCTAATGAAGGCCAGGGACAGGGAAATCCATGGAGGATGAGTATAGCAGAATGTGTTTTCAATCACGTGAGGCCCAGGGAAGAGAGACCACACTGCCTCCCTCAAAAGAGATGGTTCAGCGGCTGGTTAAGAGCACTGACTGCTCTTGCAGAGGACCTGGGTTTGACTCCCAGCACCCACAACCTAGCTAAGAACCATCTTTAACTCCAGTTCCAGGGGAATCCAACACCCTCTTCTGAACTCCGTGGCATTGCATGACACGGGTGCACCAACCTACATGCAGACAGTACACTCATACACATAAAAATAATAAATAAATTTAAAAAAAAACATTAAAAAGAGGACCATCTGAAGCACCATACGTTACAGAAATAGGTCAAAGTCAGAACCAGAGTTATTCCAGGATCAAAACACATAATAAGACTTGCCGTTTTTTTCCTCTTTCTGTGAGTGGCGAAAGTTACAGTTTTTGTTTTCACAAATTTAAACAAGAGAACACAATCTTTTTACAGGAGACTGTTTGGATACAGATGGCACAAATACATAGCTCCTACTTGGAGAGTAGAGATGGCCTGTGAGGTCACACCGCCCCACTAGAGATTCAATATATATGTGCCCTGAGTAGAGAGGGCATTCTAGGACAGAGGAGTGGGCCACCAAAAGCTGAAAGAAATTATAAGAGAAAGCACTGAATGGGAGTCGGCACAAGACTCCAGAAACTATTTCTGATGGCTTAGAAGTGACCAATGACTTTTGTACTACAGGGACCTAGGTTCTGGACAAGGCCAGACTTCCATGGATTACTCTAGTAGTCAGTAATGTAATCAGCAGAAGAGGTGCCTATAAAGGATGGAAAGGTTGAGATGAACTACAGAGGAAAGGGAGTTTATGTGGAGAGAGGAACAGGAAAGCAGAGCGATGCAGCCACAGCCAGGGGCAACAGCACTGGGTATGGATGGATAAAGGCAAGTTCTCCCAGCATCTCCAGAAGTAACCAGCCATGCTGATTGTGCATTTAACCCAGGGCTAACGGGTTTCAGCCTTCTGTCTTTCAGAACTGTAAGACAATACATTTCTGTTCTTTCGAAACCGTGGTTCTCTTGTTTTCTGTATAATGGCAAGAACTTTCTATGAAGTGCTGTATACAGTGCACAATAGGAGACGGAAACAAAGGAGGCTGAATGACAGTTGAGTCATGTTGGGACCACAGGGCACAGTGACCTCACTTTTCAATGTCCAATTTTGAAAACCAGGCAAAAATTTCATGCTTCTCTGATCAAAGGATTGAGATGCAAAGGCATAAAATTAAACTATTTCAGAAATTTCAGAATCACTTGGAGTTCCTACTCAGACATAAAAAGAATTTTGAAACTCCCAGTGTTCTAAAATCATCACTGCTCTGTTTAGTGGTATTTAAGAGAAGAGGTTTCAAAGTATCCCAATGAACTATAAGATTTTTTACAAGTTCATGGGACTACGAATATGCTATTTCAGTAATTGATCTAAAAAGGTTTCCTTGTGAGTCCTGGGCAGTTAGTGAAGAGACAAGCCGACTTCATATAGCATCCTCAGTGCACAAGTCCTTTAGATCGAGGGCCAAAGAGCGACAAAACAAGCTATTTTATCGCTACCTGTTTAAGTGCCTTCTAAGAATCTATGAAAAAATAATTGTTTAGATGCAGACATATAAATATATACACAGACACACATAGTTCCTCTATGATTTCAGAAGACATGAGTTTATATAAACTGAACTGCGTACATCTAAGCAAGTTCACATAGGCATGAGCTTTTGGGCTGTTGATGACTTCCCAATCCCCCTATGTTTGATTATTGCTCATAGTAACAAGTGAGGGCCAGACTTAAGGAGAAAAGGCATGAAAACCCAAAGCAGCTGAATTCTGTTTAACAGGAGAAAAACCATCATTTTTCAGGCGACTGTCTTTTGAGGGTCTTTGCATACAGATGGAAGAAACTGAAGGTTGTTCTGCACATTCTTATAAAGTGTAGGAAATTACAGAGGATGAATTTATTTCCCTTTGAAAACAAACCTTTAAAATGTTTCCTGATAAGCCTTTTAATTTAAGATACCAGAATGAATTACCCTTTTGCTTGTTAGTTTGTGAATTGCTTGTCCTAGAAGTCAGGAGGAGTGGTAGATTCTGCCTCAGAGATAGGGGAAAAGCAAATCTGAAGGACGAACATGCTAATAGAGGTTAGTTTTCACCACCTGCAGAAGACCAGTACGATGGGATTTGGTTTGTGTGATGCTTGCTTTCTTCAGCATGCAATCCAGTGGTCAGACACCGAAGACACTTGTGCTTCTGTGCAGGAGAAACCTTCCATCTGTGGACACACTAGCAGTGGCAGAAGCCCTCCATCTGTGGACAAGGCAATCAATGTCTTTGCTCACCAGAACAAAGCATCCAAGCAGCAGGTGTCTCCAGCATGAACCTTTTCTTCTCCATGGGCAAGCTGCTGTAGATTCCTCAGCAAATCAGTCTGAGGCTGGGTCACAATTGAGGATGATTTCAAATGATAGGGACTATATGGACTAAGAAGCCTTCTGTTATCACGACAACAACAAGCTTCTTCCTAAAGCATTTTCATTTAGGAAAGAGCAAGAAAATAAGGAGCCACCTAGGGAATACTCTTTCCACACTGAGAATTCAAAGGGTAGCATAGTTACTGTGATCTGTCTTTTTTTAACCATGTGTTACATAAGGAGGTGGGACAGCAGCCACGGGCAGCCTCTTCATTTTCTCTGTCTCTCGCAACCTCAAGCACTCTCAACCTCAGTATCCATTTTAAATCATGCTTTGAATTAACCAAGATGCTTCTCCCATGCTAGGGAGTTCTTGGCAGTTCTTGGCAGTTATAGGACTAGGTCCATGCTCAGGAGCCAAAGCCTCAGTCAGGCTGTACTTCCTTTCCTACTTCTTCACACCCCTCACGTCTTCAATGGACAAAAACATCCTAGGCCAGTCTCTTTTGTGTCAACACGGTGAAGCCTGATTCCAAGGAGTCTGGAACATTTGTAAATCAGTTCATTTAATCCCAGCTTGAGGACCAGATATGGACTGGGCTTCATGCTTTTGCAAACCCTCCTGCCCACATCTGTTAATCTCATCTGAGCCTATGATCTGAGTGTGTCCCTCCTTTGTGCTGGGGTCTCCCTACTCCCTGTTCCCACTGAGAGACACCAGGAAAGGAATACTGTAACTAAATATCTTCCTTTACAGCTCAACATTGAAAATGGTCTCAGTTTGCTGTGCATGGAGTTTGCTTCCGGGAACGAATGTTGAGACTTTTCTCTTCCATGGCATTTTGGGTCCAGTTGTCCTGGTTGGTAGCCCATTTAAGCTGACAGGTTGTCTGAAGACTGCAGTTCCCTTTTCCCTCTGCAACCAGCACAGTGGACTCTCCAATTTTCTTCTGTTCTGAGCCAGCCTACATGCCCGGGGAGGTCTAAGAACATTCCTTATGGCAGAGCACCTACCTGCCATGAGGGCCTGGACTCCATGCCAAACACAGCCAAAACCTCACATGCTGTTAGCTTTCTGTCCCCAGCCAATTGGCCACCTTCTGTTGGCACTGTGCTGGAAAGCTGCCTTGTGCCTCTTGCAATTATTCAGGCCATCTCTTCTGAGAAGCGCATGAGAGGTCTTGGGTCGGGGAAGACCTCCTCAGTGTAAAGTCTTCTCACTTCTTCTATCTGGATGACCTTGCTGAGGACTGCTCACTGGGGATCAAGAGTAGAAGAGGGTAAAGCCAATGGGAAACAGGTTGTGACTTCCTCAGACAGGAGTAGATGCAGAGAGCAGAAAGATGGTGGGGTGGACTTCTACTCCTCCTCTTCTTTCCCTATAAGCAATTCCCCATTCAGGGCTGCTTTAAATGTAATTAAACTGCATGTAGTCTTCAAAATATTTCCCCACCTCATGTCCCCACATTTCCAGGGTCTGGTAAAATAAACACAGGGGAGAGAAGTCTTAGCTGCTACTTCTTTTCCAAAGTCCAATCAGTTCTCAAGGATGGCTTCAACTCTTGGGGGAAGAATTTACATCATCTATGCAAACACATCCTTGAGTAATTTCAGAACACTCATCTCCACTTAGTGAGGCATCTCCCTTTCCATTTCATGCCTTTCAATTAGTAATCTCCTCTTTTTCTTTCTTTACCCTTCCACACCCATTTCAGGTATTTATTGTGGAAAATACTCTAGCAAGCAATAACCACTACTTAAATAGCAAAATCAACAGCAAACATCTTCTTTAATGAGCTGAGCTCTGTAACCTCCTCTGTCTTCTCAGAAATTTTGGAAGACATACATATTTTTAAGTGTTAGTACAGATTGTGAAAAAAGGCACCAGGACTGTACATGTTATAGAAGCAGATTCTTGAAAGACTCTACAGGTAAATTATTTATGAAAGAATCATTTTTATAAACATTTTCTCTATCATTTTATTATTCTTGGTCTTTTATTCAAATTTTTGCCATGCAAACATTATTTAGGCCTTACCTGGCTAATGTACTGATTTTTAAACATTTTAATTTGACATTCCTGCTGGTCTCATTGCTTGGACTAAAAATGCATTAATTCCCATATCAATATATATGCATATACATTTTTTGCCTGTAAGAGGTATAAAAAGATATCTTCTGTGCATACATTAAGGAAGTTATTACAAGGAGAAGATGGGGAGAGAGAGAGAAAGGTGGGAAGTAAAATGTGAGAAGGAGAAACTGAATAACATGCAAGTAAGAGGAAATGGAAATGAGAATTTCAAAATATGTTAAGAGTGAGAAAGGGGAATTCTCAAAGTAAAGGGAATGCTTGGAAGAAGAGCAGAGAAAATGTGGTAACCAAGAAAATTCAACAAATAATAGCCAGCTGAATCACCAGATGAAAGAGAGAAAGACTTAGACAAGGCCCCAACTCTTTCACAATCGAAAACAGAAAACTAGCCTGCTGTTGGGGTTGAATCTTCCAAGGAACTGAAAGCTCAGATTTCCTATACAATCAGCCACATTTTTCTCTAATTCTGCCCCAAAATATTATCTTCCAAGTATTATTCTTATTAATGCTCTCTTGGTGTCTGCAGGAGGCATAAAAATTACTGATGAGTGTGGAACATAAGCTGTGCAGTTAGTGAGGCAGGGGTGATAATTAGAACACGCGGCACTGTGCAGTAAACAAAGCTATTATGAACGAGAGCATTCTTTATAGAGTGTTTAAAAAGAGGGTAGAAGTAATGTACTTTTCCCTGACTGGCTTAAAAGCTCAGCTGGTTGCTACCCTGAGAAATCAAAAAAAGCGGCTGGAGTTAATCGGCTAGTGGATTTGGAACCTAGTTAAACGCACCCACAAACATCAGAGATATAGATTTTATTCATATCAAATCTTTTTCTTTCATGATCTCTTTCTTATCCCAAACCTCACATTTTAAGCTAAATCTTGGTAATTTATAATGAATAAATGATTTTGGAATCTGTGTTTTAAGTTTGCTCTCAGTGCTTATTAATAACAATGATTTAACTTTCTTAGAATCTCAACTTGGTTCTTGCTGGGTGCATTCTCCATCCAAACCAAAGATTGCCTGGCTCAAAGAATGGAAGGCTTCTCCACTATCCCTGTTATGTGTTTTGAGGTCATTGGAGAGATAAAACAGAGCTGGACTCACACAGAGACAGAAGGGCCTGGATGTATGGGGGATTGGCTCCCACATCTGTGGAGGCCGAGGAGGTGAATGGCAAGCCACTAGCGAGCAGGCAGGGAAGGCAGCCACAAGGCTGTCAGTTCAAATTTGATAACTTTTGAACTAGGGGAATAGAAAGTAGAGTTCTTAGTTCAGGGCCAAACAACAGGAATTGATGGACTGCTTGTCAAAGGGGTATTTGAAATTGTGTTTTAGAAGGACACAGCCAAGCACAACAGAGTAAATGCTGAAAGAGTTCCTGGTCTTGGGAATGTGGCAGACAATTTTCAAATCATAGCAGAACAGAATTGGAGAGCACTCTTAGATCCCATGGAAGGTATCATCTCCAAAGGACCCCAGTGACTCTCCTCCAACAGCAAGGCCTTAACTCCACCTGCTAGGCCTCATCTTCACCAGATAGGTCCCCCACCTCCACCAGGTAGATGCCCACCTCCACCCAAAAGACCTCACCTCCATTAGCTAGTTCACATGTCCCTCCGATAGGCCCCACCCCTGCCTTTGGGATCCCCTTTTCCCAGAGTGGCACTATTACTATTACTATTACTATTACTATTACTATTACTATTACTATTACTGTCACTCTCACTATTACTATTTCTATTACTATTACTATCACTATTACTATTTCTATTACTATTACTATCACTATTATTATTTCTATTACTATTACTATTTCTCTTACTATTACTATTCTATTACTATTATTAGCACTATCACTATTACTATTTCTATTACTATTACTAATTCTATTACTATTACTATTACTATTATTATTTCTATTATTATTACTATTACTATTTCTATTACTATTACTATTTCTGTTACTTTTACTATTGCTATTTCTATTACTATTTCTATTACTATTACTATTTCTATTACTATTACTATTACTATCACTATTACTATCACTATTTCTATTACTATTTCTATTACTATTACTATTTCTATTTCTATTACTATTTCTATTACTATTACTATTTCTATTTCTATTACTATTTCTATTACTATTACTATTTCTATTAATATTACCATTACTATTACTATTACTATTTTCTATTACTATTACTATTACTGAGAGGTTAAGAACAAATTCTGCTCTTCCAGATGACCCAGCACCCATATAGGCAGCTCACAACTTCCTGGGACTGTAGTTCTACATGATCTGACATCCTTTCTCTGCCTTCCTGCACTACATGCACATGGTACACATATAGACACTGAAGCTTACCCACATAGCAAATTAACTAACTAACTAACTAACTAAATAAATAAATAAATAAATAAGTCTCTTTTAAAAGATTTTAATTACCAATATAACACACTATAAAGCAAGGTAGAGAGATATTTGGTGACACAGGTAACAGTGACTTCACAAAGACACTTATAATTGGAGTGTAGAAGTGGAGATACTACTCAGTGTGACAGATCAAGAACTTAGTGCCATGTTTCTCACATGCAGAGCTCTGAACCTTGCCAAATATTAAGAGGAGCAAATGCATTCAGCATGACTTTGAGTCTAATTTGGGTCATGTGTCCGGCACTAAACACTATTCTTGGACTAATCAGATTAGGAAAGCCTTAACACAGATGAAGGTCAGGCCAGCTGATGGGCTTGGAAGGAGCCACGGCCCGTGAAAGCTGCTGAAACCAGCACATTAGGCGCCAGAAGCTCTTCAGGCTGGAGATGAGTGTCCAGTGGTGGAGACTCAGGAGTCTGCAACGTGTAATCCATTGTGATGCTTTTAAAGGCTTGGCTCCCTAAATAGAGCAGGCTCTGTAAACTCTGCCAAGGTTAAATGTGTAGGAGAAATAAAGAGGTAGGCACGTTTTCCGGACAGTCAGGTGGTTCAGGTGTCATCTCCCTGTGCCTTCTTCTCTTACCAGGGGGCCACCCTGATCCTCAGGAAACTTTTCCGTCATCTCTGCACATGCTCCAGCACCCTCATTCTTCACAGAGCACCATCTGGGTCTCTCACTAGGCCTTCTAGGCTGCGAGTCTGGCCTGTGACAACCCTAGGTTCACCCTCCTCTCCTCTTTTCTCTAGCAGCCTCATGGCCTTACTTCATGGCCTTACTTCCCAGGTGTCTTATGCTCCGAACTTGAGCTTCCTTCCTGCTATAATAGCCTCTCCTTTTACTTTCTTTAGCTATCAATTCAAAAGCCTCAAACTCAGAGGGCATTTTGGTAATCAGAATGCTAAAAGAGACCCCTTCTTCCCTGTCTTCTTTTTCTATGCCTAGAGTCATTTTATTTTCCTGTATTGCTGATGGCCACCTGATCATACATGACCCAATAATTCAATTGCCTTGTGACTGATCTTGCACATAGAAAGTATGCTCTAGAGGGACAGGGACTTGGATTTCTTCACTGAATTATCACTAATATTCAGAATAGTTCCTGCCACATAAAAGCCCTTCAATGAATAATTTTAAATGAATGAATAAAAGAACAGGGAGTGAACTTTGGAGATAGTCACTGGTTGGAAATTGTTAGAAGAAAAAAATAGTTCAAACAGAATCACTTTCTAAAACTTAACCATTAGTCTTTCCTGCTAAATAAAATAGGAATATTTTTAAAGATATTCAAGCAAACTTTGGAAATGCGTGTCTCAAGGGAAATTGATCTGTCCTACAGGAAAAAAGTAATCATTAGGCACAGTGTGGGATCAAGGCAGCACAGAATCTTACAGCTTTGACATTTTGTGACTTGACAGACCCAAGTCCCTAACCTTAGGTGGCCCATGTACTAAGGAAAGTTGGGCACAACTTTTTGAAGGCGATAGGTTCTTAGAATATGAATCTTCTGCATTAATATATTTTGTTTAAGTGCATAGCTTAAGGAGACTTTAGCATTATATTTGGTTCTGAATAGAGAATAATCCTTTTCACAGTTTCTATGTCCATTAGTACAGGAGCTCTGACATCAACAATGGATTATTCTACCAAGGAGATGTTGGCCAGGGGATCCAAGCCCCCACAAAAGGTAAAGGCTCCTTGCCTCCAAACTGGGATATCTGCAGGAAGAGAGGCGATAAGGCCCTGCTGTTGAAGACCTGATAAACATGGGAAAGATGTATGGAGACCGCACTTGCAAGTATACAGATGGTCTCTGGAATGCCAGAGAGTGTTACCAAAGACCACTAAACCAATAAAGCAAATATAGGTCTCCTTGAGTCAAGCAAGACTCCTCCGTCAGCACCAGCTACACCTCATCTGCCTGGAAATACTGTGCAGCAGTGGCAGCCATATGTCTGTATATCCCAAATCTAATTGGCTATTAGCTCTCTCCTTGGAGGAATAACCCACGGCTGATGCCACAAGCTTACATCCTCTAATGGTTAGGAGATGTTATAAACCACACGAAGACCCTGCCATACTTAACAGAAGAAAATGTAATTCATGAATTAACATACCATCCAAACATCTGTGTCTATACCAAAGTAACCTACCATAACAATTAGTACTGTTTAAATACCTATATATCTAATTGTGTGTGCTTCATTAGTAGGATCGAAAGGCTATATATTATACTGTTTAAATACCTATATATCTAATTGCATGTGCTTCATTAGTAGGATCGAAAGGTTATGCCTGGACAAGCTGGCAGCCCATGAAAGAAAACAGCCAGAATTGACTAGAGACCAAGACATCAGCTCCAGAGAAAGTAGACTGTTTTGCTTCTCATCCACCTGTGCCCCTTTTCTAAGCCTAGGGAACAATCTGCGGAAGAGGGGGCGTGGTAGAATGTAAGGGCTGCGATTGGGGTGAATGGTGAAACTACAACAATATAGACTGGACACTCATTTGATCAACTTGATTGAACATACAAGCCCCCCCTGCTGGATGGTGGGACCCATGAGCTGTGTGGGTTTGGGCACAACTGCTTGCAAATTGGTTTTACATGAAGGATGCTTGTACTCACAAATTATCACTTATTGTTAAAAAAATGAAAACAAAACAAAACAAAAAAGCAGAGAAAGATGCAGAAAACTTATGGCAGAATGCATGATCTGGGATGGGTAGGGGTGGGGTGGGGGGAAGGGAAGGGGATATATGCCTGAACTGAATTGGAAAATGATGTATGAAATACACAAAGCATCAATAAAAAATAATAATAAACAATAGCAAATACCAAAATAAAAAAAAAGAATATGAATCTTCATCGTTACTGAAAACTCACTTGAAAAAATTGAATATAGGGGCTGGAGAGATGGCTCAGCGGTTAAGAGCACCAACCACTCTTGCAGAAGACCTGGGTTCGATTCCCAGCACCCACATGGCAGCTAAGAATCGTCTTTAACTCCAGTTCCAGGGGAATCCGATGCCCTCTTCTGACCTCCACAGCATTGCATGACATGGGTGCAACAACCTGCATGCAGACAGTACACTCATACACATAAAAGATAAAGAAAAAAAGAAAAAATTGAATATAGCAATCTGTCATAACTTCTTGATGGAATCCACTTAATTCTGAATCTTTGTTGTTCACCATCAAAGCAAGAGTGATCTCTGCAGTTTCAGTCAGATTTATCCAAATGTGGGCCTATTGCAGACGGAGAAAAGTTACATATTTTGCCACTTCCTTCTGTAGGTGATGGAATATAACACAGGTGAGGCTTACTGGGCAGTGCCCCTTCCCCTATACTTCCCTCTTTGTGGTCCTAACTTGTCAGTACCTAACCAGTCCTGATCTTTATCTGTTGATAGCATAAGAACAATAAAGCAGGTTCTGTAACTTCCACCAAGGTCTTATGTGTGGGAGAAGCAAGGAGATGGTTCAGGATGGTGCAGAAGAGTCACCTCTCATGGGCTGCATCTCCATCTCTGAATCTGCCGAGCCTGATCATGACTGTGAACACTGGTGCTGGAGAGCAGGTTTAATTGTAAGGTCAAATGAAGCAGATGTTGGGAACCTTGCCAAATATTTCCCCTTTCTGTGTCTTGGTGAACATTTTTTTTTTCTTCTTTTGGTTTTTTTTCCCTTGCTACAAGCCTTAGAGAAGGTCAAGCAGGAAAGGAGGGTGATAAACTCACTTGTAAAATTGTTCTAACAAAGCATCTGTGAGCTACTGCTTGATCAAAATGACAGACATCAATCAGAATAATAACTTCAAATATGAGATTTTCAATTAGCGGGTGAACATAAATAAATGTGTCTGGAAAATGAGCATAAGGAACTTTAGACAGACAGCCCATGCATAGCAAAGGAGGAGAGCGGGGAGGAGGGCACTGGGGAAAAGGTGTATTGTCTACCAAATGCAAAACAGAGTGTAGGACCCCGGGTCAGAAAACACCAGGAAGTCAGCTTACTGCTAAACATAGATTTGAAATACCTGTCCTCCAAAGAAGCTGCCAACATGGACAACAAGGGCTAAC
Source organism: Rhizomys pruinosus (assembly GCA_009823505.1). Classification (NCBI taxonomy): domain Eukaryota; kingdom Metazoa; phylum Chordata; class Mammalia; order Rodentia; family Spalacidae; genus Rhizomys; species Rhizomys pruinosus. Next base: position 5,261,209 of record VZQC01007402.1, on the reverse strand, counting down.
GTCCCTTTTGGAAAGGCCACAGTGGAGCAAACCTTGCAGTGCCACTGCGCATTGGCTCCCCTTGTCTCGTTCACTCAATGCACCAGGCTAGATAAATTAGCAGAAAGAAGAAGTCTGACACTGGGAATGCTCTGAAGGGGAAGGAAGGGAAAATTGGAATGCTAAGAAGGATGGGGAATTTTCCAAAACGTTGAGTTTGGCTTGGCAGTTGATTATGAAATCCAAAATTTGCCTTTGGAGTCTGACTGCAGAATAAAAATGATTGACACACCCAAGACCCAAGGAGAACAATAAGGTTAATTTTCAGGCACATACGAGAACACAGAGAGAAAAGAAAGGTTGGCTGGTGGTGTGTCTCACAGACTATAGAGCTCTAACTGTGACAGAACCTACAACTAAATAAAGCCCCCAGAAGTCTATGTATATCACACCTTTCATCAGAGAGCCCCAAAGTTCTCTTCAAAGAATATCTCATTAGTCTTTACATCAGTTATTAACGTGCCCCATTCTTCTTCCATGGAGCTCAAAGTCGGGTGGTGTGTAGGTTGTGAAGAAGTCACTTCAAATTGACAGATGGCTTTTGCCAATAATTTTTTTTAATTTATTTAGTTTTTTAAGGGATTCTACAATACAATGACACAGTTGTTTGCAGATAGCATTGACGTCACTCATTATGCCATACAATCAGGTAATTGGTGCATTTTGCAAGTATCTATGTCCAAATTTTGAACAACCCAAGGTTCCCATAGACCAGTTGGTGAAGCTTGTATGCACAGACATGTTGATCAATCAGGAGTAGACTATATTCCTGTAGTCTCATGATTCACCCCTATCTCTCCACAACCCTTACAATCTACCACGCCTCCTCTTCTGCAGTTTGTTCCCTGGGCTTTGTCTCATGATTCACCCCTATCTCTCCACAGCCCTTACAATCTACCACGCCTCCTCTTCTGCAGTTTGTTCCCTGGGCTTTGGGAAAGGGGCACAAGTGGGTGAGAAGAAAACAGTCTAATTTCTTTGGAGTTGTCATTTTGGACTCCAGTCTGTTCAGGTTGTTTCCCTTCATGGATTGACAGCTTTCCCAGTGATACCCTTTTTAGTCATACTAACAAAGCACAAGCTATTGGATGTACAGGCATTTAAGCAGTACCACTTATTATGTCAAGCTAAGCTGTGAGCATAGACACAGATGCTTGGATGGTATGCTAATCCGCAAACTGTGGTTTCTCTATAAAGGGTGACAAGTTCTTATTGTGGCTTATAACATCTCCTAACCACTAGAGGACATAAGCTTGTGGCATCCGCTGTGAGTTATTCCTCCAAGGAGAGAGCTAATAGCCAAATAGATTTGGGATATATATAGACACTTGGCTGCCACTGTTGCACAGTATCTCCAGGCTGTTGAGGTGTAGCTGATATTGACGGAGGAGTCTTGCTTGTCTCAGGGAGACCAATATTTTGCTGTATTGCTTTAGTGGCCTTTGGTAACGCTCTCTGGCATTTCAGAGGCCAGTTGTACGCTAGCAAGTGACGTCTCATAACATTTTTCATGCTCACACCAGGTCTTCGACAACAGGGACTTACTGCCTTTCTCCTTGCATATATCCCACTTATAGGCAAAAGGCCTTTATAATTTGGGGGGAGCGGGTTTGAATCCCCTAGCCAACATCTCCTAGGCAGAATAATTCATTGTTGATGTCAGAGCTTTCCTGTAGTAATATATTTTGCTTAATTACACAACTTATAAACACTTTACTATTGAATTTGGCTCTAGTTAGCTGGCTTTGAAAGCATATTTACAAGAGAAAAATATTTGTATTTTATGGAAGGTAGGGGAAGTAAGGTAAGTGGCAATACTGGCGTGTGATGAGTCTCTGATGGTGTCTTCACTTTCATGTGTGCTTCCTGCTGCTGAGTCAACACACACTGTAGGTGCTTCTCTGACAGAAGGCCTACTAAGCTCCTTTCTCTCATTCAGTGTTGCATTTCCCTGGTTCCTACTTACAAGTAGCTCAGCACAGTTCTAAATTTCCTGCACTGCTGGTCTGTCACTGGATGACCAGCTGCCTCGAGAGAGTCTCACAGATGGTGGAGCAGGAAGGGCACCAGAACAAGTTCCACACCAGCCACTGTAGGCCTGGGCTTCCCAACTAATGCACACTCCCTTTCTTCAGCAGTTGGGATTATCAGATCTGACCTGATAATTTACAAAGCTGCTTCTTCATGGGGATACGATAATTTACAAAGCTGCTTCTTCATGGGGATACTTGGTGTTTGTGGTAGTCTCACTAATCAGAGTGCCCCATAGAGCTGCAGGTCTGTGAGATGTATCAATCCACTTCATAAGAACTCTGAATACATTGTAAGGTATACAGCCCTGGTCACGGCATGATAAGCTTTCATAAGTGAACAAAGATAATCAATATCTGTTTAATTAAGCTAAGATCAGCATACTGATAGGAAAACAAAACAAAACAAAACAAAAAAAACCCTCACTAATAACTATCATTGTAAGCTTGCTCCTGATTCTGGCTTGAGAAGCAGTCTCACTCTTTTATGCTCTATAGACATATGGTGTCTTTTTCATTATGTATCATGAAAATCTTAAGGCATGAAGAACTATGCATGCCTACCAACATTTATGAAAAGTAAAATTGTTTTGAGGGCTGCAGTGTGGCAAATTCTTTTGGAATGGACTTGATGGCTCCTCACTCCACCTTATCTCAGCTTCTGTTGTACACAGCAGTTAGCCTGCCTTCTTCACGCTGAGTCTTTGTGCTTTTATTCTTTAAGTTGGGTTCCATATACAATCCTTCAGTGGGTATTATTGAAAATGTTTGCACAAGACCTTTCCAACTTGCAAATAAACCCATCAGATAAAAACACCATATGTTTTTAATCAATACAGTATTTAGAAGGTATTTTATAATGTAGATGTGTTGGTTACTTTTCTGTTGCTTTGATAAAACACCTCAGCCAAGGGACCTTACAGAAGGAAGAGTTTATTGGGATGACAGTTTCTGAGGGATGAGAGGCCATCAACTTGAGGAGTCATGGAGCAGAATGCCGAGACCTCACAGCTTCAAATATGCAGAAAAAGCAGAGAGAGAGAACCTGGAAATGCGGCAGGGTTATGAGTTTTCAATGCTTACCCAGAGTGACTTACTCCCTCCAGGAAGGCCTACCTCCTAAAGGTTCCATGAATCCTCCCCCCCCCCACACACACACAAAGAACCTCACCAACAAAGTCTTCAAATGCCTGTAGCCTTTGGAGGGCATTTCTATTCAAAGCACCACAGTGTACATTGCTCACTACATTTTAATATTTGTGTTTTTAAATTTTATTTTATATGTATGTATGGATTGCCTGCATGTGTGTACGTGCACCATGCTCTGCAATGCCCACGGAGGTCAGAAGAAGATGTCAGATTCCTTGGAACTGGTGTTATAAATGGTTGTTAGCCACCATGTGGGTACTAGGATTTGAACCCAGGTTTTGTACAAGAACAGCCAGTGATCTTAAGTGCTGAACCATCTCTCCAGCCCTATTTATGTTTTTTTTTTTAAATCAGGAAATATAACAACCAAATGCAAATATATATAACTGATCAGCAAGGTTTGAAAACTTGGCTTAGTAGTTACCTAGTATACAGCAAACCCTGGACTAGACCTTCAGCAGTGTACCAAGTGGTTGTGATTACACAGGCATATAATTTCCACCCTCAGGGGATGGAGGCAGGAAGCTCAGAAGTTCAAGGCCATCCTCAACTATGTAGTGAGTTTTAGGACAGCAATCCTCCTCTCAAAAGTAAAATCAATATTGTTAATATTTTTTCTATGTGTAGTTTGTGTGAATATTTGATTGAAATGTATCTTATAATATTAAGCTTTAATTTGATATATTTTGGTGGTGTTTTGTGTATGTTGTGTAAGAATTTCTCATAATTTTAAGCGTAATGAAGATACTAAGTTCAGCTTTTATTATGTACCCTTTTTAATATAAAATTGATTTGTATCTGTTCTGGCCCCACTGACCCACGTTTCCCCAGCGAGCTTCTCTTTTGAAAACCCTTGCTTCCTTCTCTCCCACTGATTTTTAATGTTTCTTTTGTCATACATCATCTTGCTCATGCATTTAGGTTTAATTTTTTTGATTCTGATAATATCTGCACTGCTACAGTATCCCAGTGTTTTCATGAATTTGTCAAATAATGGGGAAATCTTCACTCTGCTCCCTTTCTTTGATTCCACTGTATTCCTCGTCTTTGACTCCTCTAAAGGACTCATGGGTCATGTTTTCAAAGCAGTCATTTCTAATTTTCTTTGCAATTATGTGACATGAGATAAAATTCTAGTTAAAACAAATAGATCCCATGTCCTTATCCTGCACCTCTATCCAGAGCTTGGAACATTTGTATCTATCTTTCCTTCAGTTTGTTCTCATATTTGTTAACCTCTCTCTGTATACTTTTCAGTACTTGTTTCTGTTTCCTAAAGTGTCTTTTCTAACCACTTGTCAGAGTCTCTTTTTTCTGACTTATGACACGATAGAAATGGAAGATTATTTTAATGTAGATCTTGTATAGAACAGTGTTTCTTCTGTCACAAGCTCTAATAATTACAGGCTCATATTGCTTTACATATAATAAAGTTTTACCATTAAGAATTTTTTTTTTCTGTCATTTTGAGACAGGGTCTCCCTGTAGCCCTAGCTGGGCTGGAATTCATCGTGAAGACCAGACTGGCCTCAAACTCACAGAGATCCTCCTGGCTCTGTCTCCCAAGTATTGGGATTAAAGGTGTGCATACCACACTGGCTCACCATTCTCTTTTAAAAGGTGTGTTTGCTCTGTCAACTCTGTAGACTGTCTTCTTCAGGCAAGGATTTACTCTTCCACCTATGTGCTGTTTTGTGTTTCTGTGTATCATATTTAAGTACTTTAATTTTTCTCACTTTCTGACTAATTGCTACATTCAAAGCAACATGGTTTATAACCTGTTGATAAACACTGGATTCATTAACACCAAAATATCCTGACATCACAAGTGTAAGTCCTATTAAAAATTTCATATTTATATTACTTTTATTCTATATGTATTAGTAATTGCCTATATGCATGTATGTGTAACATATGTGTGCACTGCCTGCACAGGCCAGAAAAGGGCATTGGCTCGCTGTAAATGGAATCACAGAAGATTGTTAGCTAATATATGAATGTTGGAACCCATGGATCTTCTGTGCACTTAATCTCTGAACCTTCTCTCAAACCTTAAATCCTGAATATTTTAATCTTCTAAATATACACTTTTAAACTCTTTCACTGTGTTCGAGTTTGCCTGGCAATATTTTGCTTTGAGTTGGAAGCTCACTCATAAACTGCTGATTTTCCTTATTTTAAAATAAAATGTAACATTTTTTTATTTCTCTGTGTCTCTGTCTGTCTCTCTTTCTGCATTTCTCTATCTCTCTGTCTCTTCAGGTCTCATGTACCTCAGGCTTGTCTGTGAAGTTGACCTTGAACCCAACATATCTGATACCCAGCTCTCCCTCTGCCAAGTTCTGGGATTATAAGTGAGTTATCACCATAGCTAGTTTATCCTGTGGTTTTGTTTGTTTTTAGTCTAAACACATTTAATTTTTTTCTCAGGAATTTGTTTCATGAATACTTTCTGTTCATTTCTAAGTATTATTTTATTTGTATTTTTCTGTCACATGGAATTTATACAGGCACACATTCTTAGAAATGTAGAACAAGTATTCAATGTTAAATAATTATCTATTAAGATTATAGTTATGTTACCCCTACCAAAATTCCAAATGCTATTCTTCACGGAAATGATAAAGCAATCTAAAAAGTCACTTAGAAAGAGACACTGGGTAGGAAAAGCAATCTTGAACAAAATGAGTAACAGGAAATATCACGACGCCTGATTTCAAGTGACACAGGAGAGCTACACTGGAACAAAATCAGATGATGGATCACCACAGAATAAACAATGTACACAGAATCACAGCTACATACCTCGATGTTTAGCAAAGGACGGAATTAATCATCGGTTTCTTTCTGATATTAGCATGATGTTACATTTTAATTACAGTCTGAAAATATCTATCAAATATTCCAAAATTTTTTTAGTTTTTTTTTAATTTATTTTGTATGTGTATGAATGTACCATCTGCATGCAGGTTTGTGCACCCGTGTCGTGCAATGCTGTTGAGGTGAAAAGAGTGTGTCAGATTCCACTGGAACTGGAGTTACAGACGGTTCTCAGCCGCCATGTGGGTGCTGGGGATCAAATCCGGGTCCTCTGCAAGGGCAGTTGGAGCTCTTAACCACTAGGCCATCTCTCCAGCCCCTCCAAAATTTTTTATGTAGAGATTTCAAAATATAGGAACTAGCTATTATTTATTTTTTTCATATTGAATAGTTAAATAATTTATAGTCTGTCCTGTCTACCACAAGATTTGCCTGTTTTCTTGTATTCTATTTTCTGTTCATCAAAGTCCACTCTTCATTTGAGCTTTCCTCAAAGACTGAATAATTAAACCTTTATCCTGCTAAGGGAAAACATAGTCACCTTGCTCATTCTCCATTAACACTGGGTACAGAAATGCCTACTGATGAAGTTTTTCAACTATCCTCAGACATTGCTATCCTTGATCCCCTGCGGGCTTGTACTATAGGCAAAAATCTACTCTGCCCAATTGCTGTTTCTTTCTTTACAGAAAGTGTTTTGTATAGACTTTTAAAAATTTAATATTTTTAGGTATCTATTCCTTTTTGTGTATCTGTTATAACTTCATATGAACTTTCAATCATTTGAACTCAGCTTCAGTTTCTTCAAAGATATCTAGCTGAATGTTGTTTCTCAAACTCTCTATTTGTTAATATTTTTATTATTTATTTAATGAGTATGAGTATATTGCCTGAATGTAGGAATGTGCACCCATGTCATGCAACGCCCACAGAGATCAGAAGAGGGTATGGATTCCCCTGGAAATGGAGTTGCAGATGGTTTCTAGGTGCTCTGTGGGTGCTGGAAATCTAACCCAGCTCCTCTGCAAGAGCAGCCAGTATTCATAACCACTGATCCATCTCTCCTACCACTTCATGCTATCTAATCTGTTCTTGAGAAGCTCATTGGTATAATAACTGTTACAAGGTTATGAATTCATGGCTCTGAGCACTACCATGGATTCACGGCACTGAGCACTGGGGTGCTGAAGGAGTAGTAAGCTGTGTGGTCAGTGTGGACAACAAGACTGGAGACTTTTTCCTCTATGATATTCTTTCTTGTGTTGGATGGTTTGTTCAGAGAGGTTTGCACAGAAGGTGTAAAAATTCTTGTTTCCCTTTTTATTCTTTTTTTAAAATTAATTTATTTATTTTATGTGTATGAATGTACTATCTGCATTTAGGTTTGTGCACCTATGTCATGCAATGCCTCGGAAGTCAGAAGAGGGTCTCGGATTCCCTTGGAACTGGAGTTCTCCTGGAATTGGAGTTACAGAAGGTTCTCAGCCATCATGTGGGTGCTGGGGATCGAACCCGGGTCCTCTGCAAGAGCGTCGGCACTCTTAACCGCTAGGCCATCTCTCCAGCCACTTGTTTCCCCCTTTTATTTAATTGCTGTGTTTGGTCTGAGAGAACAGAATGCTAGTGTGAGTCTGGGAACTATCAGGTACTCTGATCTTCTGGAAGATGATGCAGGAATCCTGCAGAACATGGTGGAAGGACTGATCTGCCTGTGGCTTCGTGCCCTCCTTTGTGACATGGAGCTGACATTTCTACCTAAATATCTGGTCTCATAATGTTATATGAGTTGATGTTCTAATGTAATTGAGTGTTTCCAAGGCCTGTCTTCTCTTTCTGTACCCATCTGCCTTGACTCTCATTGGTACCCTGGGTAATATTCCTTTCTGTTTCAAACCCCTCCTGCTGACATCCTACCATGCCTCAGCTCAAGATTCACATTGTTGGACATAGACGCACTGCTGCATGAATTCCTCAACAACCCCTTCATTTCATCTTACTCTGACTCTGCAGCACACCCGGGCTTCCCTGTGCAGCATGCCTGCCCCATGTATGTTCTTCAGCCTCTTGGTAGGTTCTAGGTTTCAACATAGAGTTCAGTACATCTTCTGTCTGCTTCTGGTCCAACTTGTTTCTTCAAGCTTCACTTGATCCCTGATGTTGCAAATGGCCCTCCACTTGGCTCTTCCAACAATATTCAGCTCTGTCTTCCTTGCCTTTTAAAATGGGGTAACCAGCCTTCACTTATTCCCTGAAAGGGAACTAGTTCAAGGTCACCACCTTCATCACAGATTCTCTGGCCTCAGTCCTCTGAGGTTTGAGCTCTTCTTGAGGTTCAGTGAATGTGGAGTCTTTAACACCAGCCACTCTAGGTTACTCTCACTCATTGTCCTGCTTCTGTTGTTCCTACAGTGAGTTCTGTGAAGGTGGAAACAAAGACTGCTGATGCCAATGCCCCACCCACAAATAATCACCTGTAACCAGCAGAAAGGGTGAACAACTTTCTACCAAATTTGTAAATAAGTTATTAACTTATTAAAATTCAGCGAATGCTTCATAGTGATGCATGTAGGGTAAATATGGAAACTATTCATAAATTAAGTTCCCAGAAGAATTATTACCACAGTTGGTTTTGAAATTTTTATGGAATTTTTATAATTATCATATGATGTATTTTGATCATCTTTAGGTCCCTTGCCCTCTATGTCCCATTTTTATGGCCCCCTACTACAGTTCAGGTATTCTGCCATATATGTTAAGGCCTATCATGCTAAGATTATGTCCCCAAATCTCCTTCAGTATGAGTCCATACATTGGAGCCTGATGAACCTATCTAGTGTCACTTCCTTAATGAAAACCACCTCTCCCTCTCCTATGGTTATTGGTTTCCAGTAGTTCCTCAGCTAATGTCTGGGCTTCTTGCCTACTTTTACCCTTCTGTGCTAGGATTTTGCCTGGTTTGAGCATGATTGCATCTTGTGCATGCTATTCCTGTTGTCCAAGTTTTTATGAGCAACTTCCCAGCTTTCTGGAAAATTCTGGTTCCTTTAGTCATCCTCCACCCCTGGCTCTTACAATCTTTCACATCCTTTTTCCATAAAGGTCCTGAGACTTGGATGGCAGAAGTTGGATACAAATGTCCTATTCAGAGATCAGTTCTCTGTAGAATTATCCTCTACACTTTGACCAGTTGTGATTTTTGGAGTTAATCACCATCTGCTGCAGGAGGAAGAGTCCCTGGTGAGAGCTGTAAAATGCATTTATACTCCTTCCTTGCCCTGTTCCGCTGTGTTCCCTGAGCTTTTGGTGCAGAAGTTTCATTTCAGCTGTATCCCTTGGGTCTGGGTACCTCAGAGGCACTTATTTAGTCTTTTTGACCAGCTGTGGAACTCTGTAATATTCTACATATATTGCATAAAGAAACTTATTTGATGAGTGGTGAAGATACACTTGTGTATAAATATAAAGACAAGTATTCATAATATAGCCATAAATTATACTGGTCTAAGGATGTGATGAAAGTAGAATTTTCGACACCATCACCCGGTGTGAGGTTTAGACTACACTGATGTCGTGGCACTCAGAGGAGAGAAGTTGGTCCTCTGAGGGGGTCTGGGACTGAAGCCGAGTTCGGGTGACCCCGGCCCTTTCGTACCCACTCTTCCCTCTCCCGCCTTTCCCTCCCCTGGCAGGATGAGGTGTGCAGGCCTGGGTGAAGGAGCACCTCCTGGCAGCTATGGGAACCATGGCTGTGCCAACAGTGGGTGCAGTGCCTGTGAAGAAGAAAACGAGAGGCTCACAGAAAGTCTGAGAAGCAAAGTCACTGCGATAAAATCTCTTTCCATTGAAATAGGCCATGAAGTTAAAAATCAAAATAAACTACTAGCTGAAATGATCTCACAGTTTGATTCTACAACTGGATTTCTAGGTAAAACTATGAGAAGACTGAAGGTTCTGTCCAGAGGAAGCCAAACAAAATTAGTATGCTATATGATGCTATTTTCCTGTTCATCTTTTTTGTCATTTATTGGATAATTAAACCGAGGTGACGCAATTAAATGTGAGCTTGGAATTTGTTCCAGCTAATGGCTTGGAGTACCACTTTGATAACCAGCATCCCAACATTCCTGATGGACTTTCCATTAAAGATTGCTTATTTTAGAAATCATACTAGATCATACAGTGATTTTGGAATACTGTTCCTTGTTGACTCATTTAAATCCCTGTTTTCACGGGTATTGAGATTGCCTAAAGTCTGTGGCATTTTTTTCCCAGTATTTTACAATCAGATAAAATACAGTACCCTGTTGTTACCTTCAGAAGTGGATGGGTGGATGGGAGAGCAGCAGTGGAATGCTGGGACAGCCTGAGACTGCGCTCATGCAGTAGCGGCAGAACGCTCCCTTTTCTTTCCTTGGTGCTGTTACCATGATGATGGGCATTCCTCCCTTACCTGGTATAGTTTTAGATCCGTTTCTTATTCCCTAGTCTTCTTAACAAATTTCAACTACATGAATTCTTTGTATGAGGACTTCCTTTAATAAAGATATTGATGTTTCTACTGGTGCCTGATCTCATGTATGTCAACTATTGTCTTATGTTAATGATAAATTCTGTTGACTTGCTTTGTAATAGTTTTATGATTTTTGGCTACTTAGGTAGGTCATTTGATTATCATTTGTTATAAAATAATGTGAATTAAGTAATTGCTGAGCTTTGTGTAGAAGTCAAGCAATTTGCCTCTGTTTGATTATGTGCTCAAAATAAATGGTGCAAATATTCAGGCATTGGGCTGGGAGTTAGGAGGATTGCTGTTCTGGACCATTGTATTTGTTTACAGAGAGCAAAACACAAAGGTCGATTTGAACATAAAAGAGCTGTTAAAATGTTGTAAAACACTGTGGATTGCTTTTTTGGAGTTCACCTATTTATAAGTTCAAAAATAACTGGGGCTGGAGAGATGGCCTAGCGGTTGAGAGCGCTGACCGCTCTTACAGAGGACCTGGGTTCGGTCCCCAGCACCCACATGGCAGCTGAGAACCGTCTGAAACTCCAACTCCAGGAGAACTCCAGTTCCAGGGGAATCCGACACCCTCTTCTGACCTCCGCGGCATTGCACGACATGGGTGCACAAACCTACATGCAGACAGTACACTCATACACATACAAAAATAAATAAAATTAAATTAAAAATTAAAAAAAAATAACAAAGAATAAAAAAAAAAGGAAGTACAATTTTCTCTAGGATGTATGAGCTCTCCAGCCATGAGTTTTTGTCTGTGTTTATAGTTCCTCCTGTTGATCAGGCCTTAAGTTCAATTAGACAGCTATTGATTAACCCCAGTATTGGAGATCTTAAGTTAAGTTGAACCTGAATCTTTAAAAATCAGGCTGCTTCCACTGCTGGGGGAAGTGTGGAACACTGCAAAGGCAAGCAAAAAGGAAGTTAGCCTGGTTAAAAGTTTACAGAGTTCCTTGCTCTGAGGTAAACACCTTGATTTAAGACCCTCAGCTCTCACAGAGAGGCCACACCTCCTGTTTATCAAACATACCTTGGAAACTTGCATGTAGACTAGAATGTAGTTTTATATATGGTCAAAACTCTCTGTCTATATAAGCTTGCAAAACTGGACAATAAATGACTTACTGCACAAAGACATGTCCTTGGAGACATTATTCCACCCAATCCATATCATCATACCAGAAGCAGGCCCTCTCCCCACAATAGTGGAATCCCACACTCCAAGATAAATGTGTCATTACTGGGTTACTGGACCAGTTGTCCTTGTGGTTCATAGACTTTCACTAGGATAGAATCATTGACTGGTTTGTCCCTTGGCAATCTGCATTGTATCCTCTGATACTGTGAAAGATAGACTTCAGGGAAGAGGCTTCAGATCAGTTACAGCTCAATTAGTGTAAATGTTATTTCCAAAGCGTGTCCTGTCTTTAGCAATAGGGTCTTATCAAGTTCTTATCAATCTGACGCTGTGACAAATGCCTGAGTAATTTTGAGAGTCAGTTGGATTATGTCTTACAAGTTACTGGAAACTTATGATGATTGGGCAATGTGATTTTTGTTACATAGACTTCAGCTATACAAATTCATATATACTGGAGGTCTTTCCAACTCTTCGTGTTTTATTCAATCTCTTTCTTCAAAGGTCTAAAGTCTTTGGTTAGGTTTATTCCTAGATTATTTTTTTTGGAGCTCATTGAGAATGTGAATGCTTCCATGAACTTTTTTTCTGGCTGCTTGATATTAGCATATATACAGAATGCCCCTTTCTGAAAGTATTCATCATTAATAGAAATTTTCTGGCGAAATTTTTGGGATCTCTTATGTACTATATCATATCATTTGAAACTAAGGATATTTTGATCTCTTCTTTCCCAATTAGAACCAATTTAATTTTCTTAATTTGTCTTATGGCACTTGCTAGAGCAATATTCACTATATTGCAAAGTAGTAGGGGTAATACAGTCTTATCTGTTTCCTGACTTTAAAGGACTACTTCAAGTTTTTCTCCATTTAGAATGATGCTGGCTGTGGGTTTGCTGTATATAGCTTTAATTACTTTCAGTTCATTCCTTCCAGGATATTTATCATGAGTGCCAGTTGGATTTTTCCAAAGTTTCTTTTTTCTGCATCTACTGAGATAATCATGCGATTTTTGTCTTTAAGCCAATTTATTTATTTTTATTTATTTTATTTTATGTGTATAAGTTTATTGCTTCTATATATGTAAGTGCACTCATGATGTACATTGCCTGCAGAGGCCAGAAGATGGCATCAGATACCCTGGGAGTTACAGATGGTTGTCAGCCAACATGTGGGTGCTAGTAATTGAACCCAGGTCCTCTGCAAGAACAGCAAGTATTCTTAATTGCTGAGCTATCTCTCCAGATATTTTAAATAAATTTATAAGCTTTATTTCTTTTAGTTACTTAAATATATTGAACCATCCCTATATCTCAGGAACAAAGGGAACTTTCTCATGGTGGATTATCTTTTTGATGTGTGTCTGTATGGGATTTGAAGACATTTCTTTTAGAATTTTTCAATCATAGTCATTACAGATATGCTCTTATAGTTTTCTTTTGGGTTTTTGTTGTGTCTTTACCTGCTTTTGGTATAAGAGAAATATGTCCTCTATTGAAGGAGTTTCGTTTTGAATAGTATATTGAAGGAGTATGGGAGTTCTCCCTCTGTTTCAAGCTTTTTGAACAGTTTAAGCAGTATTGGTTGTAGATTTTCTTTGAAGGGCTGGTAAAATTCTGCTGTATATTCAGTCCTGGGCTGTTTGTGGTTGTGAAGTTTTTTTTTTTTTTATTGTTATTAAACTTTTTCCATAGGTCATACATCATTTTTCAATCAAATCTAGAGTCACTTCCCTTTCCATGCCCCCCACCCCACCCAAGTCCCTGCATTCTGCCATATATGTCCTGCATCTTTTTCTGAGTCTTTCCAGAGTTTTTTTCAGTTTTTTTTGTTGTTGTTCTCTCTCCAACTTGTATTGCCTACCGTTATATATATATATATATATATATATATATATATATATTATATATAAACATATACATACATACATACATACATACATGCATACATACACATATCACTTGAAATGGAGGATTTTTTTTCCTAAAAGATGTCATGTTTTCCTTAAGGAAGTGCTCAAAGATTCCTCCTTGGCAATCCCTAACAACCATCGATCCTGCACTTTTGCTCCACATTGGGGTCCTTCCCTCCCATGGTCCCCCAAATGAAGTACAGTAAGCACGCATCCTGTCTTAATCCCCCTGTACTGGCCTCCATGATACCGCCCAGGTAGTCCAACAATGGCAGTCTATATTCTGAGGAGGCTGAAATCCCCTCAGCTGTTTAGTCCACAACCTGGGTATCTTAGTAGTTCCCATCTGGCATTGCAGGTGTGGAGGATACTTGGGAGACATGAGTCTTCAGTCCATATTGGAAGGTTAAAAAGCTGTGTCTCATGTCTTTGAGGAGTGACAAAAGTGGTGGCAGCCACAGAGTCAATGCACTTGCCAGTAAGAATTGAACACATGCCAAAAAACAGTACTCTCTCTCTTTTTTCTTTTTGTCTTTTTACTAAGATCTCAAGTTTTATGTCTGCAGTACTGTCTCTCTCATTACTGATTATGTATATCTTGTACTTTCTTTTTGGATGCTTAAGGCCACAGAGTTAGCCCAGATTAACCAAGGTTTTGTTTTCTCAAGGTCAGTTGAGGATCTGGTCCTCAGGGGTCTCTTTGGGTATTTTTTTTTGGGTGCAGGGAGGAGGATGGGAGCGCCTTGCTCCTTTCAGCTTTTCATTTACCAGTTCCATCCACTCAAAGACAAAATCAGGTCTTGCTAGACCAATCTTCTTTTTCTGAAGCATGAGCAGACTTTCCTCTTTATAAACTGGACACTGGCTGAAGTCCCACCAAGACCAAGTGGCTCTCCAAGACCTCCCTGAACAGGAAGACTGGTGAGCCACATTTGCAGGACATTTCAAGAGATGCCCCCATGCATAATCCCCTAAAACTTGGTTGACCTCTGATTGCAAGGAACAAAGTTATCCCTTAGGACCCTCCGCCAAATTGGTATGGGCATTAAGTATGGTCCTTAAGCATCCAGAAAGGCTAAGTTACACCAGCATATTACATTGCACCTATATTAAAACTGTATCATTTGGAAACAAACTGTATGTTATTTCCATATCATATTTCTTGATTTGCATCTTTCCATTTTAATCCTATATTACTCTAAAAGATGTAACACAATCCCAGAAAAACAAAAGGATGGTATCCCTCATCTGTGGATGCTAGTACCAAGTACCTAGTTGTAAGGCAAACTGAGCAACATTAATGTCACAGTCCTCATGATCTAAAGACAACTGTGCTCTTGCATTTTGAATCCCCAAACAGGTTCTGGAGCTGACTTAACATTTATTTTCGGACCTTGGGTTTTTGGTACATGATGGAGGGTATGGTTGTGAAGATTTTTATTTGTGTTTTGATTTCCTTATTTGCTGTTGATCTCTCATTGGTTTAACTTTGTTGCTCTTATTAAATTTAGAAATGTATCCATTTCTTTTATATTTTCTAATTTAAAGTATAATCTCATGTATTTTTTGGTGACTGTAGTGATATTTCCCCTTTGACTCTGATTTTAATTAACATTTTCTCTCTTTTGTTTAGCTGGCCTAAGGGTCTGCTATCTTCTTTATCTTTCCAAAGAGACAGTACTTAAGTTGACTGATTCTTTAGATTGCTTTGTTGTTTCCATTTCTTTGACTTCTCTGAATTTTATCATTCTTCTCATCTGCTCTCTTTGGGTTTGGTTTGTCCTTGCACTCTGAGATTCTTCTTCTTTCTCCCTTTTGTCTTATTGAGATGGTGTCTCTCAGCATGTCTGCAACTCACTATATAGACCTGGCTGGCCTTGATCTGACAGGGACCTGCCTGCCTCTGCCTCCCTAGTGCTGTGCTTAAAGACATTTACCATCATGTCTTGCCTTTCATATTCTTGACTTGCATCATTAAGTTATTTGTTTGTGTTCCTTTTCTTTTATTTTAATACAACTCTTTAGAGATATAAACTTCCTTTTTAGGACTACTTTTAATGTGGTCCAGATGTTTTGTTCTGTTGTATTATCATTTTTAATTAGTTCAAGGAATAATTTTATTTCTCTCTTGATTTTTTTAATTGATCTACCCATGACTATTCTGTTTTTTTTTTTTCTGAGTATGCTGTTTGATCTCCATAGTTTGTATAGTTACTAGAGCTTCATTTGCTGTTGAATTCAGGATTCAAGCTTTAATCTGATGTATTCCCATAAAATGCATTGAATTAACTTTTTCTGTATTTGTTGTGCTTTGTTTTGGGCTCCATTATGTGGTTTAGTTTAGAGAAAAGTACATAGGGTGCAGAGTAGAATATATATTATTTGGCTATTGGGTGAATATTCTGGAGCTGTGTATTAGGTCCATCTGGTGTCTGGTATCATTTAAAAAAGATGTTGCTCTGTTTATTGGTTGTCCAAATTACCAGTCTATTGAAGAAAGTGGAGTAATGAAGTCATTTCTTATTACTGAGTTGGAGTTAATCTGTTTCTTGAAGTCAAGTAATACTTTTTTATGAAATTGGGTGCGTCAGAGTTTGATGCATGTATGTTCATCAGTGTAATTAATGTCTCCTTGGCTGGCTATTCCCGTGATCAGAACAAAGTTATCTTCTTTATCTCTCGTGATTATTTTGAATTTGAATTTGATTTTGTCAGTTTTATTATTGCAATGCTTCCTTGGTTCTTAGTGTCATTTACTTGGAATATTTATTTCCTAATCTTTTACCCTAAGGTGTTACTTGTCCTTGAAGGTGAGTTTCTTTTCAAGAACAAAAAGTTCAATTTTATTTTTATAAATAAAATTGGTTATGGTCATTTCTTTCTTCAGCCCTTAGGAAGTTTTATTTACCCTTTGGCTATGAGAGACAGTTTTGCTGGATAAAGTATCTGGGTTGGCTTCTATGATCATTTAGAACTTGGAATACTTTGCTCTAGACTTCTCTGGCTTTTATACTGTTCACTGAAAAGTCAGCTGTAATTTTAATGTGTTTTCCTTTATATGTAACTTGTGGATTTTCTCTTGCATCTTACAGTACTCTCTCTTTGTTCTCTATAGTTAGTATTTTTACTATGATATGCTGTGAGCAGTTTCTGTTCTGGTCCTGTCTAATTGGTATTCTGTATACTACTTATATCTGTATAAGTGTGTCCTTTCTT
The DNA here is from genome assembly GCA_009823505.1 of Rhizomys pruinosus. NCBI lineage: Eukaryota > Metazoa > Chordata > Mammalia > Rodentia > Spalacidae > Rhizomys > Rhizomys pruinosus. The sequence continues at coordinate 5,244,384 of VZQC01007402.1, read as the reverse complement.
ACATTATTAATTTTCCTTCTATAATCCTCTTGAAGATCTGGTCAGTACTATTGCTTTGCGATTCTTCTCTGATGAGTAGATTTGATTTTTTCATGCTGTCCCATGTTTCCTGCATATTCTATTCCTGTTTATTTTTAATAATTTCTTATTATTTTCTTGAGTGGTCCAATTCTTCAACTTTCCCATCCAATCTTGATAGCGGTTTTCTGTTTGACTCATTCTGCTGGTGAGGCTTTCTCCTACCATTTCAAATTGGATAATTGAGTTTTCAATTCTATCCTCACTTCATCTAGAATTTTCTATAATATTTGTAACTTTTCCAAGAATTCACTTTTTAAATTCAGAATTGTCTTTCTCATTTCATTGAGCTGTATAATTGCATTTTCTTTGGCTTCAGTCAGGAGTTTATTCCTATTCTCTTGGATTTCTTTGAGTTATTTGTTTGTGTGTTCTTTAAATTCATTGAGTTCCTTTGATCATGATAGTATTACTCCTTTAAATTCTGTGTCCTTGTGTCCCCCTGGGGAATTTTCATTGTAGAAAGTTTCTATAGGACTGGCAACATCTGCCGTTAATAAACTATCTTGATTTTTAATATTATTTATGTTTGAATCTTGTGACATGAGCATATGGATTTCTTTTGTTGGTTGTGTGTCTGGTACAGAATTCTAGAATGGCTTTGTTGAGTTGAAGTTTGGTTATGCTTTCATCGTTGTGGCTTGGTTGATTTCATATCAGAGTTAGCTGGTCTGTTCTTCTGGTTCTCACTTTTGAGTCTTTGTTTCAGGTATGGGATGATGGATTCCCCCGGCTACTTGGAAGGCCTCCAGCAGAGGGAGGGTGCCTAGGCCAAAAGTGAGATGATGCGAATCAACCTGGCAGGTTCTGACTAACTAGGAGGAGAGGAGATGAACCCCAGATCAGCAGGACCAGGGATGGCCCAAAGCAGGGGACTGTGACCCAGTGGCCATGATCTGACCCTGCTCACTGCTGCTGGCAGTAGGAAGAAGCCTGTATCCGTGGGAGGCTAATAAGGAAAGATCATGTGGCAGTTCTGACTAGCTGGCAGAGTGGATATAAGGCCTATAGCAGCATGAAGCCCAGAAGAATTCTTTTGAATCTTATTATATAATTTTAATGGCAGAACATAGCAACTACCAGGTGGTCAGCATCTTGCTACCACCTCTGCTTTTTATAAAGGATTCAAGGTAATTTGGGCCCTCAGGATGCTGACAGAGATAGTGAAAAAAACACTTAAATTTTACAAAACACTAAATGTGGTGTGTGTGTGTGTGTGTGTGTGTGTGTGCATTCATCCATGCATGTGTGTCATGGTGTATGTGTGGGCATTATAAGACAACTCTCAGGAGATGTTAGTACTTTCCACTATACGGATTTCAGGAATGAAACTCAGGAACTCAAATATCAGGTTTGGCAGAAAGTCCATTTAATTCCTGAGTCACCCCACCAGCCTTTGAACTGTTATTTCCACCCTTAATATCTGTGATGATTTTCAAAGTTTTGACTTTCTCAGAGCCCTGACCACTTCATGTGTCTGTTCCTTGATGTGTGCCTAATAAAGACATTAAAGTGACTTGTTGTTACAGTGCCTGCCCATCTACCTCTGTCACATGAACATTCTTGCCCTCTAAGATGCTCAGCCACACATGGCTCTACAGTTCACATGTGCAGTTCCTAATAATTTTAGAAAACAGCAGCCACCAAAGCAATAAGACTGAATTTAATTTAAAAAGTGCAATCATGTTCTGCCTTGTGCTGAGCTGGACTTGAGATTATTTGTGACTGTGATTTAGTACTCTTTCTGTATAGAGAGGGTCAGTCTTCCCATTTAATATTAATAGTCTTCCCAGGAAGTTTCATTAGAGTGAGGTGTAATTTTTATTGCTTGGGATTTAACAAACTCCCATCTGAAGTCTCAGTGCCACTTTGTCCACCCTCCTGGATGAAGCTGACTCTGACAGTGGCAATGGTGGCCTGGTTCTTAGCCCACCTCCCAGGCTGCTTTGCCAAATCTCCCACTCTGGAGACCTCATCTCTCTTCCCTTCACATGAATGCCTTTCTCCTGAAACTCTCTGCTCAACACTCCTGACAGCAACCGGCTGCAGATGTGCCAACAGCTGCTGCTTCTGGAGCGTGGGCTCCGTTCTCTCATGGGGGCGAGGATTTCTGGCGCTGACACCTTCCTACTGTCTCTTTGGTTTTAAAGCAATTTTCAGCACACCTGCTTGCTTGAACTTTACTGACAAACCCTCTTAAGAGTTCACTGAAGAAAAAATATCCGTTTCCTAGGAAGTTCCCTGTAATTCTAAATTTCACTTTAAATCTCCCAATAAAGTGTTTATTCCCCTGAATGGAGAGACAATCTGTGTTGAGCCAGCCTTACTGCTTCAGGCAGGATCTTATCAGGCCTCATATCACAGAAGATAAAAAAAAAAGGGGGGGCAATCCATTAAGGCCAGGATGCTGACTGCATCCCCCTACCAGAACTGCTTCTGAATGAGAAACCAAAGCCCCGTCCATTCCAGGTTTCCTCATCACTGAGGAGATTATCTATCACTCAAATACCTTCCTATTGAGTGGTTATAATTGGGGTTTTGTTATTTGTTTAGACCCCACCAGAACTTTATTCTGAGCCGAAATCTTAATAAATATGTCTGTTTTGTTTGTGATTGATATCTTAATGTTCTCCATAGAATCACCACTTAAGTAATATAATAGAAGAAAGCCTACTAAGAATTGGTTTCTGCATAGTGTTCCAACCGTTATTCCTGTTTAATGTGGGCCTCTATTGTGAAATCCAGCTTGAGAATTCTTTGAATGGTAAAGAAGCAAAGATCCGGGGCTGGAGAGATGGCCTAGTGGTTAAGAGCGCCAACCACTCTTACAAAGGACCCGGGTTCGATCCCCAGCACCCACATGGCGGCTGAGAACCGTCTGAAACTTCAATTCCAGGAGAACTCCAGTTCCAGGAGAATCCGAAACCCTCTTCTGAAGTCCGCGGCATTGCACGACGCGGGTGCACAGACCTACATGCAGACAGTACATTCATACACATACAGAAATAAATAAAAAATTAAAAAAAGTTTAAAAAAAAAAGAAGCAAAGATCTGTACGTAGGAGACTATAATGATGGAGGCTTTGGTATCAATTTAACCCCATTTCTCCTTTCAACATCACTGACAAATACTTGTATGGCAATTGTGAAATGTGGTAGGATCTTCCAAGACTGCTGCTTCTTTCACAGCCTCCCGTCAGCAAAGGGCTAGAGGCCCAATACAGCTTTCAGCTTCCACATTGCCACCACCTTTCTACTGTTACCCACTGACCACAGCCAAGCTGGTGACACTCTATCATTCTGCCACGTCTCAGGTTTGTCAGGTATCCTCAGGTTTCGGTTAATAACTGAAATTCTTCAGTTAGAGAGTCAGCTCCTAAACAAAGCTGGTTACCTCGCATACAGGAAGTAAATTACTGTTGTGCCCTTTAGTGAACTGGCCTGCTGCAGGAAGCATGAAAAGACAGGGTTTCTATCTGGGCTGAACAGACAGCCGTGGCTGACATCAAGACAGACTTTCCTTGGGCTGGAAGCTTGACTCAGAATGAGGAGGGGACCCTTGAAAGAACTCCCAGGTGCAGTCGGCTTTGGCAGACTCACACGTGCCTAGGGAAAATCAATACTGCCCTGTACCTTTCGAAATTCTCAGTCTCTGTCTTTTCTGTGGTCAATACAGAGTGGTTAGAACTCCCACATATCTTCTTTCCATGTCTCTGAAAGTTTTTCCTCCCTGGTCCAGCTGTCTCATAATGGGAAGGGAGCATCAGAGTGTGTGCCCGAAACCAATGGGCATGGCATCACCATTCAGCTAGAGTTGTGGACAGGTGAGGCGTTCCTGAGGGTGGTAGCCTAGCTTGCTCTGGAAAGCCTGGAGACTGCTGTGCATCTCCTGCTGTGGTTTCTGACAGATCTTATAAAAGATCGTAAATTACTATCTGTTGAAATATATGAATTTAATGGATTCCATTAATGCACACCTGCACAGAAGAGATTTGAGGAGCCCAAAGATATGATCAGTCAAACAGCTTTAATAGTTATTAATTACAGAAGCGGACCATTCATTCCTCGCCTGTGGGGATTGGCAAGCGGTATAATACACTTCAAGGCTTTTGGGATGGGAGAAGAAAATGGGCTTTGCCTGAAAAGATCAAACACTGACTTCAGCTAATGCATTCCCATGCTGTGGTCCTTTTATTTATTTGTGGGAGAGAGGTCAGTACGTTTGTACATGAATTTTAAGAAAGCTAATGTCGTGAAGATTTTGAAAAGACTTACGCACAAAGAGTTTGACCAGCACTTAATACAGGTCATTTCATTTTACGTTGAAGATCATGATAACCAAAATGTTTAGGCAAAAGCCCATCTTACAGCTCAGGCAGGTTCAACTCTTATGCATATTCTGACAATGTGTTGTTTGAAGTGTTGTAGACGGACATGTAAATGAAGCTTATGTGAACAGCAGAGTGGGTTAGTTACTGCTTTTCCAAGTGCAAATGTCTCACAGTCTCTAAAAAATATACTAATACTAAACATGCTGGGACACAGATCCTTTGGCAGCGTTTGTTGTCTACCATGACAGAGCAGTGGATTCCATTTCAGAACCACATACACTGGGACTGGAAATGCTTGTTTTTAATCCCAACTCTTTAGAGGTTAAGGTGGGATGATGAGGAAATTTAACATCATCTTTAGCTACATGTAGTGAAAGAAGCAAGCCTGGGCTACATGGGACCTCGCTAAGGAAAGTAATCAAAAATAATAATGATCATTGAAGAATAGTATCAACCTCATGTTGTGCACCTAATAAGTACTTAATAAGGCAGATGAAATTACTATTATGCCTACTTTATAGATAAAGAATTTGCATCACAGTCTGTACAGGACCAGGGGGCCTCAATCTAGATGTCCCCAACTTGTATGGATGCTGCCTTCAACTATTCTAAAAGTCTTCCACAGGCCTGCATTTCTGTTCTAGAAAATGCTAACTTCATGGACTTGGACACAAACTCTGCAGCACATGTAGGATGGAGGTCTTGATTCAATACAGAATGGAAGTGTCTGTCTGAAAAATATGCTGAATGTGAGGAGTAGGTGGAGGGACCATCTGCAGATTGAATTAACTGAGATGCACTTTAGTTTCTTCAGTTAGAGAACCCGGTGCTGCCTGTACTGGAGGAGACTGACGTCTGACCCCAGGGATCAGCTCAAGGGTTGCAGGGGGATCTCCCTGATGGAAAGCCCTGGCTGCTCCCCTGCAGGCCCTCCTGGATGCTTGACTGGCTTTTAACAGCACTCATCCCATAGCTGATGACACTTGTGTTACTCAGGAAACTGTCTGGCTATACTGTCTTCTGTCCTGACATAGAGGTGTTTGCATTTCCTCCATTCTGTCTGGCTTAGGAACTTTTCTCCTATCTGTACCCTTAGAATCACCCACAATTTAAGGCCCTCATCATTCATCACCTCTCCATGAAGGCTTTTACTTTCCTTGTGACTCCCTTTGGTCTCCCTGTATTTGGTCCATGTGCTGGAATGGTAATGAAACACTACTTCTTCTCTGCTTCATTTATATGATGGACATTCCCTAGTAAGTTGGAAAGGGATTCATGAACAAAGAGTCTTGATCTACCTCCATCCACACATATGTAGCCAACACACAGTAGGTGCCTGGAAATTATCTGTGAATGTATGGATAATTAGGAAAATAATTTTTGGATGGTACAAATGAGGATTGAGAAGAAAGTGTTCTTCCCTCCTCTCCATAGCTGAAAGAATGTGCCTGATTTATGAACAAATCTTACTCTTTCAAGAACAGCTGGCAACTGTCTCTATGAGTGAAGGACATATATTGGGAAGCTGTTAACACTTGCTGATGACATTTCATCACCTGTCGTTTTTATGTAAAGCCCCAATAACCTTGTCCCAACTTACTGTGTTGGGACAGCCACGTCTAACCATTAACTTTGTCGCTACATGAGTGTGGCTTGGATAGGCAGCTGCAGCTAATGTTCTTAGTAGTTGTATTAGTTACTTTTCTGTTGCTGTCATAAAACACTGTGACCGAAGGAACTTATGAAAGGAAGAGTTTATTTGATCAAGCTTATGGTTTCAGAGGACTCAGAGTTCATCATGGCAGGGAGGCATAGTAGCAGGAGATAGCAGAGCAGAAAGACAAGCACACAAGTCCTCAAGCAGGCACAGGAAACAGCAAAAGACTGAAAACTCTCTATGCCCACCCCTCAGTGACATGCTATCTCCAGCATAGCCACACCTTCTAAGACTTCCCAAAACAGCACCACCACCTGGGGACAAGACGTCCACACACTTGGATTCAACGGGGGACATTCTCATTTAACCACAGCCCTCGCTCCAGATGTGACTAACCCAACTTATTTTCCTCTACAAAACTATGTGCAAGGAAATCAATGAATGAATTTTACATTGTACTAACCAGTGTCATGTTCAAGGGAACATCATATTCATTTGCGTATGATAGTGAAATTTTTGTCCCAGTAATTTATCCAGGGAATTAATATAGGAGGAGAAAAAGGAATTTTGCTACTGTCCATATCCTGGTTGTAAACCATGTCAAACTTGTATGCACATGAAACCATAGTAGAGTCCACAGTCCGGATACCCCCTTCCTAAACCTCCTTCAGTATAATAAATGAATTTCCGGTTTGAGTGGTGACGCATGTTTTAATCCCATCATTCTTTTTTTTTTTTTTTTTTTTTTTTTTGCTATTTTTAAGACAGGGTCTCCCTTTAGTCCCAGCTAGCCTGGAGCTCACTATGTAGACCAGGCTGGGCTTGAACTCACAAAGATTTACCTGTCTCTGCTTCCCAAGTGCTGGGATTAAATGTATGCGCCAACACGCCCAGCCTAAGATGGTTCTTAGCCACCATGTGGGTGCTGGAATTCAAACTTGAGTCCTCTGCAAGAACAGTCAGTGCTCTTAACCACTGAGCCATCTCTCCAGCCCAATTGCATCATTCTTTGATTAAACCAGGCACATTGTTTCAAATTCTGAGATTTCCTTTACATTAGACCTAACAGAAAACCCTTTCTTCTTTGCATATCTACCAATAATTCAGAAGCTGTGGCCTCAATACCAAAACTGAAAGATAAATTCTATGACTATGTAGTTTACCCAACTCATATGGTGCTTTTTCAAATTAGGAAAGAGTGTACATTTACTTGCTGTTTCTTTTTCTTTTTGGAAAGAAGTTCACCATATAGTCCCAGCTGGCCTAGAACTCACCATGCAGAACACACTGGCCTTGATCTCACAGAGACGTGAATAATTTTGTCTCCCAAGTCCTGATATTAAAGGTGTTCACCTCCACAGCCTGCACCATTCTTTATTTACAACAAAGAAACTTGTTCATGTCACTATTTCAGGTATGATATAGCTACATACATTTTGGTTCAGTATTTCCATGTCTCAGAGAACTCTGCCAGTGGGTGATCCATTTCAAATGGATTTTCTGGAGTCTACTTGTAACTCTCCTGAACACTTCACAGAAACAAGGAGAAAAAGTCAGAACTGGCCTGAAGCACAGAGCCATCTACCCATCAGGAAAGCTCAGAGGAGTCTTCTCAGAGTGAGCAGGCTAGATTATTATATTGCATTATTAATATGCAATGGATATGCATTTATTCACGTATGGTTGGCTCTACCTTTTCAACATTAAATTACTCTCTACCTTATGAAAACTTCCTTCCAAATGCTTTTCTGAAGTGCAAATTGTCCAGGGAGAAAGCTGATTTTGTTCAGTTGGTATTCACAGCCAGCCCTAGGTAAAATAGTGAACAAGAAAGTTCACTTTAAGATCTCAGTACTCCCCTGTTAGTCCTGTGACCCTGGCCACTATGCAAACAGCCCGGTGACTGCACACACACTTTGTTGTCCTTTCTTAGGCAAGCCTACCCTTCCTTAGCCAACAATCCAGACATCATGGGCTTAGAACAATATAGGTTACTTCTTGTCCAGTTTTCCAGCAAACTGCTGCTCTCGTGAGCTCCATGTCTCCCGAGGGGCCCCTCTGCAACCCAGGCGGCTGCCATCTTTCCTATGATTTAATTTTTGTTTTTGACGATGCATATTTTATGGGGGAGTCTGCACAGGAAATCAGATGTGGAGGTAGGTGGCTGCTCTCTTGAGCACCACGTCTTCCAAGGGGCCACTCTGCAACCCAGGTGGCTGCCATCTTTCTTACGATTTAATTTTTGTTTTTAACTATGCATATTTTTTTTAAATTTTTTTTTTATTAATTTTATTTATTTCTGTATGTGTATGAATGTACTGTCTGCATGCAAGTTTGTGCACCCGTGTCGTGCAACGCCGCGGAGGTCAGAAGAGGGTATCGGATTCCCCTGGAACTGGAGTTCTCCTGGAATTGGAGTTTCAGACGGTTCTTAGCCGCCATGTGGGTGCTGGGGATCGAACCGGCGTCCTCTGTAAGAGCGGTCGGCGCTCTTAACCGCTAGGCCATCTCTCCAGCCCTAACTATGCATATTTTATGGGGAAGTCTGCACAGGAAATCAGATGTGGGGGTAGGTGAGAAGAGGGTGCCATCTTCCCTGGAGCTGGAGTTACTAGAAACCTGAGTGCTGGGAATCAAATGTGAGTCTTCTGCAATGACAGCAAGTGCTCTTAAGTACTGAGCCATTTCCCCACCATGAGGTCCATATTTTTTTTTTAATTCTTTTGGAGGATAAACAAATGTACTCTGATTGGATTTTAGGTACATTTCACTGAGTAGTGTTGTTTAACTAACCCATAGACAAATACAACTTTCAGCCTTTGTTATGGAAGCTTCTCTTTCCGGTGAACAGCAGAAAATGAAAAACTCAGGGCCATACAAGGTGCTAGAGACAAGTGACTTATGAATGCTCAGCTCTGAGTGGAGCAGATGCTGCCCACCAAAGGTGCATGGAGCTCTGTAGATGGGGCACTGCAACACTCAGGGATCTTTGTAAACGAGGGGCCAGAACGACTGTGTGAGCCAGAGGGGATCAGACCACAAGGAAACAGTTTCCAGACAACCATTGGATTACTTATAAGAATGTGCAGCAATGGTGACAGCATGCACCAGTCCCATGCAAGCTCAAACCAGACAACATCCCAGAGTAGACATGAGGAAGTGGGTTAGAAGCTCCAACACCATCTAGGAAAACTGTGGCCACAGATGGCTGCTGGGAGGGGCAGAGACGGTCTCTTTAATAATTAATCAGGCTCAAGTGGACAGACTCAGGGCCATTCGGAGACACGAACTAGGCCCTATGGATACTACTGGCCCTGTACAGTTCCTGCGGTATAGTAAATATAATTTAGTCTAGTGTTACATCTATAATGAAAATATATGTGAAAATTGCAAAAATTCAGTACAAAAGAAAAAAAAATTCTTCCAGCGAGAGAGGAAGAGAGAGAAACATGTATATGCAGGTGCATGTGTGTGAGAAGGGGAGGTCAAAAGAGGCAATCAACTATACTGTTTTCAGCCAGCAAACTCCATAACTCCTCTCTCCAGCCCCATTGTGCTGGAGTGCAGGCTGGTGAGCTACACCTACCTTTCTTTTTTTTTTTCATAAAAGAGTATTTTAGTTTTGGGGCTGGAGGGATGGCCTAGCGGTTAAGAGCGACGACCGCTCTTGCAGAGGACCCGGGTTCGATCCCCAGCACCCACATGGCGGCTGAGAACCGTCTGTGACTCCGGTTCCAGGAGAACTCCAGTTCCAGGGGAATCCGAGACCGTCTTCTGACCTCCGCGGCATCGCACGACACGGGTG
>VZQC01007402.1:5030947-5223468 GCA_009823505.1 Rhizomys pruinosus | reverse complement strand
TGGATGGATGGGTGGATGGGTGGATGGATGGATGGATGGGTGGATGGATGGATGGGTGGATGGATGGGTGGATAGGCAGATGGATGGATGGATGGGTGGGTGGATGGATGGGTGGATGGATGGATGGAAGGATGGATGGATGGATGGATGGATGGGTGGATGGATGAATGGATGGGTGGATGGATGGATGGGTGGATGGATGGATGGATGGATGTGTGGATGGATGGATGGTGGATGGGTGGATGGATGGATGGGTGGATGGATGGATGGATGGATTGCTGGATGGATGGACGGGTGGATGGCTGGATTGGTGGATGGCTGGATGGACGGATGGATGGATTGGTGGATGGATGGATGGGTGGGTGGATGGATTGGTGGATGGATGGATGGATGGATGGATGGGTGGCTGGATGGACATGGATGGATGGGTGGATGGGTGGATTTTTGGGTGTATGGATAGGTTGATGGATGGATGGATGGATGGATGGGTGGATGGATGGATGGATGGAGGGATGGATAGATGGGTGGATGGATGGATGGGTGGATGTATGGTGGATGGATGGATGGAGGGGTGGATGGATGGATGGGTGGATGGATAGATGGGCGGATGGATGGATTGGTGGGTGGATGGATGGATGGATGGATGGATTGGTGGATGGATGGATGGGTGGATGGATGGGTGGATGGATGGATTGGTGGATGTATGGATGGGTGGATGGATGGATGGGTGGATGGGTGGATGGATGGATAAACAGACAGATAGACAGATTGTAGAGACACAGTAGTTGGATGCTAGAGAGATACCAGATAGATCTGTGGAAGCTATATTTCATTATGTTTGGGTCTTATTTTATGAAAATCCCCTACCAAAGATGTAAAAGTCTTGAGTTTCAGCAGAATTTTAATAGAAAATCCTTTTCTTGATTAGATTCCACAGTGGTGGATACCACAGGTTGCTTAGAACAAGCTCCAAAATAAAACAAGGAAAGTAATGCAGAGAAGTAGCCAGATCTGGATCAGTCTGAATAGCCTCTCCTTCTCTTTATAGAGACTCTTCTTAATGCGCACCGGGCTAAGGTCTCTGCTGTGTGTGAAGTTAGTCAGCAGACCCATGCCTTGCTTTCCACCTTTTCACAACCTGTCTCCCTCATGGGTCTTGTCGACTTCTCCTGAACCTCAGTTCTAAGGGGATATCATCATTCATTCATTTGGCAAATACATTTGCCAAATTAGCATTAAACTTCATTTCTTAGGAATGCCTTTAATCCATGCCCTACCACACCTGGTTTCCCTGCATATCTGATTACCGAGAATGCTCCTGGGATGAAATGTTGTTAGGCCCTTTGAAAGTGAAGATTTATGGACACACGGCTGCTCTACAGTGGGCTAATTAGACAGACAAACAGAAATGCAGGGTTTGAAGAATGTGCTGTGCTATAGTATGGATCTGTGAGGGTTCCCATGGCATCGAGGAAGGGCCAGGGCCTCTGGAACTGAGTCTGGTTTCCAAACATTGGTTTCTTCCCTTTTTCTGTTGATTCCTAGCAGAGGCAGGCTGGGTGTCTGGTTTTCAGAGGTCCCTGCAGCCCCTGTGCCCTCAGAATCTGTCTTGACTCTCTCCCTAGTTTCACCCCTTTCATCTTCAGGATGTTTCATCTGTTCTATTGTTCAACCCCAACAGGATTACTTGTTGGACCCAATTCAAATTTCCTCATGTACAATGACCAGGCTCACACTCCTATCTAAACATGTGCAGTGAAGTTCCCCCAGGATCCCTTTGGTCCTTTGCTCTGTTGTGCATTTCTCTAACTTCAGGCCCCAGGGTATCCAGAGGAGAGCCTTGGGAGCTGCAGGACATCAAAAACAATGTGTTTTGTTTTTGAACGTCCAAAGTAAGAGGAAACTCACAATTTCACAGTACAGCCTTTTATTTTAGGAGAAGAATTAGGAAAGAACGGTTTTAGGGCAACCATGTTACTACTTAGAATATTGACCTATGAATTATCTCCAAGTTAAACTTTTGTTCTCTTTTGGAAGATAGACCCTGAGTGATGACATGCAGTTCTCCATTTGGAATACACATGGGCCACAGGAATGAGGCATATTCCCATCCAAAGTCATTAGCGTCTTTGTTCCATTTGTTTTATTTTTTTTTTCTTTGTTCCATTTGTATAAAGGGCTGAGCTCATGTTACAGGTACCCAAACACCAGTGCTAAGTGATGAGACACAGGAGGCACCTGCATAGCAAAAATAGCATATTGCCATTCAAGTGTTTATTTGAATGCTGGTGGTTACTTGTGTTTACTCAGTAGTAGTCCCTTTTAGTACATATCAGAATCATTTCAGAAAGAAAGCTGTATGTTTAAATTGGTTAATATGGAGGAATCTGCAGAGAGAAAGAACAGAGAAAGACTCTGCTCCCCACCAACCCACAGTCTTCCTGGCATACTCCATGCTAGGTGAGCTCAGTGCATGCTGGCTGGCTCAGGCTGCCTCTTCTGTTTATTCAGAACATCAAGATGTGGAGTAGTACCAAGACCAAAGAGGCTATCCAGGACCAGAAGCTGGTCAGCTGCACCAAATAACTAGCAGTACTGAATGCAGAGTGAATAACCAGCACAGTTGTACATTCCTGAAATATTAGATCCTATAAGGTGCCACTTCTTAAGTTTCTTAAAAACTTTACACAGAGACTAGATAACTTGAGGTCAGTCACTCACATCATACTGCTTGTTACTTTATGAAGTTTCTGATATCATTCAAAAACTTGCAGAACAATTTTGTCCCCAAATATTTTGATAATTTAAAATGGATGAAAGGTGTTTTGTTGAATAACGTATGATAAAGATTATTTTGTTATAGAAACACTTCATAAAAGAAATTGTTCAGCCGGGCGTGGTGGTGCACGCCTTTAATCCTAGCACTCGGGAGGCAGAGGCAGGTGGATCTTTGTGAGTTCAAGGCCAGCCTGGTCTTCAGAGTGAGTTCCAGGTCAGCTGGGGCTACAGGGAGACCCTGTCTCGAAAAAACCAGAAAAAAAAAAGAAATTGTTCATACCACATATTTAAGCCATATTGCCTTTCAAATTCTAATACGGTAATAATTTTCTTAATAGATGGGATGGTTAAATTTATCAATGTGATGGGATTTAATGTCACCATGGAAACATACCTCAGGGTCTGTCTATAAAGATGCTCCAGAAATGTGTAACTGAAGAGAGAAGACACACCCGGAATGCTGCTGGCAACATGCACAGGCTAGAGCCCTAGCCCAACAAACAGGAAATGAGAGGAAACAGGAGAATTATTTACTCTTTGCTCCCTGATTACTGTCCCAGTATGAACTGATGTCTTCTGATTATACCACCAAGACACCCCCCCCTGCAGCACAACAGAGTGTACTGTCAAACTAGGAGCCAAAACAAACTGTTCCTTACTCTTGTTGCTTTTACCAGATAGTAATCAAGAGAAAAGTAACAAATACAACAGAAAATTGATAACATTGTACCCTGCAGCCTATGGAGAAAGAGAGATGAAAACTCACCCACAAACTGGAAGATGAGGGGTGACTCCTCACTTGGCCTTTCCTGAACAATTTATCTTGGGCTCAGAACTCACCTTACCACATATGAGCTCTGGAGGTTTGGATCAGGTGCTGTCTGATTTACTTTACATAGTCTACTGATTTGGTGATGGCTATAGTAGCTCACAGACTAGTACAAGGACTGTGTAACATAACATACACAAATGTTTAGGAAGGTTCTTAGCCACTAGAAAGAACTTAATAAATGGTGGTTTTACGAGATTGCCCCTGAGCAGCAAAGCTAGTTTTATCTATTCTGATGGTCCGAGATTGTCATTATTTCAGGCTTGATGTAGGCCAATGTCATGTTGAGCTCTGCCAGCAGACTGTGTGATGGGGCTTCAGGCACAGGCACTGATGACCGTCAGGTGGATGGCACCATGTGGCCTGCAGATGGTCCCCTGGCAGAAGCTCAGATGCAAGGCTGGAAAAAGAGGTGGTGGGGTCAAGTTCCCAGGGGTGAGACTGATCAAGAGTCCAGAACAGCCAGAGATACCTGAGTGAGAACTGCAGCCTGGCAAACAAAAATAGCCCAGGCTTCTCTCTACTCGAGTGCTAGGCCCTGGTAATCAGGGCAGTGCCACCCCACTGTGTGCTGCTGATGGCTGCAGTCCCACCCCACTGTGTGCTGGAGATGGTTCTCCTGACTCTCCATCTGGGGGCCGACCATGGCTAAGCAGTCAGACTGGGCTGTGCTTGCATGCTGAAGCATTTGCAGGTGACTGAGTTGGAGGAAAGCCATTTTAGAGTTAACACTGATATTTCAAATATTATCTCTTTCCATCTAAAAATGCCAATTTTGAGATTCTGAACACTTTCCTAAAGCATAAAATTTACAAGTGGTAGGGCAAGGAACACAATCTACTTCTTCCTTCCCACTCAGTCTATCAGCCTTGCTTTTAGTAGAGGTGTGGCCACAGCCGTGGCTTTGCATGCATTAAATCTTCAGACTGGGATGTAAGTGTACTATGCATTGGGCAATTTCTAACGAGCCAAGTTTGTCGTATGAGCTCCATAAATGAGTATTGATTCACTCATAGGTTACTTTAATTATTTCACAAAACTGTGACCATTTGTGCATATCATAATTATTGTTTATGGAGAATGGTGATATTTAAAAATCTCATATGTGGGGCTGGAGAGATAGCCTAGCGGTTAAGAGCACCGACGCTCTTGCAGAGGACCCGGGTTCGATCCCCAGCACCCACATGGCGGCTAAGAACCGTCTATAACTCCAATTCCAGGAGAACTCCAGTTCCAGGGGAATCCGAGACCCTCTTCTGACCTCTGCGGCATTGCACGACACGGGTGCACAGACCTGCATGCAGACAATACATTCATACACACACACAAAAAAAAAATCTTAAATGTAAAGTTTGGGTTATAATTATGAAGTTGTGATTATATATGCATATGCATGCATATATGATTATATAAATGGTTATATATGCATCTATATATAGACAAAGTTATATAGACAAAGTATTCTGTTAATACTTTCTTTGATATTTTTTTAATTTCTGCAACATTTTATGGGGCTAATACACTCTGTGCTCCACATTAAGTGCTGTTAGTAGTATGGAGAGTCAATAGTCATAATTTGCATGTCTAGTCAGGACATGAATTAAAACCCAAAGTAGTAAAACAAGCATAAACTTAAGATGTTTTAAATAAATCACTGTTTCTGTGGTAGAAGATTCTGATGGAATTCTTGTTGTGGATGGTAGAGGTCACTCATCATTTGGGTGAAAGAGGCAGAATCTAAGCTGGGGTTGTTGAATTGCTGAGGAGAGATGCTCTTTGCTGTGATCAGGGAGTAGCTGAATCCAGAAGCTTCTATGCAATCCACTCTGATCCTCTCCAGCATAATGTTTCATTTGAACATATCCTCCCCCCATAGAATCAAAATACAAGCCAGTTTATTACCCTTCTCTCTATAAATGAGAAGAAACAGGATCTGACAGCTGTTGGCTGCCCAGGTCCAGGACATGCTTCCTTCTTCTAAGGCTCTACCTGCACTGGGAAAACACACTGGAAGGGTTTCCTTTGCTTCTTTTCCTCTCCTCTCTGTTTACCCAAAGGGCAGCCAGCTGCCCAGACTAACTGAGCTTGCATTTCAGAGATCTGCTGTCCATCCTTCAGTACTGCACTTGCCTTTTAGGGTTCTCTGTCCTGTCTAGTCCACAGGCTGAAGCCTTCCCTCTGCAAATTCTGCAAAGCTTTTACAGCTGCAGCTTGAAGTTGAGCACCTCATGCATCGATACTGTGTGGGAAGCTGGGTGAGACAGCTAATCTCAGAAAACACAAAGTATAGCTGGCAGGGGAATGCGTCCATGACGCCATGCTAACTGTTGATAGGCAGAGAGAAAAGCTGAACTTGTGATGAGAGCAGTGAGGCATGGGAACACTGTTCTGCACATTTACTTACAGCCACCAACTTAAAAGTTTTGAGATTCTGAACTTTGTAACTAAAATGGAGCAGTGCATTCAGAATCTCGGGAACATGTTTGAAGTGTTGACACATGAAGGTCAAGATCACTCATTTTGTTCATATATTGTCATGAACATATCAAGTACTTCTGACCATTGTGTGAGTCCCAGAAATGGACAGGTGATTTCTTAGTCCCACAGTTCTCAGGATATCATACAACACCATGAACACATGAAGGCCACATGCTCAGAGTGGTAGGTAGACACAAAAGTTTAGAATTCTTCATGGAGGGGAGAATTTCATTAGCTTCTAGAGGGATTTCAGGATGCTTCGAGTCTACAAAGCAGGAGGAAGATGAAATCCTACAGCCCCACACTCCTCAAAGTCTGATGGGGAGAGATGACGTCAATCTCTAGGTACCAAACATCACTAAGAATCAGTATATTACAGTGCACTTCAAAGGGGAACACATGGAATTTCCACTGGGAATGTGAAGGCTGCAATGAAAGACAGTAAAAGAAGCACATATGTAAACATTCAAAGCTCACCCACCCACAAGTTCACTGAGCACATGGGCTGGTTCCACTCTCAAGAGTATTTGACAAATACAAATTGCACTCGATGAACAGAAAGGTAGGAAGGTGGGAGATGGGGGTGGATCTGGGGCAGAGAGGAATATGGTCAAAATGTATTGTATTAAACTATCAAAGAATTGATGAAAACTTTTAAAAGTAGAAACAATTAAAGAGTTATGAATATGAGCACTGGGGTCTCTAGATTCTGGTGGCTTCTATGGACACTATCTTGGACATTAAAGCACCAAAAGAAAAGTCTCTGCATATGCAATAGTTTATTGAGGGGTTTACACATCTAAATGCAATTTGGGAGATTAACCAGCAACAGTTGTAGAGGATTTTTTTCTAATGTTAAGTGCATGCCAGATATTAAAAATAGAATTTTCTAATTTCAGGACTACTCAAAAATTTGGCCTCCGTAAACTCAAAGGAAAAGAAATTATCTCTTTAAGTGTAAAGTCCACCATTTTAAAGTGGGATTAGAAAATTTGTCTGAAATGTTTCATTTGCTTCTTCTGCCCTTTCTTTCCATCTTTACCATATTTCTGTTCTTCATAGTCAGGATGAAAGATTATTCACTTTGGATATTGTTACACTATTTTTCAGTTTTTCCTACTCATGACATTTAGAAGTAGCAAAGTTGAGAATCTGTTTTTAATTCATCCTCACAAGATATGATTTTTTTCAAATAAGACTTTTTCTTGAAAGATTCTAGCCTAAGCTGCATTAAATAACTAAAAATTAAATATAGCTCTTAATGCTTCTGAAGATTAGCATTGTGATATAATCTAATTTCTATTATCCTGCCTTTTTATTAGCATTTAAATTTTTATAAACATTTGCTGGCTCAAAACGGATATTATATTCTTGTTAATGTTATCTATCTAATGCACTCTCCCTTATTCATTATAACTGCTAATATTGTTTAACTGTTTGAAAGTTATTAATAATTTTTGTATGCCAAATTAACAGCTTTCAAAATCAGCATTAATTATTTCAGCATTTTATTATTGTAACAAATAAATATGCTTATGTTTCAACTGTCTGAAGAAATCCATGGAGATTTTCATTCCAAGTTATGTCTAGAATATTAACTTAAAATCTGAAAATAGGTAGCAATGATACTTTGGGCACTAAATAAATACAGGGGCCAGACCTTGTTCCCATCCTGACCCCAGTGCTTGACTCCTGATGGTGGAATGTCTTTGGTACCAAATCCCTAGAAAAGCTCACATAAGGGAAAAGAAACCAGTTAGGTATCCTACTCTATCTTTCAAAGCCTAATTGCAAAGCTGGGACAAGTTATCATTCATTTTTTAGCTACTGGGTCTAAATGAGACATCAGGACATCTCCTTGTAAAGAACTCCATTTCAAATAATGAAAAAGAAAACAACCAAATGTTCCCAGAATAAGGACATCTGCTTTAGCAATAACCTTTAGAATATCTGCCTAAAGATGAATCGTCAAGTATTTTACTTTGCTGGTATTTTCTACTATGTTTATTACAGAGATACATACATCAGATACCAGTGCATGCTTTTCCTCATTGAGGCAATAGTTTTGAAAATAACTGCAGAGTGAATAACAGATCCCTAAACTAGTGACTTGATCAGGCTGTACGAGCAAACAGAGAGAGAGAGAGAGAGAGAGAGAGAGAGAGAGAGAGAGAGAAATACACAGAGAAAAACAAGTTTGATCTCTTAGTATGACCTTGTGTGAAACATGTAAACCTTCATGAAGTACACACAGAAAGATCCCCTGGCCTTCATCTGGAAATCTATGACTTAGAAGCTATGTACCTTGTCCCTAATGGTTGTTGGAAAATCCAGCCAATGTGAATCTAGATATTTGGCTATGGGTCTCCAAAGAAGTCACAATACACTGAACAGAGTTGGGCCTGTGTAAGCAGGGTCAGCAGCACAGTTTGGTTACTTAATTTACAAATACAGTGTTTAATGCACATTGCAGGGACTTCTAACTTACTTTGATCATTTTAAGCTACTGAGGAAAATTTCTAGAGGGGAGTAAAATTATGAACTCTTAACTTTATATCATACCTGTTGCATAATTAAACTAAAATGTTGACCATGCACGCTAAAAATGGTTCTGCTGTGGAACAGTAATGACATAGGACTCAGTGCTAACAACCCACACACTGTACTATGACAGAAAACCATGCCATGTTTAAATAATAATGACATAGAACTCAGTGCTAACCATCCACACCTTGTACTATAACACAACGGTGTCATGTTTAAGTGATAATGACATAGAACTCAGTGCTAACAACCCACACATTATACTGTAACACACAACAGTGCCATGTTTAAGTAATAATGACATAGAACTCACTGCTAACAAGCCACAAACTGTACTGTAACACACAACAGTGCCATGTTTAAGTAATAATGCACAGAACTTGTTGCTAACAATGCACACATTGTACTTTATCTTTTTATTCAGAATTCAACATTGTACTTTAACACACAACAGTGCCATGTTTAAGCTCTGTGCTTCAAGGGACCTCATTTCTCTCACCTACTGGAAGCACAAGAAGAATCCAGCTCAGAGGCTGCTTTGTGAGCCTCATCATGTCTAAGAGCCATGGCAGGACATGAACAACACAGGCCTCCCACCATGTGAATTCTAGGCATCTCCTTCCACTTCTTTTGATCCTGTGTGACAGGCAGGCTCAGACACCATGTTCCAGAAAGGAATATCTAGCGATGCCAAGATGTGGACAGTAGAGTAAACAAGGACTTGTGCATTCCTCTAAGTTTCCCAGAAAAATCCCAAGGGCAACAGACCCCCATCCTTCCCAGAGGACAGAAGACTCACTACTTTGGGAAGAATTTAACTTTTAAAGATTTCCTAACACAAATCAAAATCAGATTAATAATTCTTTTGGATTTGATCCATACCCTAAAGGTAAAAGTAACTTTATAAATGTGATAAGTGTGCAGGAAATTCTCTTACAAAGTACTGCATTGTACTACTGATTTTTAATAATATAGATCAAGTTCCAAGTTCTATGCCAAAGTTATATTAAAGTCTGTCATTCACTCTCTGCCACAAAGAGTCTACCTTACCTGCTCCTCCAGGCCCTTCACAAAATCAACCCCCCACTTCCCATCTCTTCATTTAAATTTTTCACATTTATTCCCAGATTCTGAAAGGTAATACATTGCTTAGATAACACAACAATAACCAATCACTTTTAGTTTATTGTTGAAATAGCTATATGCTAAAATTTTGATAGGAAGAAAAAGGAGAGGGAGGGAGATTCGAAAGCCTTAATTCTGACAGCAATACCAGTGTCTAATATAGTCCCACAAAATACTTTAATAAATCAATCATAAAAATTATCTCGCCAGAAAGTGAAAGATGAAATCCAAGTCAAATGAGAGATCAAGAAGTTTTATCAGATATTTTGTGAAGTGGCTTCTTTCTTCCAGACAAACAGGAGGAAACACTTCTAGATTTCCCCTTCCTTTCCCCAAAATGTAAAATAAAGATAAAACACATGAATGATAATTGGCAGGTGCTGAACATCTACCTATGAATGACAGGATGATAGAGATGCAGGACCCACTCATATAAAGTGTTTCAGCTTATTGTGAGAAAAGGGCTTTGTTGAGGCTGTTCCACAGAGCATGGGTATTCAGGAGCAACTCAGCAGGCCTATGGAGTTGGGAATCAGGGATGTCCCAGGCTAAAGATGAAAAGATAGCATTTGGGAGGAGAGAGAGCTACACAGAGGCAGAGGAAAGGAAACTGCCCAAGTTATCAGCATGCACTGAAGAACATATGGATGTGAGCAAATTCACAGCAGCAGGCAAAACCTACTCCTGACTTATATGCAGCAGGACACATTCATATTCCCACCTACAAGACTGGAACCCTTCATAATTCACTGGCCACCAGGTACATAAAAAGGCTGAGCCTTAGGGTAGAGAAAAGCTATCCCTAGTATAAATTTTCTGGGTTTTACTTGTAAAACTTAAAAGTAAATCAAAGAAGGACCAAAACAACAACCCAGGTATGGGCTCCAAGAAAACTCACTATTTATGAGAATATACAGCACTGAACAATTAAAATCTGTTCATGTTTGACTTATGATAATAACTAACAAAAGTGGAATTCTACATTTTTCTTATTTTTTTAGGAATTCATGTTTTTCCCCTTTAATTTTATATTGCTCTAAAATATGAATAAACACCTTCCACCTATATATGGTAATTACAATGTCTGAAAATAAGTGTTAAGTTAATTCTAGGCCCTGTTAAGAGATTCACATTATAGGGGGGCTGGAGAGATGGCCTAGTGGTTAAGAGTACTGACTGCTCTTGCAGAGGACCCAGGTTCAATTCCCAGCACCCACATGGCGGCTGAGAACTGTCTTTAACTCCAGTTCCAGGGGAATTGGATGCCCTCTTCTGACCTCCACAGCATTGCACAACATGGCTGCACAAACCTACATGCAGACAGTACATTCATACACATACAAAAATAAATAAAAAATAAAAAAGAGATTCACATTATAACAGCACAGTTGCTTTCAAATAAAAAAAAATAATAATAACATTGCTCAGCTTGTCTTTCAACTGGGGGATCTGGTGCTAGCATCCACAAATGAGGGAAACCATTCATCATTTGTTTTTCTGGGACTGTGTTACTTCACTTAGCATAATGGCTTAGAGTTCCATCTATTTTCCTGCAAAGTTCATGACCTCATCTTTCTTTACTGCTACATAGAATTCCATTATGTAGATGTACCACATTTTTGTTATACACTTGTCAGTTGAAAAAATAAAAAAGGAACAACTAACTTTTCTTATTCTTTTTCTCTCTGTCTGAGCAGTTGTGCAATGCTCGAGTAGTACCATGGGTTCCAAAGAAGCTTCTTTGATTAGTGGTAAGAGTTACTCTTGTCTGTAAATATAAGGCTATGTATTTAGCATGGAGTAAGAAATTATGTTGGTCTATGTGTGTGGAAAATGTAGCTTTTTTCCCCTTAGTTCTATGACATCTCCAGCATGTATATTTGTCAGTATTTACAGTACCATACATCAGTTCCCTCCCACTGAGCCGGCCATAAGTCCAGTTACACAATTGTTGATCATCCCCAAGGTAAAAGTGCCACTGCTGCACCATTACAGATCATTTGTTGGGTTGGTCATTATCATGGTTCACAGACTTTAAAGGTAGATGGGATCATTGGTTGGTTTTCTCCCTTGGTAGTTTGTACAGTATCATCAGTTACTATGCCATTTAGTCTTCAGAGATGAGGTTTCTAGATCAGTTCAAGTTGATGGCTCCAAGACCTGTCTTCTGCAATAGGATCTTACATTCAAGCTCTGTGAAACAATCAAGGAAGGACCAGTGTGATAGCCTATGTCACTTCGGGAGTCTGTTGGACTACCCTAACCAAAAACATGGCAGGGGGGTTCTCTCCCACCTTGAGTGCCCAGCTTAAATAATATGTCAACAATGCAACCTCTCCATACAAGGATGGAGAATATATCAGAACAGGAGAAGAAAGAATATTAGTGCACGTCTCAACTCTCAACAGCAAAGCTTCCATATGCAGCAGATAGTAATTAACCCAGAAGGGCACAAAACATCTCAGAGAGTTTATCACAGAGAATGTATCTCTGAACAGTTTGCCTGTACAAAACTTCTGCCTCCCAAGGCTCAAGGATCATTGAGGAAGAAAGGTGGAAAGACTGGGAAAGCCAGAGACAGTGGATGACCAAAAGGAAGTGGAGTGTACCAGACAGACACAGTTACCCATGTGAGCTAGCAACAACAGTCACAGCATGCACAACACCCATACAAGCTTAAGCCAGACAAAAACTCAGTGTAGAAGTGGGGAAAAGGGCAAGAAAACCCAATCTTAGCAAGGGAACTATTGGCAACAGATAACCACTGGGAGTGGGAGACTTCGTTTTCATTTTTAAGTATTTTTATTTTATGTGTATCTCTTGCATTCTTGTATGGGCACCTGTGTTGTAAAGTGCCTGGAGAAGTAAGAAAAGGGTGTCAGATACCTTGGAATTGGGGTGAGGATGGTTGTTAGTTGCTATACAGGCACTGGGAATTGAACCTCAGTCTTGTGCAAGAGCAGCCAGTGCTCTTAACCAATGAGCTGGAGTTAGTTTTCTATAAATGTGTTAGCTAGACAGGTTAACCATGTGAGGGATACTGACAAGGAAGGGGATTTTGATAAAAATATATTGTATAAAATTTGCAAAAATTCTATTTAAAACTACTAAGAATGTGAAGCAAGAAAATAAAGAAAAAGTTCAAAAAAGTAATAAAGATAATCAATGGAAAGTGACAAAGAAATTAGATAGTCCATGCTAGAATTAGTGGAATAGGTTCTAAAAAGACTTCATGTTTTACCACCAAGGTGAAATATTGAAGATTTTAAGTATATGTTACAAAGACATAAACACAGTATAAATGGAACGTGTAGATTTGAAGATTACAAAATCCACAAGGAAAAGTGCATTATATATGATTAATGGTAAATGTTGCAGCAGGAAGATTAGTGAGCTTAAAGTCAATGCAATGGAAACCTCCAAAAATGACAAGGGGAACGAAGAGGGAGGGACAAATGGAGGGAGAGAGATTGAAAATCTGGACAATAAATTACTGTGATTAAGACAGAATGGAAATGTTTTGAAGGATCAGAAAGGAACAGGCATGGAAGAGGTACCAAACATTTTAAACCAACCCTAATCCTTTCACATTAAGGAAAACTAGCATGTCTCATAAAGAAATTGTTAAAAATCCGTAATTGGGACCAACTCTTTGTATTAGCTGTGGGTACTGAGGTTTGGGGCATATTTGAACAGGAGGCCAAACAGGAATGACGCTTTCTTGGATCCAATTGATAAAATACTGAACTCCCACCTTTAAAATATTTAAAATATTAGGTCAACCAAGATATTTTTCACTCAATTAATATATCTTTCTATGTGAAGCAATGAATGTTTTTAGTTGTAGAAAGCTAAAATAACTCACCATTAACAATCCAGCTTTATGAGAAGGGTCAAAGGACATTCCATGAGCAGAAGAGAATTCTGATCCACATGAAGAATTAGCGAGCGTTAGAAATGACAAGTACTCAGATAAACATAAACGTTTCTTACTGAACTCTTTAACCAATGCAAGATTGCTTAAGGCTAAATAATAATACAGAGTCATAATTTATTTAAAAGCTATATATGAAAATATTTCTAAAACTATTAGGCAAAATTTGGAAGTATACACTAATGATTGATTCCTACTCTTTGTGGCATGTTATCACTGGAAGGAAGATCACTGTAAATTAAAGCAATCCTCAAAATCAAGTCTGAACAACCTTGTGGATGCCCAGGCAGAATCACAGTTATGGAGGAACAAATGAAGGCTCGACAGAAACCCCAAGCTCTCAAATATTCTGGAAGAAGCTAGAACAACCAGAAAGAGGGGCACAAACAACAAAGTCAGAACTAAGATGAACAGTGCAACAATGATCTCAACAAGTGTGAGAAGCTCCCCGTCTGTCAGTCCACCTCAGTGACTGCAAGCGAGTACAGGTGGAGAATGGATTTGTCTGTGTGTCTGCATTTGCCTGTGGGTACGTGTGACCTGGAGGCCAGGCATCAAGCAAATATGGCAGTCCTCAAGAACTGTTCCTGTTGTTTCTTGAGACATGATCTCCCTGGCCTAGAGCTCACCAAGTAGGCTGGGCCGGTTGGCCAAGGGGCTGCAAGGAAACTCCTGTGACCCCCTCCCAAGGCTGGGTGGAGAAGTCTGAATTACCATACCTTCAACTGGAAGGACAGGCCCTGTTTATCTTATGGTAGACAGTCTAGTTGTCTTGAAGTTCATCGAAATGTGAATGTCACCCAAAATCTCTGCTCTGAAACATCCAGAATAAATCTACACACAAAACACAGGATCAGAGATCCCAGTGACAGGAACCAATCAGCAATTACAGAGCCAGGAGAAGTTAGAGGGACAGAAATATATTCTGTGACTTAGTTATATACAAGGATTTTTATATGAATATATATATATATATATAGATAGATAGATAGATAGATATAGATTAGATAGATAGATAGATAGATAGATAGATAGATAGATAGATATGAATATATATTCTAAGGCATATGCATTCCCTAGAAGAACTGGAAAAAGAAAATAAAATTTTTATCCATATATTTGCAGTATTGGGATATATTTCTCATGGAGAAAGATCAGCACACTTGGAAACAGAGCATTTTTCAATATCCAGATACTGCAGTTGGACATACATCACTATTCACAATCTTTCCATGCCTCTCCAGTGTATTCCTGGAAATGAATATAAAGGGATTCAAATGGAAGGAAAAGACAAAAGCCCTGTTTCCTTCTATACTTTCAGGTAAAGTGCGTATTTTCTCCCAGTGGAGAGAATTGGTTATTCTCTCAAACCATTCAATTTTCAGAGATTTCTTTGCTTTTGGGGTAAAAAATCTGCATCTCACTTCCTCTGTCACATCACATTGCAAATGTATCTGCATGCCTGTCTTATGCCTATCACAAGGTGAGTAAGATACACAAGACCATGGGTGTGGAGGTGTGGTTCTCTCACCCAGACATTTCTAGGGCTTGGGAGAGCTGAGTAAAAATGATGATAATACTGGGGTGATGTTTGCCTCCGATAGCTGCCATCCATTCTGTGTAGATTTATGCTCCAGATCCATGAAGAGAACTTGAGGTGACTGTACGGAAACATCAAATGAGAAATTGAGCAAAATGCACAGCTTTGTTCACTCTGAAGAGGAGGTTAATGGCGCCTGAGAACTCTAAAGGGAACATATATGCATACATATATAAATACAGCCATTTTCAAGCCAGTACACAATGTACTCTTCTATACCATACTACACTCCCATCCTAATTACTGTGATGAAACACTGACAAAAGCAATTTAAGGAGGAGTTTTGGGGGCTCACAGGCTCACCCCTGAGGGTATAGTCCATCAGGACAGGGAGTGATGGTGGCTGCGACGTGAGACAGCTGATCATATTGCCTGTGCGGTCAGGAAGTGGAAGAAGAATGCTTGTGTCAAGTTCACTTTCTCTTTTTTGAACAAAGATCTCATTAAAGAAAATGGTTCCACCCATGGTTGGCAGTTCTTCCTCCCTCAAGTACCCTAAACAAGTTAACCTCACAACCATGCTAAGAGGCCTATCTCCCAGATGATGCTAGATTTTATCAGCATCATGTTGACATTTGGGATAAACATCACCTTTTCTCTTTCTGATGTTATGGGTGATTTTCTATATTTAAACCCAACAATAGAATCATGCAACCCACCTGCTTACATGTTATACAAGGACAGAACCATTATCAGCACTTCAAATTCTTCCAGTATCAAAATTTTATCTTTCCATTTAGCTTATCTTATTTTTTTTTCCAGGGGAGAGCACAGCACAGTCCCCCACTACCACAAATTACAGTTGAGTTTTCCACATGTGGGGAAATCACAGGGGTCAGCACATCTGGAGTGCAATGTATAAGCCTCACCCTGGGAAAACCGCCTTCATGAACATGGTATCTCCCCTGCCAGGTAAGTTTAGCTTATCTTTTTTTTTTTCCTTTGGTCTTTTTGAGACAGCATCTCCCTGTAGCCCCAGCTGTCCCAGAACTCACTCTGTAGACCAGGCTGGCCTTGAACTCACAAAGATCCTCCTGCCTCTGCCTCCCAAGTGCTAGGATTAAAGTGTGCGCCACCACGCCTGGCTAGTTTAGCTTATCTTATTAATAACATAAAAGCAGAAGGTGGCAAGCTAGGAAAAGAAGTGGACAGGGGGAGTCAATGGACACAGGACCGGGCCCAGCAGGAACACGAGGGGGACGGGACAGGGTAGAGGGGGAGTAGGGTCAAAGTACATTATGTAAATGTGTAAAAATGTCACTAAAACCATTATACATAATTAATATATTCAATAGAAAAATATTTAAAATTCCACCTGTGTTATTGCAATACAATAGTAACCTGAAGGGATTATTCACTAACTTCCAAAATATTTTCTCCCTTTTGGATTATAAAACTTGTTAAAGTTATTTTCCTTGTAAACACAAGTTGAGAACCTCAGGCTAGGCACCTTATCCTGGTGAAGAACTATTTATGAACCAATTTGGAAACATCTTATCCCACAAATGAAAAACCAGAAGTGAGAACCTGAAGCACAGACTCCATTAGAAAGCAAAGAAGATACACCAACAATGTAATCAGAACCAAACTTCAGCTCGACAAAGGCTGGAATTGCATGGCGGACATGACCAACCAAAGAAACTGAGCTGTTCAGTCCCCAACAGAAAAATGTAAAGATATGAAATTCAATTTTCTCATATAGGGGAGAAAGCAAACTTCAACAAATTCAACTATTTGAAATAATTCCATGTATTCTATCTGACCACAACACAATAAAGCTTCAAATCAAGACCACATGAAGCTCTGGTAACACCAAGACTACATGGGGATTAAATAGCACATTCATGGGGGCTGGAGAGATAGCCTAGTGGTTAAGAGCACTGACTGCTCTTGCAGAGGACCCGGGTTCGATCCCCAGCACACTCGTGACGGCTAAGAACCATCTGTAACTCCAATTCCAGGAGAACTCCAGTTCTAGGGGAATCTGAGACCCTCTTCTGACCCCCGCGGTATTGCACAACATGGTTGCACAGACCTACATGCAGACAATACATTCATACACATACAAAAATAAGTAAAATTAAAAAATAGCACACTCATGAACGAATGGCTCAAAGAAAAAAAATTAAGAAAGAAAAGTATTCCTGTAACTAAATTAAAATGATAACACAACAAAACATCATGGTTACATTAAAAGCAGTCCTATGAGAGAAATTTATAGCTCTAAAGACCATTAAAAATTCTGAAACAACACAAATGAATGACAATATTACAACTGAATGATTTTTTTTTATTTTGAGCATATTCCATTCCTGGTTGTTTGTTTGTTTGTTTTAATTTATTTATTTTTATTGATTATTTGTGCATTTCATACATCATACTTCAGTCCAATTTAGACACATTCCCCTCTGTCTACCTCCCACGCCACCCCTGTTCAAGCCTTCTGCCATACATGTCTTGCATCTTTCTCTCAGTCTTCCCAAAATTTTTCACTGCGGAGACTTGTTGTTTGGGGAAAAATTTAACTTTATCAGTCAGCTCTTTGACCCTGTCCTTGTGTTGTTCCCTCCCCTTTGTATTGCTCCAGCATATGCCTATAGAACCATCACATACATACCAAAATTATGACCTCCAAGAATAAACTGTATGTTAATTCCAAAATATGTTTAAGCATTCACATTTTCCCCCTTTAATTTTATATTACTCTAAGATATGAATATGTACCTTCCACCCATATATAGTAATTACAGAGTCTGAAAATAAGTGGTAGGTCAATTCTAGAGTCCACTAAAACATTCATATTATGACAGCACATTTGCTTTCACATAAAAATAAATATAACAATAATGTTCAGCTTGCCTTTTAACTGGGGATTTGGTGTTAGCATCAACAAATGAGGGTAACCATTTTTGAAATTCACATTTTTCTCCTTTAAATTTATATTACTCTAAAGTATGCATACATACTGTCCCCCATATACCATAATTACAAAGTCTGAAAATAAGTGGTAAGTTAATTCTAGATCACATTAGGATAGTCACATTATTATAGTTGCTTTCAGGTAAAAGAAAATATTACTCAGTTTGCCTTACTACTAGGTATTTGGTGCTAGCATCCACAGATGAGGGATATCATCCATCATTTGTTTTTCTGGGACTGTGTTACTTCACTTAGCATAATGTCTTATAGTTCCATCCATTTATCTGCAAAGTTCATGATCTCATCTTTCTTTACTGCTGCATAGAACTCCATTGTGTAGATGTACCACATTTCTGTTATCCAGTCATCGGTTGAGGGACATTTGGGTTGGTTCCAGCTCTTTGCTATTGTGAAGAGAGCTGCAGTAAACATAGATGTGCATGTATCTTCGTGGTAGGATGTGTCTTGTGGGTATATACCCAGGAGAGGTATGACAGGGTCAGGTAGTAGGCTCATTTTGAGTCTTTTTTTTTAATTTTTAAATTTTATTTAATTTTATTTTTTTGTATGTGTATGAATGTGCTGTCTGCATGCAGGTCTGTGCACCTTTGTCGGGCAATGCCGCGGAGGTCAGAAGAGGGCGTTGGATTTCCCTGGAACTGGAGTTAAAGACGGTTCTCAGCCACCATGTGGATGCTGGTGATTGAACCCGGGTCCTCTGCAAGAGCAGTCGGCACTCCCAACTGCTAGGCCATCTCTCCAGCCCTCATTTTGAGTCTTCTAAGGGTTCTCCACACTGCTTTCCACAGGAGTTGTATGAGTTTACATTTCCACCAGCAGTGTTCCCCTTTCCCCACAACCTCTCCAGCATTTGGTGTCTTTTGTTTTCATGATCTTAGTCAGATCTTATTGAAGTAAGATGATATCTTAAAGTGGTTTTAATGTGCATTTCCTTAATTATTAATGATTTGGAACATTTTTTAAGATGTTTCTCGGCCATCTTTATTTCCTCATTTGTGAAGTCTCTGTTCAGCTCTTCATTCCATCTCTTGAGTGGGTCAGTATTTTCTTCTTTGTTTTTTGAGCAGTTTATATATTCTGAATGTTAATGCTCTGTCAGATGTATCATTGGTGAAGGTTTCCTCCCACTCTGTGGGTTTTCTCTTCACTTCATTGATTGTTTCTTTCGTTATACAGAAGCTTTTGAGATTAATGAGATCCCACTTGTGAATTGTTGACCTTAATTCCTGTGCAGATGCTGTTTGATTTAGAAAATCTTTTCGTGCAACTATGTCTTGTAGGTTGCTGCCAACATTTCCTTCTATCACCTTCAGAGTTTTGGGTTTCATGTCTAGGTTTTTGGTCCACTTGGAGTTGATTTTTGTATAGGGTGAGAAGAAGGGATTTCATTATATTCTTCTACAAATGGCAATCCATTTTTGCCAACACCATTTGCTGAAGATGCTGACTTTCCTCCATTGAGCCTTTTTGGCCCCTTTGTCAAATATGAGGTGGCTGAAATTGCATGTGCTTCTTTGGATCTTCAATTTTGTTTCATGGGTGTACAGGTCTGTGTTTTCTAGGTTTATTTTGTACTCCACAGAGTATTTTCACACAGAGTATTTTCCCTAATACTAGAGGACTTCAATGCCCCACTGTCTCAATTAGACAGGTCAACTGGACCAAGAATAAGCAGAGAGACATCTGAATTAAACAATATCACATACCAGAGGACCTAACAAATATTCCACTCAAGTACCAAAGAATACACATTTTATTCAGCTCCTCATGTGAACTTCTCCAAAACTGATGACATACTGGGTAACGAAACCTCAAAAAAATACAAAATAATTAAAATGCTCCATACATTCTATCAGACCACAATAAAATTAAGCTTAAAATCAACACAAAAGAAGCCCTAGTAACTATACCAACTATGGGATTACACGACACACATTGGAACTATGATTGGGTCAAAGAAGAAATTAAGAAATAAGTAAATGTGAAGACGCCATAACTCGTGCAAGCAGGGCAGGTACACAAATACAGCTGGGGTGGTCTGGCACAGGGACGGCTGGGAGAGGGTCTCGACTCTGAGCCCTTTTCTGGGGTCCCCGTTTTGGAGGGACCACACTTTGCCTTTGCAGAGTGAACAGAGGGTCGTGTTTACTTCTGCTCTGGTCCCGGCCAGCGGACTTGTGGGCAGGCTCCTGAGTCGCAGGCAAGACGCCATAACTCGTGCAGGCAGGGCAGGTACACAAATACAGCTGGGGTGGTCTGGCACAGGGACAGCTGGGAGACGGTCTCGACTCTGAGCCCTCTTTCCAGGGTCCCCGTTTTGGAGGTATTGGGGTGTGTCCTAGGTCAGGCACGCAATCCCCTCCCAACAGGAATTGCTGAGAATCCAAGTGGACTTCCTTTTGGAGAACCTTCAGAACAGAAAGAGAAGACTGACTTAGGCTTCCAACATCCAATATATAAACAAAATTGAAAATCTGAAACCTAGACAAGTCAACACTCTATAAAAAAAATAAATAAAAA
Source organism: Rhizomys pruinosus (assembly GCA_009823505.1). Lineage (NCBI taxonomy): Eukaryota > Metazoa > Chordata > Mammalia > Rodentia > Spalacidae > Rhizomys > Rhizomys pruinosus. The sequence goes on along the minus strand of VZQC01007402.1, from coordinate 5,202,720 downwards.
AAATAAAAAAAAAAAGGAAAGAGGAGGAGGAAAGGGGGAAAAAAAGCGTCAGAAGGAGGCAAGCAAAACCATCGGCTAATATAGTGAAAAGTCATCTGTTATTTGAACCACAAAAGGGAAGCCCACATGCCAGGGACACGAAGAAGGGACAACATGGGAAAGGCACAGGATATTCCCACACCAGGCCCTACCAAACCTGGAGGAGATAGCTACAATGGGATCCCCTTGGAGGAGAGCCAAGGAACAGAGCTTAGAGGAATAATTGCAGACCTACGCAGAGAAATTAAAAAAAAAAGAAGTCAGAGAACTAAAGAGAGAGAATGAAAAACTCAAAAAGGACCTAGAGGGATACAATGACAAACGGTGGAAAGAATTAAAGGAACAGATTGACAAACTCCAGAAAGAACAAGAGGGAGAAAAAAATAAAGAAGAATTCAGAGAACTAAAGAGAGAGAATAAAAAACTCAAAAAGGATCTAGAGGGATACAACGAAAAACTTCGGAAAGAACTAAAGGAACAGAATGACAAACTCCAGAAAGAACTAGAGGCGAAGAAAAAACTAACTCTGAAAGGAAGAGTAGAAACACTGAAAAAGGAAGCCAAAAAAAAGTTAAGGAGCAACCAAGAAGAGATTGAAGAACCACAAAGAAGAGATTGAGAACTTCAAAAGGAAATGGAAGTTTGAAAGAAAACACAGGATGAAACAAAAAAGGAATTAGAACACCTCAATAAATTAAGAGAAAGGAAAGGAAAAGCTCAGAAGTAGAATGGGAGGAAGCAGAACAAAGAATATCAGATCTGGAAGATAACACAGAGCAGATTAAAAAGCTCAAAATAAAGATTATGAAAAATTTAAAAATACACAAAATGGAACAACCAAAATATGGGACACATGAAAAGATCAAACCTCCACATCGATAGGATATAGAGGAAGGAGAAGATGCTCAAGAGAATAGTTATTTGATCAGATCTTCAACAGAAAATAGATGAACAATTTCCCCAAAACTAAAAATAGACAAGCCATACAAATACAAGAAGCACTAAGGACCCCAATAGACAAGATCAGAAAAAGAACACACCACCACATATCATAGTTAAAATGCTAGTGGCCCAAACAAAGACAAAATTCTGACGGGCTACAAAGAAAAACAAGTACAATTGCAAGCGGAAACCCATCAGAATTAAACTGACTTCTACCTCAAACATGAAAGCAGAAGAACATGGAGCAAAGCATTCCACATGTTAATGTCCAACCCACAGAATATTTTAAGACCCAGAAAAATATCAACATAATATTGAAGGAGAGCAGAAAAATCTTCCATGACATAACAAGATGATGGAGATACATGTCTGAAAAACCAACTCTTTATAAAATATGAAGCAATTCAAAGGGCAGAAGAGAGTAGCAAAACCAATCCTCAAACACTCTAGGAAAAGAAACTAATACAAAACCATAACCATAGAACAAAATCAGAGGCTAGAAGTCCAAATGGATAATAAAGTGAAAGAGAAGCAAACTCCATCTTTCAATTATAACTTCAAATATTAATGGGCTAAACTCCTCCATACAAAAAGGCATAGACTAGGAGACATGGATAGAAACAAAACTCATCTATATGCTGTCTACAAGAAACCTAATCTATGTTGTCTAAAACAAAAAAGGCCCCAAAAAAAACCAACTTAAGGTGAAGGGATGGAAGAAAAAAAAGTTTTTTCAATTGTCAAAGGGTACAAAAAAGAAAGAAAGGGTGGTAAAAAAAAAAAAACTAAAAAGATTTAAAAACTTCAAAGCAAAAGAAATCAAAAGAGACAAAGAGGGCATTGACAATCTTTATTAAAGGAACAATTGACGATGAAGATCTCACAATTATGAATATAACACACCAAACACTTGGTGCACCAAATTTTATAAGACAATTCTTCAGGATCTCAAGGCACAGATTAACCCCAGCCACACTAATACTAGGGGACTTCAATACCCATAAGCCCACAGACATATCGAACAGGGCAAAGGATAAACAGAGAGACATCTGAACTAAATGACACAATACACCAAATGGACTCACAGACATCTATCGAATATTTCACCCAACACCAGAGAATACACTTTCTACTCAGCACCTCATGGAAAACTCTCCAAAATAGACCATATCGGGACACAGAAAAAAACTCAATAAATATAAAATGATTGAAATAATTTCATGCATTCTATCAGACCACAGTGCAATAAAACTCAATATCAACACCAGGATAAACCCTACAGCCTACAAGAACACATGGAGACTAAAACAACATTTCTCCTGAATAATGAAGGGTCAAGGGAGAAATAAAGAAGAAATAAAAAACATTCCTGGACATGAATGACAATGATAAAACAACACAGCAAAATCTATGGAACACTTTAAAAGCAGTCTAAGAGGGAAGTTTAGCTCTAGTGCCTACATTAAAAAAACAAACAAACAAAAACAAACAAACAAAAAAACGAAAAGAAGCACAAAGTGAATGATCTAAACACTGCATCTAAAAATACTTGGAGAAACAACAACAAATGCAACCCTAAAAGGAAGCAGACAAGAAGAAATAACAAAAATCAGAGCAGAGATCAATGAAATAGAAACAAAAGAAAGCTATACAAAAAAAATCAATGAATCCAAAAGTTGGTTTTTCGAGAGAATAAACAAGATAGCAGAACTCTAGCCCACTTAACCAAAAAGAAGAGGGACAATCCAAATCAGAATCATGTGTGAGAAAGGGAAATATCACAACAGACAATGAAAAGATCCAGACAATCATATGGGAATACTTCAAAAACATATGCTCTACCAAGTTTGAAAACCTAGAAGAAATGGATGAATATCTGAAATCCTGGGAATCACCAAAGCTAACCAACAAAGAGATTGACAGCCTAAATAACCAATAATACAGGAAGAAATAAGATGTAATAAGTAGCCTCCCAACCAAAAAAATGCCCAGGCCCAGATGGTTTCACGGCAGAATTATCTATAAATATTTCAAAAAAGACTTACAACCATTCTACTCAAATGGTTTAGAAGGATACAAATGGATTCCTTCTATGAAGCCAGTATCATGCTATTACCAAAACCAGGTAAATGACAACAACCAAGGAAAACTATAGACCCATCTCCCTAATGAACACAGATGCCAATTCTAAACAGGATACTGGGTTAAATCGCATCAGACCTACATCAAGAAGATCATCCATCACAACCAAGTTGGATTCATACCAGAGTGAGGGATGGTTCAAACATACAAAAATCAATAACATCATCAAACATATAAATGGACTGAAGGAAAAAAATCACACCATCATCTCAATTGATGTGGAGAAGCCTTTGACAAAATCCAGCATCCCTTCATGTTTAAAGAATCCTAGAGGAATTGGACTGGAGGGTTCATTCCACAATGTAATCAAAGCCATATACAGAAAACCACAGCCAATATCATCCTAAATGGGGAAATGACAGAAGTGTTTCCCTTAAAGGTAAGAACTTGGCAAGGCTGCCCCCTGTCACCACTCGTCTTCAACATAGTGCTGGAAACCCTTGCTAGGGCAATAAGAAAAAGAAATTAAAGGAGTTCTAATTGGAAAAGAGGAAGTCAAAATATCCCTTGTGCTGATGATATGATTGTCTACATAAAGGATGCTAAGAACTCCACCAGAAATCTCCTAGAATTGATTAAGAGCTTCAGTAAAGTGGCAGGATACAAAATAAATTTAGAAAAATCAGGAGCCTTTCTTTACACCAACAACAAGCAACTGAAGAAGGAGAACAAGGAAACCTTCCCACTGACATTAGCCTCAAAAAACAATAAAATACCTAGGAACAAACCTAAACAAAGACACCAAGGAACTCTACAAACAAAAATTTTAAAACCCTGAAAAAGGAAATTGAGGAAGACATTAGGAGATGGACAAACCTCCCATGCTCATGGATTGGAAAAATAAATATAGTAAAATGTCCATCCTACCCAAACTAGTGTACAGATTTAATGCAATCCCAATTCAAAATCCCCAAGAGTTTCTTCTCAGGGCTTGGGAAAAAAAAGTCCTCAATTTCATTTTGGAAAAACAAAAGACCCCAAATAACCAAAGCAAACCCGAACGGAAAGAGCAATACGGGGGGGGGGTCGCTATACCAGACATCAAACTATACTACCGGGCTACAGTCATAAAAACAGCCTGGTATTATCACAAAAACAGAGCAGTTGACCAATGGAATAAAACTGAAAATCCAAACCTGAGTTCATACAATTTCAGCCACCTCATATTTGACAAGGGAGCCAAGAAGACACAGTGGAGGAAAAACAGCATCTTCAGTAAGTGGTTTTGGAAAAACTAGATCACCACTTGCAGAAGAATGAAATTAAAACCCCTACCTCTCACCCTGCACAAAAGTCAACTCCAGATGGATCAAAGACCTCAAACGTGAAGCCCAAACTCTAGAGATGATAGAAGAAGAAACTTTGCAGCAGACTACAAAGACATAGGCATAGGAAAAGACCTCCTAAATCAGACGCAGATGCACAAGAAATAAGATCGACAATGACAAAGTCGGACTGCATTAAAACTCAAAAGCTTCTGTACATCAAAAGAAACAATAAAGGAAATAGAGAAAACCCACAGAATGGAGGAAACCTTCACTGCAGATACATCTGACAAAGCATTAATTTCCAGAGTATACAAGCTACTCAAAAAAACAAAGAAGAAAACAAATGAATCACTCAAAAGATGGAGCAAAAAGCATCTGAATAGAGATTCACAGAGGAGAATTAGAGATGGCCGAGAAACATCTTAAGAAGTGTTCAACATCGCTAATAATTTAGGAAATGCAAATTAAAACCACTCTGAGATTTCATCTTACTCCAATAAGACTGGCTAGGATCAGAATACAAATGTTACCAAGTGCTGGAGGGTTGTGTGGGAAAGGGGAACACTCATCCACTTGCTGGTGGGATGTAAACTTGTACAGCCACTATGGAAAGCAGTGTGGAGAACCCTTAGAAGACCTCAAAATGACCCTTGCCATTTGACCCAGTCCTACCACTCACTGGGTATTATACCACAAGACTCATCTTTACTGCAGCATACATGCACAGCTATGTTTATTGCAGCTACTGTTCACAATAGCAAAAAGCTGGAAACAGCCCAGGTTCCCCTCAACTGATGAGTGGATACAGAACATGTGGTACATGTATACAATGGAGTAATGCTGCAGTAAAGAGGGAAAACATCATTAAACTTTGCAATGTAATGGATGGAGCTTAGAGAAAATCATTATGTTAAGTGACAGTTAACACAGTCCAGAAAAAAAACGCCAAATGGTGTCCCTTCATATGTGGAGGCTAGTGGCCAACAGCCCAAAGATTATAAATATTTCTCATGTGAGAGGAATGATATAAAAGAACAACACAGCAAGGCTGCATCAGAAACTGACTGAAATGGTTGAATTTGGGAGGGCGAGGGAGGGGCAGGCAGAGGAGACAAGGGTGTTTATATTCATTAACGCATATTTAATTGACATGAGTTCAACAAGTATCCAGTTTGGCCCAGGCAATGTATACAGGTTATATGGTGGCTAAGGACCTCAGTAATTAAGTAATTTGTATATATTAAAACAAAACATTGGCTTGCAGGCTCTGATAAAAAAACCGGTAATGCATCTGAGTTAAACGGAGATATAATTGCTGTTTCCCACGTTGTTCTACATAAAATCTGTATATAATAACTTTGGGTTGGCACATACAAATGTTCTCTATAATTTTTCGTTGTACGTATCACCCTCGTAGCTTTCTTTTTCACTTATAGATGAACTTACAAAACAAAAAATTAAGTTTGCTACCGAAGATTTAACCACCATACAGTTCACCCCAAAACAGCAATGGTAATTGAATGGATAAAGCTGTGCCTTGATTCCACCCTATAGGTATGTATATTACAACTATGCCATCTGGAGGACTCATGGGGCTCAAAAAACAACCCCCCCCAACAAAAAAAAAAAAAATGGGGGGGGGGAATGCCAGATAGAGAAATGAAACCTCTTGTCAAAAACCTTGCAATCAAAATACTTAAAATCTAAACTATGGGAAAGATTTGTATGTTCCAACGGGTCCAAACATTGTCAAAACTTAATGGCTGCAGAAAGAAAAAGATACAGCTTTTGCCGTCGAGTAGGATGTACCAGGAAAGCACCAAACAGAAAGGTTGCCCACCAAACAATTGAAAGGAAGAAAAGCCTCAGACTTGCCTACAAACATCAAACCCCATCTGTGGATCCTACTTTAGACAACATATTTATAATGATCCTAATGAAACTCCGTACTGTATTAGTCAGGGTTCTCTAAAAGAAACAGAAGCAACAGGATGAGTATCATAACTATATAATGAATTTATGTGATTTTCTCACGTGATGGAGCTCACACGTAGCTGCCGAACTGGAGAGCGGGAATTCCAGGGAACCGCTCAGTCCGCAAGGGCTGGATGTCTCAGGAGTTCCAGTCTAGTGTGGAAGGCCCGAATGGATTCCCAGGCAGATCTGCCAGTCTCAGTTCATTGTCGGATCCACAAGGTTGATCACAGCAGCAAGACAAACTCACCAGATGAGAGAAGCACAAGCTCGCGAGAAAAAAAAGGGACCAGCTCCCGCTGCTTGGGCCTTAAATACTGCCTGCCGGGCAGAAGTAAAACCCCACATTTGTGGGTGGGACATCCGGGTTGAGGTGGTCCAATCAGACGACCCTTTTCTCATTATTTGTTCTTAGCCAGTCAAGTTGACACCCAAGGATTAACCATCACAAGTCCACCCATTGTCAACTGACACCCCAATTAAATAGCCTCTGCTTAAATGTCAATTGCAAACGATGCGCAGGGTCATAATTCCACCTAACATGAATTTCAATCAAGTGCTATTCCTCAACGTGCAATAGCAAAAGCATTATATCTTAGAGTAGGGGTAATGTCCTTGAGAAGAAATTAGTCCTTCAGTATCTAATAACTAAATATAACAACACTTAACACAAATCTCAGTTGCCACATTTACAAAGGGAAACACCAATATCCTACATGGTTTCGTTAATGGATATACTACTATATGAGTATCTTATTCTACGCTATATTATCATATACTATATGCACACTCTCTTAACCAGAAATAGGACTAAAAGTCAATAATCATATAATAATCCACGTTTCTGCAAGTGGTCCCGTGGCTCTCAGGCTGATTTTATGACTAGCTTTCTTCTATTACTCATTCTGTATTTCTCTCACCATCAGCAAGCAACCTCAGGTCTTGGCTCTTTCCCTGCAGGAGACCCCATACCTTCATCCCTGAAGGGTCTGGGCCTATTTCTTTGGTTTGGGTTGTTGGAGTTCCCATTGACCTTAATCATAAGAAATGGTACACCAGAAGGCCGCCCTTACAGAGCATCTCCTGCCTTCCCAGACATAAATCTTCCTTGCCCCCATTGTGGAGAAAAAGATCCAATTTACCCCTGGTAGTCTGATCAATCATCCTCCTACTACTGTTATTCCTTCCTTAGCCTGTTGGCTTAAAGGAAGTAGAATCCCAAAGTGGCCAGGTGGGAAGTCTTATCTGCTCAGTTCCCCAAATGGGAAACGTTGCCTGTATTCTTCTGGCAAAAGCACCCCCACCATTGGAGCCAAAAACTATCTAGACCCGGCAGAACGAAAGGTCGTGGGTACAGGGAAGCAAAATTTTCCTACTGGGTTCACTATAGGGTGATAGTAGTGGAATCATTCGCACTTCCACCCCTTGGTTACCATTGAATTCTGGCTTAGTAGAATAACAGTACATATAGTGGGCATGATTCAAAGCATACATACTGCCTGTGAAACCTGTTGCCCCAGCCCTCCAGCTATATGTACCTATGATTGTGCACTTAACTGGTCTCAAGAGGACCATTCCACGATTCTATCAACCGCTGCTTCTGGGTGGTGGGGAAATGGTAAGACCAGTGGATACCTTGACCATGGGCCCATACGTCGCAACTTTCTTTGGCTGTGCATAGTTATCCTTGGTCAGAAGCCTAGACCATGAGGGTAAGGCATTCGTAATCCGATGGCAGAAACATATGCAGAACAAACAAAAAAACAGAAAATTATTCTTAAACAAAAAAAAAAAAAAAAAAAAAAAAAAAAAAAAAAAAAAAAAAAAAAAAAAAAAAAAAAAAAAAAAAAAAACGTCTGTCCCCTCCATGATGGAGTGGTCAAGATAACTGCCACCAGGTTGCTGGACTGGCACCCTCGGGAATAGCACCATATTGGGGGCTCAGATGTTGGTCTCTGCTTTGGCAAATCTGGCACTCGCAGCAGCTGTAGCCAGCTCAGCCTTAGTGAGTGGAAGTCCATGCTGCTGAGCCCATGCATAACTCCATCTCTGCCACCATGACCACTTTGTCATGGGCCCATGAGCAACAAACAGGATAGCATGGCGAAAGAGGCTGATTATCCACAGAACGAGTCATCGATCTACTTGATTATTAAACTCATTCCTCTGCTGAGATCACCTTTTGATGAGCATTTACATGAGACACAAGTATCTTCACATCCTTTGACCATTCAGAGAGCTCTATCCACATACTTCTTCCCCAAATGTCTTTCTCACCAATTTTCCAGTCATGCTCCTTCCAAGTCCCTGACCATCCAGCCAAACCATTGGCTACAGCCCATGAATCAGTATATAATCGAACCTCTGGCCATTTCTCCTTCCAGGCAAAATGCACAACCATGTGCACTGCCCGAAGTTCTGCCCACTGTGAAGACTTTCCTTCACCAGTGTCCTTTAGGGTTGTTTCAGAAATTGGCTGTAATGCTGCAGCTGTCCACCTCTGGGTGGTGCCTGCATAGCGTGCAGAACCATCAGTAAACCAGGCCCTAGTCTTCTCTTCCTCAGTCAACTGATCATAGGGCAAACCCCATGAAGCCATAGGTGCATGCTTAAGCCCAGGAGACATTGTAACAGGAGTGGGAACCATAGGCATTTGGGCAACTTCTTCATGTAGCTTGCTTGTGCCCTCAGGGCCTGCCCGGGCCCTGTCCCGTATGTACCACTTCCATTTGACAATGGACTGTTGCTGTGCACGTCCTACTTTATGGTCTGGTGGGTCAGATAACACCCAGCTCATGATGGGCAGCTCAGGTCGCATGGTGACTTGGTGGCCCATTGTCAAACGTTCAGTTTCCACTAAGGCCCAATAGCAGGCTAAGAGCTGTCTCTCAAAAGGAGAATAGTTGTTTGCAGATGAAGGTAGAGCCTTGCTCCAAAATCCCAAGGGCCTCCGCTGTGATTCCCCTATGGGAGCCTGCCACAGACTCCAGACAGCATCTCTATCTGCCACTGATACCTCAAGCACCATTGGGTCTGCTGGATCATATGGCCCTAGGGGCAGAGCAGCCTGCACCGCAGCCTGGACCTGTTGAAGAGCCTTTTCCTGTTCCAAGCCCCACTCAAAGTTTGCTGCCTTACGAGTCACCTGATATATGGGTCGTAGTAACACACCCAGATGAGGAATGTGCTGCCTCCAGAATCCAAAAAGACCCACCAGACGTTGTGCTTCTTTCTTGGTGGAGGGAGGGGCCAGGTGCAACAACTTATTCTTTACCTTAGAAGGAATGTCTCTGCATGCTCCACACCACTGAACTCCTAGAAACTTCACCGAGGTAGATGGCCCTTGAATTTTAGTTGGATTTATTTCCCATCCTCTCATGCGCATATGCTTTACCAACAAGTCTAGGCTAGCTGCTACCTCCTGTTCACTGGGTCCAATCAACATAACATCATCAATATAGTGGACCAGTGTGATATTTTGTGGAAGAGTCAGGCGATCAAGATCCCTTCTAACTAAGTTATGGCACAACGCTGGAGAGTTAACATACCCCTGAGGTAAGACAGTAAAGGTATACTGTTGGCCTTGCCAGCTGAAAGCAAATTGCTTCTGGTGGTCCTTATGAACCGGTATTGAGAAAAAAGCATTGGCCAGATCAATAGCTGCATACCAGGTACCAGGAGACATATTAATCTGCTCGAGTAAGGACACCACATCTGGTACAGCGGCTGCAATTGGTGTCACTACTTGGTTGAGTTTTCGATAGTCAACTGTCATTCTCCATGATCCATCTGTCTTTTGCACAGGCCAAATTGGAGAGTTAAATGGAGATGTGGTAGGAATCACCACCCCTGCATCTTTCAAATCCTTGATAGTGGCATTAATCTCCGCAATCCCTCCAGGGATACGATACTGTTTTTGGTTCACTATTTTCCCTGGTAGAGGCAACACCAATGGTTTCCATTTGGCCTTTCCAACCATAATAGCCCTCACTCCACAGATCAGGGAACCAATGTGGGGATTCTGCCAATTTCTAATTATATCTATCCCAATTATACATTCTGGGACTGGGGAAATAACTACGGGATGCGTTCTGGGACCCACTGGGCCCACCGTGAGTCGGACTTCAGCCAAAACTCCATTTATCACCTGACCTCCATAGGCCCCTACTTTAACCGGAGGGCCACAATGCTTTTTAGGGTCTCCTGGGATCAGTGTCAACTCAGAACCAGTATCCAATAGGCCTCGAAAAGTCTGATTATTTCCTTTTCCCCAGTGTACAGTTACCCTAGTAAAAGGCCTCAGGTCCCTCTGGGGAAGGACAGGAGGAAGGCAAACAGCATAACTCTTTGGTATTGTGACAAGGTCCTTCCTCACTGGAACCCGGCCACCCCTTCATTCAAGGGGTTCTGGGTCTGTGAACTGTCTCAAGTCTGGAAACCGGTCAACTGGGCGGGATTCGCTACTCCTAAAATCAAATGTTGACTTCCTGTCATTCGTTCTAGAGCTTTTCTGCTTATACAGATCAAATAAAAACTTAGTAGGCTTCTTATGTATTTGGTTCCTGGGAACACCATGATTAATTAGCCAGTTCCAAAGATCATTTCGGGTCATGCCATTATAGGTATTGTTTTGCCTTTGCCACCCATTATGATAATTACTGTAACTACGCTCATCTGGCCTTCTGCGATTCAGTGCTGCCACCTGACGCCTACCCTGAGGTCCTGTTAGACCTACTACGTGTACATTTAATTTATGCAAACGAGCCACAACTTCTCTAACTGTAAGATCTGGCATAAGAAATAGAGCAAAAACAAAGCTCTTCAAATGTTCTGGTGTCTCTCTCAGTACTTTCCATCTTATAAATTCAGTGAGTGGCATGTCCTCTGGGTCCTCATATTGTGGAGAATGTGGTTTTACACTTCGAATCCACTCGAGCATGCCCATCTGCCTGACCCTCACAATCCCTTCATCAATACTAAGCCAAGGAATATCAGGCATCTCTAACTCGCTGTTAGTAGGCCATGTTTTAATAAATACATCAGCCAACCATTCAAATAAACTTTTAACACCTTTTTTAACTGCTCGAGCTTCCATGTTAAACCTAGAATCTCTACTCAGTGGGCTCATATCGATAAACTCAGTATGATCCAATTTTATATTCCTTCCACCATTATCCCACACCCTTAAAATCCATTCCCACACATATTCCTTAGGCTTCTGCCGGAATGAATCAGCAAACTCATTAATTTCTTTAGTAGTATATCGCACCTCCTCGTGGACCACACTTTCTATCTCACCTTGAGGGGCTTGCTTAGACTTCAATCTGGTTATAGGTCTAGAGGCAACAATTGTTGGGCCCTGAGGGACATCAGCTCCCACTGGGAGGGGGGGATTAATTTCCTCAGGCAAGGGTGGGGAGGAGGGATCTGCAGGGTGTGGATTCTCTGCTGAGGGTGGGGAGGTTAATTCCTCAGATAAAGAAAATCCCTCAGAATCCGAGGGTTCAAAATCCTCATCATCATAGTTCTCCCACACATCTCCATCCCAAGTTTCAGGGTTCCACCCTTTCCCCACCAGTGCTCTCACTTTAACTGCTGACACTTTTCGTGGCTGGGAATTAAATTTGCGTTGTAAATCAGCCAACCGTATAATAAGGGCTCCAGCTTGATTTTCTGCTGCTTTAGCTCTTTGGCTGCTGGAGAGAAGATTCTCTTCCAGAGCACACTTGGAAACCTTTAAACTGTTGTTTCGAATCCGGAGCTGGTCATTTTTATCACCGAGCTCCATATTTTCGTCTAACAGTTTATCCAGACATGCTAGGAGCAACAAGGCAACATCATTATTTTCCTGATTTTTCTGCAATTTCTCGAACGTTTTATATATAGAGTCGCTAAATTCCTTGCTTCTCACAAGAGGTGAGTTAGGTGAGTCAAATGGATCTATCTTCATAATTAGATCAAATAGTCTGCACCAAGGATTATCATTCCTCTTCATGCCACCAGGAGAGCCTTCAGTAACTCTAGGCTTCATTGGGTTGGAGAGCTGGCTCCAGAGGCTACCAAGCCCACTAAAGAAATTCATCCTTTCAATTCTGTTTCTCTAGAACCACTTCTGGTACCAAAATCTGTATTAGTCAGGGTTCTCTAAAGAAACAGAAGCAACCGGATGAGTATCTATAACTATATACAATTTATTGATTTGCTCACGTGACGGAGCTCAACAGTAGCGCCAAACTGGAGAGGCCGGGAATCCAGGGAACCGCTCAGTCCACAAGGCTGGATGTCTCAGGAGTCCCACATGATCTGGGATGGGGTGGGATGGGATGGGGGAAAGGGAAGGGGAAATATGCCTGAACTGAATTGGATAATAATGTATGAAATACACAAAGCATCAATAAAAAAATGAAATAAGTAATTGTATGTCTATAATTAAACCAAAAGTGCAATACAACACATTAAAGACTATGGGACACTGTAAATACAGTCCTAAGAGGGAATTTTATAGCAGTAAGTACCTACATTAAAGTATGAGGAAGTACACAAATAAATGACCAATCATTTTAATTCAAGACTCTTGAAAGGCAACAACAAATGAAACCCAAACCCAGCAGATAAGAAGTGCCAAAAAAATCAGAGCAGAAATTAAAATAAAATAAAATAAAGAATGCAAAGAATAATTGAATCCAAGAGCTGGTTCCATGAACAGATAAAGAAGATAGACAGACCATTAGCCCAGGTAACCAAAAAGAAAGAACAACTCCAAATCAACAAAATTAGAGATGAAAGGGGAAATATCACAAGGGACAACAAAAGATTCAGAACATACAAAGGAAATACTTTAAAAACCTATATGCTATTAAATTTAGAAACCTAAAATAAGAGAATGTATATCTAAAATCAAGGAATCAGCATAGCTAAACCAAGAAGAGATCAACAGGTTAAACATACTCATGACATATAAACAAATTGAATTGAAACAGCAATACGAAAAGCTCTGGAAAGAAAAAAAAGGCCCAGATTGATTCACCAGACATTTAGAGAAGATCTACAACCAATACTACTTAAATTATTCAAAAAGTTAGGAACAGAGGGAAAACTCCCAAATACCTTTTATAAAGCCAGAATCACTCTAATACCAACATCAGGTAAAGATACAAACAAAAAAGAAAATGACATATTCATATCCTTTATGAACACAGATGCAAAAATTCTCAACAAAAGACTTGCAAACCCCATATAAATTTACATCAAAGAGATCATTAACCATGATAAAGAAGGGTATATTTCAGAGATGCAGAGATGTTTCAGCATAGTTAAATCAATAAATGTTATAACTCATATTAAGGGATTCAGTGACAACTATTACACAGTCATAACAATACATGCAGAAAAGGCATTTGATAAAATACAACATGCAATCATGTTATAAGTCCTAGAGGTAGCTGGAGTAGAGGGAACATACCACAATCTAATTAAAGCTATCTATGGCAAACCTACAGGCAACTTCATTCTAAATGTTGAAAAACAGAAAACTTCCCATTAAAGTCAGGGACCAGACAAGACTGTCCACTATCTCCACTCCTTTTTAATATAGTGATTGAAACTCTTGCTAGGGCAATAAGAAAAGAGAAGGAAATTAATGGAGTACAAATTGGAAAACAAGAGGTCATATTTTTCCTTTTTGCAGATGACATATTATACTTGTCAACGCCAAAAAATCTTCCAGAAAATTAGTTGAGATGATTAAAATTTTCAGAAAAGTGGCAGGTTACAAATTCAACTTACAAAAATAGCCTTTCTATATACCAATAACAACTAATGGGGAAAAGAGTACATGGAAACCTTCACATTTTCAATGGTCTCCACAAAAAACAACTTGGAATGAAACTAACCAAAGACATTAAAGATCTCTACAATAAAAATTTTAAATCTTTGAAGAAAGAGATTGAGGAAGATACCAGAATATGAAAGGAACTTCCTTGTTCATTGGAATAGTTAATAGTGTGAAAATGCCCACCCTACCAAATGCAATTTATAAATTCGATAGAATACCAATCAAAATCTCATGGCGTTCTTTATGAAATTAAAAAAAAATAGTCTAAAATTCATATGGAAACACAAAAGACCCTGGCTAAGCAAAGCAACTCTGAGCACAAAAAATAGCAATGCATGGGTAGATTACTATACCTGATTTCAAACAGAGCTATATTCATAAAAACAAGATGGGTACTGACAAAAAATAGACCTGTAGATAAATGGAACATAATTAAAGACCCAAACATGAATGCATGCAATTTCTGCCACCTGATATTTGATGAAAGAGCTAAAAATATTCACTGGAAGAAAGACAGAATCTTCAGCAAATGGCAAACTAGATCTCCACCTATATGAATGAACCCAGACCCTTATCTTTCACCTTGCACAAAAGTCAAATCCAAATGGATCAAAGACCTCAATGCGACTCATGAAACTCTGAAACTGTTAGAAGAAAACATTGACAGTAATCTAAAACATATAGATGTTGGCAAAAACTTTCTAAATAGTAATCAGTTCCTTAGGAATTAAGGTAAAAAAGTGAGCATCATTATTCTAAAATCCTTGTGTACAGCAAAGGAAACTACGAATGAAGTGAAGAGAAAACTAGGGAGCAGGAGAGAATCTTCACCAGGGATGCACCTGACATATATTTAACATCCAGAGTATATAGAGAACTCAAGAAATAAAGAATGGAGAAAACAAGTGTCCCATTAAAAGATGAGCTATGAATATTAACAGAGATTTCTAGAAAAAAAAAGATCACTAATAAACATCTTTAGAAGTGTTCAACATCATTAGTACTTAAGGAAATTCAAACTAAAACCACTTTAAAGATTTCATCTTGGGCTGGAGAGATGGCCTAGCGGTTATGAGCGCCTACTGCTCTTGCAGAGGACCCGGGTTTGATCCCCAGCATCCACATGGCAGCTGAGAACCGTCTTTGACTCCAGTTCCTTCAGCTGACAAATGGTTAGTGAAAATGTGGTACATCTACACAATGGATTCTACTCAGTGGTAAAGAAAGACGAAATCACAAAATTTGTAGGTAAATGGGTGGAACTAGAAACTGTTATACTAAGTGAAGTAACACAGACTATAAAAAGCACACATAAGTTCTCTCTTATATGTTATATGTGGATCCTAGCACCATTCACACCTTTATATGTGAATATATATATATATATATATATATCTATATATATATCTATATATGCAGGGACAACCAGGTAAATGGAAAAGAACCAGGGATATTAAGAGAATGAAGGAACTTGACAGAAAAGAACAATAGGAGACAGGTGTCAGCAAAGAGAATGTATAAAATGGGGTTTTAAATGAGAGGGGATAGGAGAGCTATAGAAGGAACTTTGGAAATAAAAGGAAAAGAGTAGCTCAAGAGAGGTGGGACCATAGAAGACACTGTCAAGGGAGACATGGGGAAAATGGGACACTTTTAATGGAGAAGACATGGAAGGAGGGAGAGAGAGAGAGAGAGAGAGAGAGAGAGAGAGAGAGAGAGAGAGACCACCTAGTGTAAAAAATCAGAGGGAATCACATTAGACCAAGAACCTAAGGGAAAATTACACATACAGTATCTCTACATGAGTCCGTGTGTGTTGCTGATGCTATATAACAAATACCAGTGCCAGACATGAGAAAGCTTTCTGTTACATTCTCAGGAATTAGAATAAATGACAGTTTGCATTACCTGAGAAGGTATCTGGGAGGTCAACGCGAGGACCCCATTCAAACAGGCTTGTGGAAAGTCAAACCTGTGGACTTCATTGCCCCTACCTGTGGGTTTCGTGCTCAATTCTCTTTTCTACCAGGGCCAGCACTTTCCAAAACTTTCAATGCCATCCACCCCTGATCAAGGTGGCCCCAAACAGCATCAATTAGAGCGGCAAGCACAGAACATTTCTTGTCAGGGATGCAGCAGAGGATGCCTGCACCCCTGCGGCTTTAAGATCTACTACCTTGTCAACCACTCCTCACCTATAACATTTACAAATTTCTTTAATCTTTCTTTCTTAAAAGGTAGGTATAGTACCAAATTGTGAATTCAGATTTTTTGAACAAATGGACATAAAAGACCTGGCAGGTGACAACAGCACATAGAGAAACTAAGAGGTGAGTTTCCACAGAGAATGGAGATCCAGGTCTGTCAGCAGCCAGGCACATGTATGTACCTGCTTCTAAGCATTCCGAAAGTCATTGCTTACCTCTGGGCTTTGCCTTCAGAAAACACTGAGAAACATAATTTAATTAACTCTTCCAAAGAAATGTAATCATAAATTAATTGGAAATTAGGCAAATCAAAATATTTGAGTTCAGATTTGGACAAATGCAAAATACACAACACATGAAAAACTCATTGACTGTTGTTGGATTCTGCACTTGTACACAATCAAATAGGGTCAGGAGTGCTCTTGAAAGAATGGAGAAAGAATATTCTGAACCTTGAAAGAATCAGGCTGGTGGCCTGGTATTTCTTTTCTTAGCCCTTTCTACCAAAATATTAATCTGTAGAAAATATGTCAAAATGAGTCAATAACAAAGCTTAATTCTGAAACAGGAGACTCAACAACAAACACTGACCGACTGTCACTGTTTAAACTGCGGCTTACTCATGAGCAATTGAATCTCATTATTTCAGCCAAATTATGTTCTTCTGCAGTGAGAAACCAATGAGAAAAAAATTAAACTGTTTTTATTTCTGCACTTCAGATTTCAGTGATAAGGAAAAACGCTGAACTTCCTAGTAAACACGAATGTTCTTCTAGACAAGATGGATATCTCAATAATATCTGGAAAACCCTGTTGACCAAAGGAGCAAGAAAACAAGTTCATGATACACAAATTATATATATATATATATATATATATATATATATTATTATATGTGTGTGGTGTGTGTGGTGTGTAATATACATTTACACTTTCCAATTGACAATCTTTAAGACCTATTAGTCTACAGAGATACCTGGAGAAACAGTTTACCACAGAGGAAGTGCATGGAGACACAGACAATTCTTCAAACTTTTGCATTTTGCGGAAGGATTCCAGTCATATTGTGTATCTCAGAATATATTTCAAGTTTACTCATGTCTAATAACAGCCATAAGCAGAGGTAGGTGCTGGGCTAAGTTACACTGTGTGAAGTGGATTATTTCTAACACAGAAACACTGTGTAGCTTCTCAAGATGAGAAAACTAAAGCTCAAAAGAGGAAGGGATTCACTTGAGTTACAATTACAGAACTGGAATAAAATTCAAACCAGCTCTGAATTTAAATAAAGAGGAATATCTTTTATTCATGAGCCTGAATGGTCAGGTGGCAGTTGTAACTACAGAGCAACAAAATCATGGGAACTGGGTGGAGTTTCATTGGTGGTTATACGTGTGTGTGTGTGTGTATGTGTGTGTGTGTGTGTTGTGTGTGTGCGTGGGTGGGTGTGTTCTGATGTTTCTTGTCTCTTGATCCACTTTCTTGCTGTGAGCCGGCATTGATAACATAATCTTATACTATATATATATATATATATATATATATATATATATATATATATATATCTTTCACGGTGTCACTGAAATGAAGCAGAAGAAGTAAGTAATGTGACCAGGGGCTCCAGGTTGCTCTAGAGTCTGTTCATGACCATGGTAGTACACAGCTCTATGCTCACTCACACCATAGGAAAGTGTCACCCCAGAGGGTGACCCACCTATTTCTTCTTAAAAACTATTTTAAATTCATTTCTATGTGTATAACTGTGTTGCCTGCATGCATATAAGTGCACCCATGTCCTGCATTGTCCTTGAGGCCAGAAGAAGGTGCCAGATTCCCTGAAACTAGAGAAACAGATGGTTGTTAGCTCCATGCGGGTCCTGGGATTCTAACCCAGATCTTCTGCAAAAGTAGCCAGTGCTCTTAGCCTCTGAGCAATCTCTCCAGCCTTTTCCCATCTATTTCCATACACAGTGACAGACTGGAGAAAACAGATCAGTAACTTCACATAAGTGGATCAGGTGGCTGTTAACTTCACCATCCTGGCAGACATGCCACTTCCCTCTTTGACAAAGGCCACGGGTTCTTGACTCCAGCTAGCCCTGTCTCTGACCACAGCTTACCCCAGGTCCTGGCAGGCTGAGGTATGGGCACATGAAGTCCCTGACTAGCTTCAACAGATGTGACTGTCCTCTGTGCTTCTGCTCAACCAGCCCAGAGCTGGTTCCAACTGCTCTGAAAGTGAATGCTATCCACTAAAACTGAAGTGCAGTGGGACCTAAGGTGTATTTGGGATTCTTCCCTCCACTTTTAAAAAGAATTTTATTTTTTATTTTTATTATATGTTTGAGTGTGTATTGCCTGCATGTGTGTAAGTGCACCTGTGTCAAGTAATGCCTGCAGATGCCAGAAAAGGGCGTCAGATCTCCTGGAACTGAATTTAAAGATAGTTGTTAGGTGACATGCCATGCGGGTGCTGGGAACCAAACCCAGGTTCTCTGCAAGAGCAGCCAGAGCTTTAACCCCTGAGCCATCTTTCTAGGTCCTCCAAACATTTTTCAGCCTTTCTTGCCTTGTTCAGGACAGTGCGTTTTCTATGGTGTACCTTCCCCATATAGTATACCTTCTGCAGTTCCCGTAGATATTCTGATATGGAATTCTTCTATGTCATAACTTATTCACTGTGGTAAGTGAAAAATAAGCAAGGTGCGATATTTTGGTTAAT
This sequence comes from Rhizomys pruinosus, assembly GCA_009823505.1. Lineage (NCBI taxonomy): Eukaryota > Metazoa > Chordata > Mammalia > Rodentia > Spalacidae > Rhizomys > Rhizomys pruinosus. The sequence goes on along the minus strand of VZQC01007402.1, from coordinate 5,183,592 downwards.
AATAACAATTGCCTGTAACAATTGTGCTTGGGAGACAGTGGTGGGGAAGCAAGACTGCCTCCTCTGTGTAGCAGGGTTTCTCCTGGGCCTGGAGCTTATCCTGCCGTCCTGGCACTGGAAGACTCCCTCAGGAGGATCGCCTTGCTTATCAGGTCATCCAGACCAGAAACTGAGACCCTGCACCCAGTAAAAACAAGTAATAAAGGCGCTGATAAGCAAACAAATCAACAGAAAGCCAAATTTGTAATTTCAGCAAATAAAAGTACCACAATAGCCAGAATAGGAGAGTACTATTGATCTTTATTGGTGGGTTTAGTACCCTGTGAGCACAGGTGTGGTTAGATTTGGCTGCCACCAAAATAAAAGGCTCAGAGAACATCAGGAGCTGGCATTTTAAATGAGCAATCAAGTTACCACTATTCAGATGGGATAGGTTCCATTCAGATAAACAATAAGGTTGGACAGCTGGCGCAGCTGTTAAAGGTTCAGGGTTACAACCAAAAAGATAACAGTTCGGTTCCCAGATAAACAATAAATGTATCTCAGATACACAGGACAATCAAATTTGATCTTTTTTTTCTAAGTGCACGGCACGGCTCATCTGACTTTTCCCTGGAACCACAGCAGAGACAGTACTATCATTTAACTCAGGTAAGAAATTACATTGCTCTGCTCACTAATTCATAAAGCTTCCACTGGGGAGTCAGATGGACATCTTCTCTTTGTGCTTTTGGGGACAAAACACCTCATCTAAACTCACTATGATGGGGAACAGTTTTGTGAAAGGCATTTATATAGTTATTACAATGAATACATTTCTCTTGACTTGGACCCCTCTGTCCACTGAAGGTTTTAAATTCGACCTCTGGCTTTGCTGTAGGCATTTTGGAAAGCCAGTATTTACATTATGCTGGTTGTACTCATCTCTCTGTACTGCAACGTTATAAGTTATCTTGTTCAGCTGGGAGTCAAAAAGCATTTCCTGCTCAATAATTTATTTGCCGTCCTCTATTTTAACATTCCATATGTTCAAAACTCATTTACTGTCACTGAAACATATAATCCAATCTGATTTTTAAGGAAGAAAAATTATTCAGCAATCACATCAAGACAGAGGGACTATCAAAAAAAGTTAACTTCTGAAAATTTGTCTATAAATGATTTATTTGAAAACCTCATGTTTCTACCATGGGGACAATAATAATTATAGTCCTTGAAATTTCTGGAAAAATATTGCAATGTTTAATTAACTCATTAAGCTGTATATTGAAAATAAAACTATGTAACATGAAATAAAATGTACCTGTCCATGCATATCAACTCAAATGGACAGAGGGGGGATTCAAACATCAAATTCATATACATCTTTTGCTAATGTAAAGAGAAGCCTTTTTAATTAGAGGAAAGTGGAGAGGTAGCAGAGTTTTTAGATATTTTTGAAGGAACTTAGGTATATTTTGAAGGACTTGTCCGTTTTGGACAGTAGATCTTAATTATTCCTAATTGCCACTTCAGGTTGCACAATACCCTTGCCTTATACAGGTGCATCACTAACAATACTTTAAAATTTCAAGCTGTGATTAGTCTATTCTTGTGATCATGATTACAACAAGAAGGGAGAATACAAAAGTTAACAAGATTTTTTTTAAAAAAGAGGACACAGGGTGCTGAGGGGAACAGAATGCTAACAGGTTGAGGAAGCAGTGATATTGAACTGAGCAGCAAGCAGTGTTATTCTGTGGGTAGTGTTTGCCTAGCAGGTATGGAGCCTTAGGCTTGGTCCCCAGTACCTCATTACACTGGGCATAATGTAATAGAAGTCTCAGAAGAGAATAAGAAGGAATGGAACTTCAAGGTTACCCTTGACTTCATCCTTAGTTGGAAGCCAGCTTGGGCTACATGAGACCCTGTCTCAAAATATCAACAATAGCAACAATGACAACATTGCTATGAGAAAAATATCAAGTGGATTTTGATGGTTTTATGGAGACATTTGAGCTAGGCAATTTATATAACCCAAGGCAGGAAAAAAGAGGAGGCCAGAATTGCTTACGGGCCCCTGGGACCCTGGCTCCCAAAGACCTGCAGCAATGGTGGCAGGATGCTCAGACCCATGTAAACTCAAGCAAACAAAAACCCAGCCCAGAACTGTGGAAAGGGACAGCAGACCCCAATCTTAGCTGATGGATGAAATATTGTGAGCTGATTACTGAGGAGTGAGGAACAGCTTATCTTCTTAAAGGGAGGGACTCTAGGTAGGCTGACTAGACCTCAGTGGATGAACTTGCACCCACCGAGGGAGGTCTGGAAACACTAACTTGGCACAGTAGGCCTTAATAGAAATGACAGCATGCATGAAACCCAGTGGGGGCACTGTGGGAAAGTGTGGATGAGCGGAAGGTATATACAGATGATTAAGGTGTGTATTAAATATACAAGAATATAAGTTCTGAGTTTGCATAGGATCTGAGATTATGGGATGACACAGAACAGGTTGGAAGACAGGGAAAGGGTTGAGACCTGTCATTGTTAAAGAAAGACAGGGGGTGAACGTAATCTCTCCACTTAAGCCTCCCAAAGATGGATGGGAACACCCACAGGGCTGTACGGCCTTGAAAGGCCTGAGTTCTGGGTCTGTGTACTGTAGTTCTGGGAACAACTGCTGCATAGACTCTTCTGGATTCATGGTACTGTGCCTCAGCTTCCTTTTTCTCCTGTTGCACACTAGCTCTCTAATCAGGTGCCATGCAGGGCAATTTACTCTCAGAAAAGCAAGACTCCTCCATCAGCACCAGCTACACCTCACCTGCCTGGAAATACTGTGCAGCAGAGGCAGCCTGTATATCCCAAATCTAATTGGCTATTGGCTCTCTCCTTGGAGGAATAACCCATGGCTGATGCCACAAGCTTACAACCTCTAATGGTCAGGAGATGTTATAAGCCACAGTAAGACCCTGTCATATTCAACAGAAAAAAATGTAATTCATGGATTAACATACCATCCAAACATCTGTGTCTATACCAAAGTAACCTACGATAATTAGTACTGTTTAAATACCTATATATCTAATTGCTTGTGCTTCATTAGTAGGATCGAAAGGTTATTCCTGGACAAACTGTCAGCCCATGAAAGAAAACAGCCAGAATTGACCAGAGTCCAAGACAACAGCTCCAGAGAAAATAGACTGTTTTGTTTCTCATCCACCTGTGCCCCTTTTCTAAGCCTAGGGAAAAATCTGTGGAAGAGGGGGTGTGGTAGAATGTAAGGGCTATGATTGGAGTGAATGGTGAAGCTACAGCAATATAGCCTGGACACTCATTTGATCAACTTGATTGAACGTACAAGCCCCCCCTGCTGGATGGTGGGGCCAAGGGGCTGTGTGGGTTTGGACACACTGCTTGCAAATTGGTTTTACATGAAGGATACTTGTACTCATAAATTATCACTTATTGTTAAAATATGGGAAAAAAAACTGAGAGAAAGATGCAGGACAGTTATGGCAGAATGCATGATCTGGGATGGGGTGGGGTGGGATTGGGGGAAGGGAAGGGGAAATATGCCTGAACTGAATTGGAAAATGATGTATGAAATACACAAAGCATCAATAAAAAAAATCACAGACTAGATTATATACAAGACCCCATTACAAACACACAGCCAAGAACCCCAGACTGGCAGGTTCACAGGAGGGTCCCATGTAATTCTAAAGAATGACACAGTGAATAGGGTATGAACTGAATGCCTGCTGCTGGTCAGGCCCCTCGCTAGGATTTCAGCACATAATTGGGATTCAGCGTTTACTCAATCCTGTGGTGTGTACCTGCTCAGTGACCATACAGGGGCAGAAGACAATGAACACCTTTTCAGCTTGAATTAGAAGGGACAGAGTGCTGAACTGGAGAAGTGCAGGGACAGAGAGAGGCCAGGAGAGGGTCAGTCCCATGGTCAGCTCTACAGTCTAAGAGCATGCATTTGTGTCCCTGTCTTTTCCTGAAAACAACCCTCCAGGAATCACTGCACTGCAGGAAATGTTCCTCAGGCCATCAGCACCACTGACATGTGACAGGTAAGGGAAACTACCTTCAAGCCCCAGTGGTCAAATACAACAGATGATTTATCAGATGTCAGACCCTTAAGGATGAATCTCCATTCATTATTCACTCCCTTGTCTGTGATCAGCTAGGTCTGGCCTCATGGTAACATGCCACCAGGAGCTAGCTATCTGCAGAAACTGGAATGATGACATCCGTCAAGAATGTGAGTCACTTCTGAGTCAGACCTCATGTTGTGCTCCCTCGCCCTTGGGGACCTTAGCTAAATGTGCAAGGGCATCAGCAGTTCAGCTGCACTTGTGTCGGGTGCGTGGACTCTTCCCGAAACACTATAGCATTGGGTGAATGGTAATCTCTAAAGGAAGACAACACCCCTGAGGTTCAGAATCCTAGGAAGCCAGTGTGGCAATGGGAAGCTGGGTTTTCAGAATGAACACAAGCACTTGTGCTGAGTTTAAAGCTGGAATACACAGTTATATGTGAGCAGAGCTAATCATATTTGAAAAGTGTAGTTTAATCTTAAGAGTTAAGCCTAAAACTTCACTATATATATATATATACTATATATATATATATATATATATATATTTAATTTTATTTATTCTGTCTGTGTCATGATGTACTGTGTGAATGCAAAGTTGTGCACCCGTGTCATGCAATGCCGCGGAGGTGGAGGTCAGAAGAGGGTGTCGGATTCCCCTGGAACTGGAGTTCTCCTGGAATTGGAGTTTCAGACGGTTCTCTGCCGCCATGTGGGTGCTGGGGATCAAACCTGGGTCCTCTGCAAAAGCAGTCGGTGCTCTTAACCGCTAGGCCATCTCTCCAGCCCATTCACTGTATATTTTTAACAAGTATATAGATGTTCATGTGTAAGAATCACATACAGTTTTAGACAAAATGATATCCTCAGACATGTCACTCTTTCCTAGTCAAACTACTTCTTTGCAACAGGACAGTGGACTGGATGGTCTCTGAAATTTCAAAAAATATTATTGTAGGAGAGATGGGCTCAGCTGTGCTAGGTGCTGGCAGACCTGGTCTTCTCTAGAAATACCCTGAATATTCCTGTGTCATTCAAATACAACCCAACGCATTCATCATTTGTGGGAAAACTTAGTTAAGATGGGTAGCATTCTAAACCAATGGGACCTCCCTGGCCACACCCATGGTGTGGGATGTAATGACGAAAAGGTTTAGGATTTGGTCCTGAGATTTGAGTCATGCTCAATATATAACCAGACATTTTGCAATAAAATCCCTCTCTGGATTTGGACCTCAACATGCATCCATGTGGTGTGCTTTCCTGCACCTGTTTCCCATGTGGATCGTCCAGGGATTAAATGGGCCTGGCCACAAATCTCGGTGGGCCCACCACATTTATTCATAAGCATCATTTCTGCCTCTTATCAGTCTTTCCAGGAGGGAATTTAGCACTGACGACTATGGCAGACCTGGATGAGGACTCCATTGCTGACCTTTATTTCTCCATCCCTAAAAGCAGGCGCAAGACATTACACCACCTCCTATCAGTGAACTTTCCACCATTGCATTTGTGCATTCGTGTTTTTCTTTATTTTTGTAATGAAATCTAATGTACTTACATCTTCCTAGGGATTAAGCTTGACAGAGGTAACCCACAATAAAGAGAACAGGAGGTCACCGAGCAATACAAGATGAAGAATGAACTATAATTAAGCCACCCTAATTGCATACAAGCAACACCCTCCAAAGGAGGAACAATAAATCTTATATTCAGAGTAATGAAGGCTCTGGAGCTGAAAGCTTTGGAACTGTTGATCACATGGTGCTACAGTGACAGTGAGGGAGACACCGGAAAGGTCCCCACCATGATCACATGGTCCTACAGTGACAGTGAGGGAGACACAGGAAAGGTCCCCACCGTGATCACATGGTGCTACAGTGCACAGTGAGGGAGACACAGGAAAGGTCCCCACCATGATCACATGGTGCTACAGTGCACAGTGAGGGAGACACAGGAAAGGTGCCCACCATGGCCTCGTGGTGCTACTCTGCACAGTGAGGGAGACACAGGAAAATTCCCCACATGCCCAATTGTCAGAAGCAAGCCTCTTCCCCAAACACATGCACTTCTTTTCTAAAGTGCTCTCAAATAACTCCTAGATTTTGTGGGAGATAAATAAACGTTTAGCGGCATAAAAAATTCCAGATGTAAATGTACTAACTCAAAAACTCCTGGAACATATACATACAATATCATATCATGGGTGCATCTGTAAACATGAAGGCTTTCTAACAAGAAACACAGTGCCAGGCTGGGAAACCTCCCTTTGAGTTGTTGGTCAGCATAGTCCAAGAAACTCCCCCAAATAAGGTTATTGGCAGAGCCTTTCATTATTTCCCAGGACCTGAAGCTAAGAGCTTATGCCTGAAGACAGGACGTACTTCAGACACAAGACTTTGAACATTGGAGCAGGAACTGACCTGGAAGCCTTCTACTTGAAGTTTATCTTCTAGTAGAGGATATTGTCCAAGCTGCTAAGGGTCAAAAATCAATCAATGATCAAGTCCAAGCATAAAGCTTAACAACCACAAGGACTGGTGGTGCAAACTACCTTTACTGGTGCAGTAATGACAGGGGTAAGCAATAGCTATGCATGGGAGGCATTGCAAATATAGCCAAATGCATATGGTTGGCAAGGTCATTAATTCCGGACAAATTTTTGTTTGTCTTATCTCTAAACAAATGAAATTTCTTATTGTATGTTAAATATATATGCTTACAATTACAGACAGACAGGTATATCATATAGCACTCCACAAATAAGCTTCCTTTTGCAACAAACAGAGGCTATGACAGATTTCCAAAACTGATCATAAAAAGAGACTCTATGTCTGAAAGGTGCCCATCCCTAAGTGATACAGTGGAGCTTCTGCACCTAAGACTCATGGAACATAGCTGAATGTGGGCAAAATGTGAATGCATCCCTTACCTCAACAGAGAAGCTGCCTCAGACAACAGAGTGTGATGCACACAGAAGGCTACAGCTGGCTATGTTTCAGAGAATAAGAGACCACAGTGTCTGTATCCCTGGTTAGGCCTCCTATACTAAACCTCACCCACCCACTGCTCAGGGACGATTGTGCAAGAGAGGATGGAAAAATTGTAAGAGGCAGGGTGGGTGCATGTACATAAAGAAACAGGGCCTTCAGGCCTCTGGGAACTTGCTAGTGAACTTTTAACAATGGTGACAGCATGGACAAGACCTATGCTGGCTCCATCAGACAAATGCCCAGTATAGAACTGGGAGAATGGACAGTAGCCCCTAATCTGAGCCAAGAACCTATTGACAAATGATTACTGTGGAGTTAGGGAGAGCTGATCTTCTTTAAGGGAGTGAATCTAGATAGGGTTGCTAGACTCCAGTGGATGAACTTACACCTACAGGCCTAGGGATACAAATGCTTGACCAGATAAGACTTAAACATGTATGACAGAATACCTGAAATCTGATGAGAGGAAACTGGGGGGGGGGCAGGGAGGGGGAGGGGGGACTAAATTTGACTCAGATGTATTATATGAAATTCACAAGAACTTATTAAAATTGGTGAACAAATAAAAATAAAATATAAATATAAAAAAGATTTAGACCACCCATTACAAGAATTGGAGTTCTAGTGCCAGAATAATGTCTTATGAAGATTTGCCAAATCCATAGGTCATTAGCACAGAATTCAAATAAACCCTTTCCGTAGACTGGTATTTTCATTCCAATAGCCAGCTGGATGAACTGGTCCCTACTGAGTGGAAGAAGGCGTGAAGCTCAGTTTTGGTGTGCTGTGGTGTGGTGTGGTGTGGTGTGTGTGCGTGCGTGAGAGAGAGAGAGAGAGAGAGAGAGAGAGAGAGAGAGAGAGAGAGAGAGAGTTTCATGTAGAAGATGGAGATACCCTAGGAGGAGGACATGACTGGAGGGACTAAGAATATCCAGTTAAATGAATATAGTCATTACGCTTCAACTCTTCCTGGTAGAGGGGCAAAGGTGTCATTGTCGAGCAAGAGATGGAAAAGGAACACAGAGACAGGAGGTTTCATTTTGTTTAGAAATTACTGGCTACTCTGTGGGTCTATAGTAAAGGTTGACTTAGCATTTGCTGAGTGTGTGTGCATCTACATTACAAAAGCAATCCAATTCTTCTGGGGCTGGGGATGTAGCCCAGTGGTACAGTGTTTGCCTAGTGTGTGCAGGGATCAGTGTGCTCTTTTCAGTACTGGCTACACACACAGACACACACAGACACACACACACACACACACACACACACACACACACACACACACACACAGAAATGGATGACCAGCAGGCCACTCAGAAAATCTGTAGTGAGTTTCTGTGTATTCTAAATATGGTCAGTTCTTAATGGAAACTGATCATAGTACCAGCCTTTTCCCACATAATATATTCCTTTATTAAAGTAGGCAGGGTCATGATTAAAACACATAATAGAATCAAAGAGATAGCTGACTGTCTAATAATGAGTTCTTGATTATCAGGTAAGAGAAAGACAGAGTTATGTCTCTCCATATAACAGAATTAGAAGCACTGAAACTGAGGTGGGCTGAAGTTAATTTACAAACACGACAGACACATTTCACTACAGTACATTGGGCACACCTGGGTCTGAGTGTCCTCAGGAATTGTTTTTATCCCTGTTAGGTATTTGGAAGCTGTTAAGGGCCACATGTAAAATCAAATCCACTTCTTTTTCATTGAGAAACAATATAGAAACATACTGGATGGATACTTAAGCACATGAAACATTGGAATATTTCCTTATGTACAGGAAAGAAGTGGGGAGGGGAAGAGAGAGTTAGAGAGCGTGTGGGAAATAGATGAAGAGAGGGGTAGAAATAGGGAGAATAAAACAGAGTCTGACTCTAGTAAGACTAGCTATGATTCAGAAAACAAAGGATACCAAATGCTGGAGAGGTTATGGGGAAAAGAGAACACTCATCCACTGCTGGTGGGAATGCAAACTCATGCAACCCCATGGAAAGCCCTGTAGAGAACTTTTAAAAAATCAAAATGAGGAGTGCACAGAGCTCAGATTGGGACATTTTGCTGGACCACCTGAAGCACAGGTAGGGGCCAGGTGCTTCAGCCAGGTGGATTATTGGATAATTTAATCATTGGCTTGTGTGGCTGTGGGAGTAGAGTTGCACAGTTAGCTAGTATAAAGGTGGGCCTGTTGCCACTGGGGGATGCAAGTGCACAGAGCTCAGATCAGGGGATTCTACCTGAAGCACAGAGGGCACCACCCAACTCCCAACTGGAATTATGGAGGGAGTATCCAAGTAGGACCACAATACTGATTCCAGGGCACAAGGCAATAAATGAAACTTCGAAACTGAGACAACTCCAGTCCTGCAATACCAAACCTTATAAATGACCTAGAGGAACTGGCTAACAGGAAGAAGAGTAAGCACAGTGCTCAACAGGGTACCGACCGGGCTGTTCCTTACTCAGTTTTTAGAGAACCTTCAGAACAGAAAGGGAAATGTAAATTACATAGACTTCCAATATATAACCAAAATTGAAAACCTGAAACCTAGACAAGTCAACACTCCATAATCAAGGAGAAAACAACAAAGGCATCTGAAGGAAGCAAGCAAAGCAAGCCTTCAACAGCAAAGAAATATTTGAGATTTGTCAGAATAAAAGCGAAAATAAACCCACATGCCAAAAACACGACAAAAGATCAACATGGGGAAAGCACAGAATAATTCCACACCTAACTCTACCAACCCTATAGAAGATTCCTACCAAGAGATCTCCCTAGAGGTAACCCAGGACACAGATCTTAGATGAACAATCATATACATATTCAAAGAAATCAAAGAAAATAAAGAACAAGTGAGAGAACTAAGGAGAGAAAATGAAAATCTCAAGAAGGACCTAGAGGGAGAGAATGACAAACCTCAGAAAGAACTAGAGGGAGAGAATGACAAACTCCAGAAGGAAGTGGAAACACTGAGAAGATCCCATGCTGAAATAAAAAAGGAAACCAAACAGTGAGGCAAGGAGCTACAGGAAGAGATTGAGAAGCTCCAAAAGTAAGTGAAAATGCTAAAGAAATCACAGGATGAAATGAAAAAAGAAATCAACTATTCATCCAATCAAGAGGAAAGGATGGGAAAAAGCCTCAGAAGTAGAATGGAGGAAGCGGAAAAAATAATATAAGACCTGGAAGATAACACAGAATAACTAAAAAGCTCAAGTAAAGACTATGAAAGGTTTAAAAATAACCAAAAGTGGAAAAACCAGAACACATCATAGGGGTAGAGGAAGGAGAAGAATCCCAAGAGAATGGTATTGATCAGATCTTCAACATAATAATAGACAAAAATTTCCCCAAACTAAAAAAGAACAAACCCGGGGCTGGAGAGAAGGGCTAGTGGTTAAGAGCACCAACTTCTCTTGCAGAGGACCTGGATTCGATCCCCAGCACCCACATGGTGACTGAGAACCGTTTTTGACTCCAGTTCCAGGGGAATCCGATGCCCTCTTCTGACCTCCGTGGCATTGCACGACACAGGTGCACAAACCTACATGCAGACAGCACATTCATACACATAAAAATAAAATTGCAGGGCGTGGTGGTGCACACCTTTAATCCTAGCACTTGGGAGGCAGAGGCAGGCAGATCTTTGTGAGTTCAAGGCTGGCCTGGTCTACAGAACGAGTTCCAGGACAGCTGGGGCTACAGGGAGACCCTGTATCAAAAAGACCAAAATAAATAAATAAATTAATTAAATTAAAAAAAAAGACGAACCCATACAAATACAAGAAGCACATAGAACTCCAAATAGACACAATCAGAAACTTCCCACACCATATCATAGCTAAAATGCTAGACGCCCAAAATGAAGACAAAATTCTGAAAGCCACAAGAATAAAACAAGTTACATAGAGGGGAAACCCACCAGAATTACAGCTGACTTTTCATGCAAACTATGAAAGCAAGAAGAAAGTGGACCCAAGTATTCCCAGTGCTAAATGACTATAGATGCCAACCCATGTTATTATTCCTAGCTAAATATCCATTATAGTTGAAGGAGTAAAAAATCTTCCATGACAGGGGCATCTCCTGAAATGTGAGTCACCAGTCTTCCTGTGCAGGGAGGTCTTGGAGATCCACTAATGGGACTTCAGCCAGTGTCCACCCTATAAAGAGGAAAGTCTGCTCATGTTTCAAAAAAGAGAAGCCTGATCTAGCAAGACCTAACTGTGTCCTCGAGTGGATGAAACTGGTGGTTGGAAAAGCCAAAAGGAGCCAGGGGCTCCCCCCCGAACAAACAAAAAAACAAAAAACAAAAATGAGTGGCCCTTGAAGACCAGATCCTCACCTGACCTTAAGAAAACAAAAACCTTGGTTAATCTGGGCTGTGTGGCCTTAAGCATCCAAAAGGAAATTATAACCAGAAATAAATAATCAATAAAGTTTGAGAAATTGTACTTCAGATATAAAACTTGAGAATCCTTCAAATCTTCAATGCCAGATAGGGACTACTAAGGTATCCAGCTTGTAGACTGAGTGTTTACTAGGATTTCAGCCTCTTCAGATTGTTGGACTACCCAGGCTATGTCATTGAGGCCAGTGTAGGAAGATCAAGACAGGACACAGGTAGACAGGACACACTTGGTAGACCTCATTTTGGGGACGATGGGAGGGGAGGGACCCCAGGGTGGAGCACAGGGGCAGGATTAATGGTTGTTTGGGTTTGCCAAGGAGGAACCTTCAAGCACTTCCTTGAAGAATATGTTACATCTTTTGGTTAAAAAAAAAAGTTTATATTTAACAGTTAAATTATTTTGTAAAATAATATTTTCTCTCTTTATTGATACATGAAACAACCATTCATAATTTATCCTTATGTAATCCTATGGTGTGTTTTATCATATAGGAATATTAATATTCGTATTCTAAAAAAAGAGAGAATGTAAAGTTATACTTCTTTTTACCTGCATGCAACTTTACTGTTAAAATGTGAATTTCTAAATGTGCTTTGGAATTAACCTATAGTTTATTTTCATATTTCGTAATTTTTATTTATGTGTGGAGTGTATATATGCAAATTTTGGAATAATATAAAATCAAAGGGGAACAAAAAAAGAGAGAGAAAAATATTTTTCAAAGAACTGACCAACACAGTAAACATGTGCACCAAAAAGGTTATAAAAGACTGAGAAAAAGATGGAAGACAGGACTTGTGTATGACAGAATCCATGAGCTCTGACAGGGGGGTGGAGAGCATGAGGGGTGGGTATGGATGGGGAATTGAGTCTAAATTTGATTAAGAAATGTTGTATGAAATGCACTCAATAAAAATTAAAAAGTTAAAAATATCTTCCATGACATAAATAAGATGATAGAATACATGTCAGGAAAACCAACCCTTCAAAGAATACTTGAAATAATTCAAAAGACATGGGAGAGGAACAACTATTCCCAGGCAACTAGAAAGAGAAATTAATAAAGCATAACTGCAGAAGTACAAACCTAGACCAAAAATGCAATAATAATAATAAGGATAATAAAGCGAAAGGAAGCAACACATATCTTTTAATTATAACCTTAAATATTAGTGGACTAAAGTCCACAACCAATCTCACTCTCAAGGATAGGCACCAACTTAAGGTGAAAGGATGGAAAAAAAAAAAAAAAACTATTCCAAGAAAGTGGTACAAAAAAGCAAGCAGGAGTTGCTATCTTTTTTTTTTTTTAAGTTTTATTTATTTCTGTATGTGTATGAGTGTACTGTCTGCATGCAAGTGTGTGCATCCGTGTCATGCAATGCCGCAGAGGTCAGAAGAGGGTGTCGGATTCCCTTGGAAATGGAGTTCTCCTGGAATTGGAGTTTCAGAGGGTTCTCGGCCACCATGTGGGTGCTGGGGATCGAACCCGGGTCCTCTGTAAGAGCGGTCGGTGCTCTTAACTGCTAGGCCATCTATCCAGCCCCAGGAGTTGCTATCTTAATATCAGACAAAATAGACTTCAAAGTAAAAGTAATCAGAATAGACAAAGAGGGGCACTATATCTTTATCAAAGGAACAATTAACCATGAAGATTTCACAGTCATGAGTATATATGCAGCAAACTCTGGTGCACTGAACTTTATAAGCACAATTCTCCAGGACCTCAAGGCACAGATTAACCCCAGAATACGCAAAGTAGAGGACTGCAATACCCCACTGAGCTCTTTGCACAGGTCAACCAAAAGAATAAAGAGAAATATCTGAACTGAATGATAAGATACACAAATGGACCCCACAGACATCTACTGAATATTCCACACAAATAACAGAGAATATACTTTTTACTCAGCACCCCATGGAATATATTCCAAAATTGACCAAATCCTGGGACACACACACACACACAAAAAAAAAAAAACTCAACAAATACAAAAAGATTGAAATAATTAAATGCATTCTGTATTAGTCAGGGTTCTCTAAAGAAACAGAAGCAACAGGGTGAATATATATATAGATATATACAATTTATTGATTTGCTCACGTGACAGAGTTCAAGGATTCCAACAGTAGCTGCACCAAACTGGAAAGGCCGAGATGAGAATCCAGGGAACTGCTCAGTCTGCAAGGATGGATGCCTCAGTAGTCCCAATCCAGTGCTGAAGGCCCAAATGGGTTCCAGGAGATCTGCCGGTCTCAGTACATGCTGGATCCGAAAGGTTGATCACAGCAGCAAGACAAACTCACCAGATGAGAGAGGCAAGCCGCAGGAGAAAAAAAAGGGACTAGCTCCTTCTGCCGTGGCCTTAAATACTGCCTGCCGGCAGAAGGTAACGCCCACATTTGGGGTGGGCCATCCGGGTTGAGGTGGTCCAATCAGAAGACCCTTTTCTCTTATTTGTTCCTTAGTCCAGTCAAGTTGACACCCAGGATTAACCATCACAAGTCCACCCCTTGTCAACTTGACACCCAATAAATAGCCTCTGCTTAAATGTCAATTGCAAACGATGGCAGGGTCATAATTCCACCTAACATGTTATAAGTATCTCATGTGCAATAGCAAAGCATTATATCTTAGAGTAGGTGGTAATGTCCTTGAGAAGAACTTAGTCCTTCAGTATCTAATAACCTAAATATGACAACACTTAACACATATCTCAGTTGCACATTCAAAGGGGAACACAAGTATCCACTTAATATACATACATATATACATATATATATATATATATATATATACATATATAAACAAGCACATTCTTAACCAAATAGGACGAAGGTTAATATCTATTATAATCCACGTTTCTGCAACTGGTCCCGTGGCTTCAGCTGATATTTATGACTACCTTCTTCTACTACCCATTCTGTATTTCCTCCGCCATCAGCAAGCACCTCTGCAGGTCTTGGCTCTTTCCCTGGAGGAGTGACCCATACCTTCATCCCTGAAGGGTCTGGGCCATTTATTGTCCTGTCTGGTTTGGGTTGTTGGAGTTTCCCATTGACCTTAATCATAGGACATGGTAGCACCAGAAGGCGCCCTACAGCATCTCCTGCCTTCCAGACATAATCTTCCTTGCCCCCATTGTGGAGAAAAAGTCCAATTTCCCCATGGTAGTCTGGATCAATCACTCCTCCTACTACTGTTATTCCTTCCTTAGCCTGTTGGCTTAAAGGCAGTAGAAGCCCGAAGTGGCCAGGGGGAAGTCTTAGCTTCCAGTTCAATAGAACGTTTGCTGTATCTCCTGGCAAAAGCACTCCCCCCATTGGAGCCAAAACGTCTAGACCAGCAGAACGCAAGGTCGTGGGTACAGGAAGCAAAAATTTTCCTACTGGGTCACTAGGGGTGATAGTGAGTGGAATCATTCCCACTTCCACCCCTTGGTTCCTGGACCCATGAATTCTGGCTATAGGAGAAACAGTACCATATAGTGGACGCTGATTCAAAGCATATACTGCTTGCTGGAGAACCTTGCCCCAGCCCTCCAGGGTATTGCTACCTAATTGGCGCTGTAACTGTGTCTTCAAGAGGCCATTCCATCGTTCTATCAAGCCAGCTGCTTCTGGGTGGTGGGGAACATGGTAAGACCAGTGGATACCATGACCATGGGCCCACAGTCGCACTTCTTTGGCTGTGAAGTGAGTTCCTTGATCAGAAGCAATGCTGTGAGGAATACCATGACGGTGGATAAGGCATTCCGTAAGTCCCTGGATGGTAGTTTTGGCAGAAGCATTACGTGCAGGAAAGGCAAATCCATAACCAGAATAAGTATCTATTCCTGTAAGAACAAAACGCTGTCCCCTCCATGATGGAAGTGGTCCAATGTAGTCAACCTGCCACCAGGTTGCTGGCTGGTCACCCCGGGGAATAGCACCATATCGGGGGCTCAATGTTGGTCTCTGCTGTTGGCAAATCTGGCACTCGGCAGCAGCTGTAGCCAGATCAGCCTTAGTGAGTGGGAGTCCATGCTGTTGAGCCCATGCATAACCTCCATCTCTGCCACCATGACCACTTTGTTCATGGGCCCATTGAGCAACAACAGGGATAGCTGGAGAAAGAGGCTGACTATCCACAGAACGAGTCATCCGATCTACTTGATTATTAAACTCATCCTCTGCTGAGATCACCTTTTGATGAGCATTTACATGAGACACAAGTATCTTCACATCCTTTGACCATTCAGAGAGCTCTATCCACATACTTCTTCCCCAAATGTCTTTCTCACCAATTTTCCAGTCATGCTCCTTCCAAGTCCCTGACCATCCAGCCAAACCATTGGCTACAGCCCATGAATCAGTATATAATCGAACCTCTGGCCATTTCTCCTTGCAGGCAAAATGCACAACCATGTGCACTGCCCGAAGTTCTGCCCACTGTGAAGACTTTCCTTCACCAGTGTCCTTTAGGGTTGTTTCAGAAATAGGCTGTAATGCTGCAGCTGTCCACCTCTGGGTGGTGCCTGCATAGCGTGCAGAACCATCAGTAAACCAGGCCCTAGTCTTCTCTTCCTCAGTCAACTGATCATAGGGCAAACCCCATGAAGCCATAGGTTCCTGCTTAAGCCCAGGAGACATTGTAACAGGAGTGGGAACCATAGGCATTTGGGCAACTTCTTCATGTAACTTGCTTGTGCCCTCAGGGCCTGCCCGGACCCTGTCACATATGTACCACTTCCATTTGACAATGGACTGTTGCTGTGCACGTCCTACTTTATGATCTGCTGGGTCAGATAACACCCAGCTCATGATGGGCAGCTCAGGTCGCATGGTGACTTGGTGGCCCATTGTCAAACGTTCAGTTTCCACTAAGACCCAATAGCAGGCTAAGAGCTGTCTCTCAAAAGGAGAATAGTTGTTTGCAGATGAAGGTAGAGCCTTACTCCAAAATCCCAAGGGCCTCCGATGTGATTCCCCTGAGGTAAGACAGTAAAGGTATACTGTTGGCCTTGCCAGCTGAAATCAAATTGCTTCTTATGTATTGTGACAGAGAATATACTTTTTACTCAGCACCCCATGGAATATATTCCAAAACAGTAAAGGTATACTGTTGGCCTTGCCAGCTGAAAGCAAATTGCTTCTTATGTATTGTGACTGAGAATATACTTTTTACTCAGCACCCCATGGAATATATTTCAAAATTGACCAAATCCTGGGACACAGAAAAAAACTCAACAAATACAAAAAGATTGAAATAATTCCATGCATTCTATCAGACTGCAATGCAATAAACGCCAATATCAATACCAAGATAAGCCCTACTATCAAAAAGGACATCCATCATGGTCAAGTTGGATTCATACCAGAGATGCAGAGATGGTTCAACTTACAAAAATCCATAAATATTATAAAACATAAATAGATTGAAAGACAAAAACCACACGATCATCATAACTGATACAGAAAAAGGCTTTGGCAGAATCCAGCATCCCTTTATGCTTAAAGTCCTGGAGGGAATTGAACTGGAGGGATCATTTCTCAACATAATCAAAGCCATATACAAGAAATGCACAGCCAACACCGTTCTTAATGGAGAATCGTCAGAAACATTCCTCTTGAAGGTGGGATCTCAGCAAAGCTGGCCCCTGTCACCACTCCTCTTCAATATAGTGCTTGAAATACTTGCTAGGGCAATAAGGCAAGAAAAGGAAATTAAAGGAGTACTAATTGGTAAAGAGGGAGTCAACCTATCCCTTTTTGCAGATGACATGATAGTTTACCTATGGGATGGTAAAAATTCCACCAGAAAACTCCTAGAAATTGTTAAGAGTTTCAGTAATGTGGCAGGATAGAAAATCAACCTAGAAAAATCAGTAGCCTTTCTTTACACCAAACAAGAAGCAACTGAAAAAAGAATACAAAGAGAACTTCCCACTCACAATACCCTCAAAAACAATAAAATAACTAAGAAAAAACCTAAGCAAAGATACAAAAGAATTCTACAACAAAAATTTTAAACCCCTGAAGAAAGAAATTGAAGAAGACATCAGAAGATGGAAAGGCCTATCGTGTTCATGGATTAGGAAAATTAATATAGTAAAAATGACCATTCTATCAAATTAATATACAGATTCAATGCAATCCCAGTTAAAATCCCCAAGATTTTCTTCACAGGCTTGGGAAAACAATCATTAATTTCATATCGAAAAACAAAAGACCATGAATAGCCAAAGCAACCCTGAGTGAAAAGAGCAATACAGGGGTGATGTCTATACTAGACTTCAAACTATACTACAGGCTATAGTCATAAAAACAGCTTGGTACTGCCACAAAACAGACTTGTTGACCAATGGAACAAAACTGAAGATCCAAACTTGAGCATATACAATTTCAGCCACCTCACATTTGACAAGGGAGCCAAGAAGACACAATGGAGGAAAGACAGCATCTTCAGCAATTTGTGTTGGCAAAACTGGTTCACCATTTATAGAATAAAATTAAACCCCTACCTTTCACCCTGTACAAAAATCAACTCCAAATCAATCAAAGACTTCAACCTGAAACCTGAAACTCTGAAGGTGATAGAAGAAAAAGTTGGCAGTAACCTACAAGACATAGGGGTAGGAAAAGACGTTCTAAATCAGACAGCATCTGCACAGGAAATAAGGTCAACAATTGACAAATAGGGCCTCGTTAAACTTAAAAGCTTCTGTACAAAAGAAATAATCAGGGAAGTGAAGAGAAAACTGACAGAGTTGGAGGAAACCTTCACCACTGATACATCTGACAGAGCATTAACTTTCAGAATATATAATTTACTCAAAAAAAAAAAAACAAAGAAGAAAGAAAACAAATGACTCACACAAAAGATGGAGTAAAGAGCTGAACAGAGACTCCACAAGTGAGGAAATAAGGATGGCTGAGAAACATCTTAAAAAGTGTTCACTGGGCGTAGTGGTGCACACCTTTAATCCTAGCACTTGGGAAGCAGAGGCAGGCAGATCTTTGTGAGTTCAAGGCCAGCCTGGTCTACAGAGTGAGTTCCAGGACAGCTGGAGCTACAGGGAGATGCTGTCTCAAAAAACATTTAAAAAGTATTCAACATCACTACTACATAACAGAATGCAAATTAAAACCACTTTAATATATCATCTCACTCTGATAGGACTGGCTAGGATCAAGAAAACAAATGACACCAAATGTTACAGAAGTGGTGGGGAAAAGAGAACACCCATCCACTGCTGGTGGGAATGTAAAAATTGTGGTACATCTACACAATGGAGTTCTATGCAGCAATAAAGAAAGATGACATCATGAACTTTGCAGGCAAATACATGGAACTAGAAGATATTATGTAAAGTAACATAGTCCCTCCCAAAAAACGAAGGATTAATGTTATTCCTCATCTGTGGATGCTAGCAACAAGTACCTAGTTGTAAAAAAAACTGAGCTATGTTAATATTATATTCCCCATGATCTGAAAGCAACTGTGCTCTTATATTGTGAATATCTTAACAGGTTCTAGAATTAACCAACCAAATTTTGGAATTTTTGGTATGTTTGTGCAGGGTATGTACACATATTTTAGAGTAATATAAAATCAAAAGAATGAGAAAAAAAACTAGTTTGTTATGGCATTGTGTCTAACCACAGTATTTATTTTATGAGAGCACTTTTTAGTATTTCATATACAAGGCTGCTTGAGCTTTTGTGGAAGCCTTTTCTAAAATATTATACAGTAATTAAAAGTATCAGGCTGGTGTAACTTAGCCTTTCTATATGCTTTACAACCATACTTAATGCCCATACCAATTTGGCCAAAGGACTTAAAGCATAACTTTGTTTTTGCCCTCAGAGGTCAACTAAGTCCCAGGGGACTATGCATGGAGGAGTCTCTTGAAATGTCCTGCAAATGTGAGACAACAGTCTTCCTGTGCAGGGAGGTCTTAGAGATCCACTAATGGGACTTCAGCCAGTGTCCAGTGTATAAAGAGGAATGTTTGCTCATGCTTCAAAAAGGGAAGCCTGGTCTAGGAAGAAGCCTGACTTTGTCCTCAAGTGGATGGAACTGTTAAATGAAAAGCTAAAAGGAGCCAGGGTCTCCCTCCCCCTCCATAACCTGAGTGACCTGTGATGACCAGATCCTCAATTGACCTTTAGAAAACAAAAACCTTGGTTAATCTGGGCTAACTGTGTGGCCTTAAACATCCAAAAGGAAAGTATAAACAGAAATAACCAGTAAGGCCTGAGAAATTGTACTTCAGGTATAAAACTTGAGATCTTAGTAAAAAAGACAAAAAGACACACAAAAAAGCACTGTTCTTTTGCCTGCCTTCAAATCTTACTGGCAAGTGCAGCTACCCTGTGGCTGCCACTTCTTTACCCATCCTTCAAAGACATGAGACACAGCTTTTTAACCTTCCAATATAGACTGACGACTCATGTCTCTCTGAGAATCCTCCAAACCTTCAGTGTCAGATTCGGAGTGCTGAGACATCCAGCTTGTGGTCTGAGCAACTATTGGGGTTTCAGCCTCTTCAGAGTATAGACTGCCATTGTTGGATTACTCAGGCTGTATCACGGAGGCCAGTCCAGGACGATCAAGACAGGACACGGTGCTTACTGGACCTCATTTGGTGACCAATGAGAAGGGAAGTCCCCAGTGTGGAGCCCAGGGGCAGGCAGGACTGATAATTGTTTGGGCTTGCCCAGGAGGAGTCTTCAAACAATTCCTTAAGGAAAACATGACATCTTTCAGACTAATAGAGAAAAAAAAAGAAATCATAAGCTGAAGATGCTAAAACCTATGATGTCAAAATCTTGATAAATGTGTGGTATGCATATATGTATATTTTGGAGTGAAGCAAATTGGAAGGAACAACAACAACAACCACAACAAAAGATTGGGTCAAAGAACTGACCGAAACTGTGAACTTCTGCCCAAAACAGTAAACTTCTGCATTGAAATTTTAAAAAAGACTGAGAAAAAGATGAAAAACATGTTTGGCAGAATGCATGAGCTCTGGTGGGGTGGGGGGCAAGGAAGGGGGAGTGGGTCTAGGTTTGATTGGGAAATGTATGACATGCACAGAGCTTCAACCAAAAACTGCTTTGAAAAAAAAATGAAAACACACACACACACACAACCTTAAAATGAGACTATCACCCATTCAGATGTACCCACAAAACTCATCCTATAGCAGAGATACATGCACATCCACGCTTACTGCAGCTCTCTTCACAATAGCAAAGAGCTGGAAGCAGCCCAAGTGTCCCTCAACTGACAGGTGGATAAAAAAATATGATACATCTACACAGTGGAATTCTGTGCAGTGGTACAGGTAGATGACATCATGAACTTTGCAGGTAAATGGATGGAGCTAGAAGCCATGATGCTAAGTGAAGTAAAACAGTTCCAGGAAAACAAATGAATTATGGTGTGCATCATTTGTGGAGCCTAGCACCAAATTTCTATTTGTAAGGGAAACTGAATAATTCTTTACTTTCTCTTTCTCTTTTCATAAATATGTTACTTATCAACCTGCTGTGTAATGTAGGAATGTAAAGTATTTTTTTCTTTACCTGATAACAACCCTACTATCGAAATGTGAATCCCTAAACATGTTTTGGAATTAACCTTTGGTCTACTTTCAGACGTCATAACATATGTGTGGCATATACATATGCATGTTTTGGAGTGACACAGTTTGGAAGGACCAACAAGAACATCAACAACAAAAAAAGACTGGGTCAAAGATCTGTCTGAAATAGTAAGCTTCTGGCCCCCAAAAATGTCAGAAAAAGATGAAAGTCATGTATGGAAGAATGTATGGGCTCTGGCATGGTGGGGGGTTAAGGAAGGGGGAATGGGACCAAATTTGACTAAGAAATGTAGTATGCAATGCACAAAACTTCAATTAAAAAACGATGAATAGGACTGTTTTCTTAACTTGTTTATTTAAACAGGAAAAGGGAAAGCAAAAAAGGAAAAAAAAATGACAGAGGGGGACAGGAAAGGAGTGAGAGACAGGGTGAAGGGAGGGAGACAGGGAAATGAACAGAGACAGGAGAAACATTCAAAGCAAATATTACTGACACAAAAGCACAATGTTCACCGCAAAGGGGTAAGATGAAGATTATTCTGGAGCCAAATATGCATGACCATGTCCAAGAAAAATTTGGGTTCCCCTGAATTCCATGTTCCCACACCATTACAGGTTCATGAAGGTTTTATAGGGACAGAGCAAAGGAAGCCATAAATCATGATACTTTTTCTTTTTTTTTTTAATTTTATTTATTTTATATGTGTATGAATGTACTGTCTGTATGTAGGTTTGTGCACCTGCGTCATGCAGTGCCGCGGAGGTCAGTAGAGGGCGTCGGATTCCCCTGGAACTGGAGTTAAAGATGGTTTTCAGCCACCATGTGGGTGCTGGGGATCGAACCCTGGTCCTCTGCAAGAGCAGTCAGCTCTCTTAACCACTAGGCCATCTCATGATACTTTTTCAATGCAATGGTGGAACATCAGAGAAGTGTGCTGTAGTCAAGAGATTCTGCTGGAGACTTTAGATGTTATCTGACAGGCTTCTGAGCCTTTGGCTTGGTGGACACTCATGGTCTGTGGTCTGCTAAGTTAGTATATTCCAAAGATGCTAAGTCAGAAACAGAGATGTGGAATTACTGGCTATTTAGGGGGTTAAGAATGCCCCAAGATAAATGTTATCAGGCAAACAGACCTGCAATGTATCAAACACACACGATCACCTAAGTTTTTATCAGTTCATCAGTCAAGAAATTTCTGGAACTTTCATTCATATGTTAAGGGAAAGAAAACTTTAGACTAATTGGAATATTTTAGAATTTTACATGAAGTCTCATATTTGAAAGCCCTTTCTGTGTGTTTTGAGCACATATTCTCTCTCTGTATTGGGAAAACACTTCACCTTCTTGACCTCATAACTGACATTAGACAGTTGTAGACCTGGTATTTGTAAGAAATCCTTTCTGTTCACGAAGATTAAAGAAACAAGGCCTGTGTCCTCTGGCTTTCCTGGAGTAACAGGCACAGTTCTGACTCTGTTGTGATTAGTACCCGCAAATGTATGAATTTACATATGCAAGTGAATATATGCTCTCCATTCTTCAGAAATCTACTTCAAAGACAGTAGCAAGGAATCTAATGGTAACAACACGGAAGTTAAGAGAACTGACTTCCCCCAGAAATGGCTCAGACACCATTAGAAATGCTTATATTTATTAAATAAATACATTTGTTTACCTTCACATTTTTTCTTAACTAAAGGGGGAAATACACTATTTGAAACACCCAACTAAATAAATACACAAAAAAAGGAAAGAAACCATGTTGAGGAAAAACTTGTCAAGTATCTTGGCCAGCAATAACTTGAAGATTTAATGTCATTACATGCACAAAAGTAAACTCTCATGCTCAGCAAAGCATATTTCAATCAAAGATCTCTCTGGGAATCTTCTTACTGATGGTCAATTTCCTGCAAAATAAACAATAAAATGCAAAAACTACAATGAGCACTCTAGGAAATTACATATCAAATATATTCTTAGGAGCCTGGGGTCCAATGAGTTTGCCTAACAGGCCTCATGAATATGCAGATTTAAATAATTCACTTGTTTAAAAAATCTTTCATCCTCAACTGTCAAAGGGAAATACATTGTTACAATGGACTTTCTTCCTCTCTCTCTCTCTCTTTCTCTCTCTCTCTCTCTTCATCTTTCCCTTTCTTTCTCTGTATATGTATATTTATGTATATACATACATATACAGAAAATAAACATATGTATGAAGAGACACCAGGCTATATACATATATAACTATTTAATTATTTATTCAATTAAGATGATTACATATTTAAAATGTGTATATGTATACTTTTAAATGATGAAGCTATTTAGATTTTGATTAAACTGAGTATTCTCTAGTTCACCCATGCTTCTGTGGATATTCTCTGATGATTTAACCAATAATAGAACAATGAAAATAAAAAGACAGCAGCAATAAACTAGCCAGGTCTTCACAAAAAGACAAAATTAACAAAATCAGTGTTGTAGCACAGTTTGTCTGTGGTTGCTCTTTAGACTTCTTAGTAAAATAATCTGATTGCTAAAATGTTATTTTTTCATTTTCCAATTTTTTATTGAAACTTTGTGCATTTCATATAAAATTTCAAATCAAATCTAGACCCCAGCCCCCCTTGTTGCCCCCCCCACCCCACCAGAGCTCCTGGATTCTGCCAAACATGTTTTTCATCTTTTTCTCAGTCTCTCTCAAAATTTTCAATTCAGAAGTTTACTGTTTTAAGTAGAAGGTCACCGTTTCAGTCAGTACTTTGACCCAGTATTTTTGTTATTGTTGTTGTTCCTTCCAATATGCATCAGTCCAAAATATGCATATATGTATGCATGCCACATGTATCATAGATTTTAGCATCTTCAGCTTATGATTTTTTTTTTTTCTGTATTTGGCTGGAAGATGTCATATTTGAAGGCTCCTCCTTGGCAAGCCCACACTGGGGTTTTCCCTTCCCATGGTCACTAAATGAGGTCCAGTAAGCACCAGGTTCTGCCTTGATCCTTCTGTACTGGTCTCCATGATACAGCCTGGGTGGTCCAACAATGGCAGACTATACTCTGAAGATGTTGAAACCCCAGTAAATGTTAAATTTTTAAAAGATGAATTTTAAAGGAGACTAGTATTATCAAGGGAAAATGGGGTACTTTGACTGGAGAGGTAGGAGGGAAGGAGAGAGAGAGAGAGAGAGAGAGAGAGAGAGAGAGAGAGAGAGAGAGAAATAATGCTTATCTGGTGGGAAAATACCAGAGGGAGATGAGTTAGTTCAAAAACTACTGAAAATCATGTACAATATCTCTACCTGAGTCCATGTGCTTAGCTGAAGGCTACAGTAACAAGAAGCAGAGCCAGACAGGAGAAAGCTCCCTTTGAATTGCTGGCCAGGGTAGTTCAAGAGACTCCCCAAATTACACAGGCTATTGCTGCAGCCCTTGATTGTCTCCCAGATCTTCAAGGTAATACCCTAGTGCTGAAGACAGAAAACACTGGACAACAGACTAGGAGCAATGGAGCCAGAACTTACATGGAGGTGTCCTTGCTGAAGGCTAACTCTCTAGTTTTGGAGGACAGTATGTAAGTAAGGTGCAAAGGGAGAAAATTAATCAATGGTTAAATCCAATTTTAAGGCCTAATAACTACAGCAGTGACCAGCAGAACAAACTACATTGGTGCAGTAATGGCACTTTTATCTTGAAGGTAGTCCATGGATACCTAATTGGGCTTAAAGCCCACTCAATGGGAGCGAATTCATGTGTAGTATTGGAAATATAGCTAAATACACATGGATGGAGAGGTCATAGACCATACAGAAAAACCCATTTGTGTCACATCCCTAGAACAACATAATTTCTTACTATATTTTAAAGATGTATCTTTATATTTACAGATAAGTGTACCTCGCATCAATCTTCAAAGAAGCTTCTTCTTACAACAGACGGAAACTAACAACACATCTTCAGTGCAACCTCTACACATAAGGTACATGCATCTCTGGACTCTCACCAGAGAATTTCCCTTAAGTAGCAGATGGTGTTCCCATGCAAGATTAAACCAGGCACAGTTCTACCATAAGCAGGGAGAAGTGGGAAGGAAATCCCAACCCAATCTCAGGAGCTTGTGGCACCTGATGGCTGCAGACAGTGGCAAAGACAGGACTCGTGGTAGGTTAACCAGGCTCCAATGGGTGGATCCACACTCAAGGACATTTGGGGACACAAATTAGACACTATAGTCTAATAGTCTATATAATAGAGGACATTAAATTGGGCTGGGGCTGCAAGGGAGAGCACAGTTATGGGAGGAGATATGAAGGCCAGATAATTATCTTGAAGTAAATTTCAAAAATTCACTAAATATTTTTTGGTCTTTTTGAGACAGGGTCTCCCTATACCCCCAGCTGTCCTGGAACTCACTCTGTGGACCAGGCTTGAACTCACAAAGATCCGTCTGCCTCTGCCTCCCAAGTGCTAGGATTAAAAGCGTGTGCCACCACACCTGGCATCAATAAAAATTTTTAAAAAGGAATGCATATAGTCACCCACTGACTTAAAATTTAGAAATTAGTGAATAAACCATTATTCTTAAGAGGAAAAAAATGTCTTTCGCCTTATTCAAAGTGACTTCTTCCTGGCCTTCATCCAAACCAGTTACTCCAGGAGGAAAACTACAAAAAGTCAACAAACACAAATGTGAAACTGTTCACAGATCATGCTCAGTCTTTACTTTTATAACCTCATCTGTGTCTTTGTTCAGGGAGAGAATGTACAGTGTGGTTCACATTCATGTATGAGAGGGGTGTCCGTACAACCAAAAGATAAAACAGTCCTCTGCTCCTTATAATGAACATTGATCCTCCAGATGCATTTTCAGTTTCCTTCACAATAATATGAATATACTGGGCCAGAAAGATAGGTGAGAAGGCAGAGGCTCGATGACGGGAGTGACAGTCAGATTTCTAGCCCTGGGACCCACATGGCTGAAGTAGAGAACCAAATCTTACAAGTTGTCTTCTGATTTCCACACATGTACCATGACATTCTCTCTCTCTCTCTCTCTCTCTCTCTCTCTCTCTCTCTCTCTCTCTCTCCATACATACACTACATAAACAAATAAATAAATAAAATGGAACTTGAGAAGCCTATACTTTGCCTATGTCAATGTAAGATAATTCTTTGTCATTGTGTTCTGATTCCTCCAAGAAAGTGACTGTGGTTTTATACATCGTAGACCTGTGTGCTCCACGCCACCCTGGCACTGAGCTTCAATCCAAACTACTCTCATTCCAGATGCCATTGCTGTGGTGAATATTAATATGTTATTAATGTTATTTGTAAAAGACAACTTTGCCAAATGAAAGGTAAAAGATGGAATTAGACTATTTACCATCTTTACCCATCATCTTTCAATCTGTGCCTCAATGACTATTACTGATCAGGCTTGCTTATCTGGGGTATGATCTGCAGATACAACCCAGAAAATGTGGGAGACAACTGAGCCCACAACTGACCTGAAAAGTGGAGGGAGGCTATGTGCAAGAGTTTCTTCTGGAGGAAGATACTGTTCTGGCTGCAGTTTCTAACCTGCACACACAATCTGGTGTCTGCATTTAAAGAATTTGACTTAACAATACACTATTTGATACTTTAACTAGTCATATCTATGTCCTTCCTATGTGTCAGATCAGCTTAAGACAAATATTGGATTTTTTCCAATATAATGTTATTTTATACGAAGCAGGAAAAGTTGATCCTTGTTTCAAATGTAAGCTGATTTTTCAGTTATCTAGAAAAAGATTTTCTTTTTTTTTTTTTTAAGTTTTAAGTATTATGAGGACCTCAGGTCTTTATCATTGAGCCCTGTCTACCTAGGACTTCAGATTAGAATTAATGACCAGGAACACAACTCTCCCCTCTAGTTCTCAGTGTTGGAAGAAAATTGAATGCTGTCTGCGTGCTGCCCTGAGGAGGGATCTCCACTGATCAAAGTGGCAGGGCAAGCTGCCTGTGAAGCGCCCTCCTTTCACAGAGCACCTCTTTGTGTTGTACAGACTTTCCTATCTCTCCTTGCACTTAGCATAGAATTGCAAATTCTTATTGATTGATTAAACCAATTTAGACTGGTTCAGTTGCAGATCGCCAAAGGGGAAAACACAAAAACAAACAAAAAAGTTAAAAATTAAAAAAAAAAAAAAAAAAAAAAAAAAAAAAAAAAAAAAACACAGCCTAACTTTCTGTTTGAGAGCCTGTGGAAGCTTCACAGCCAAAACAATCATCTCCTCTGTTCTTTCTTTTCTTTTTCAAGACTCCTTAAAGGTTGTTATTGTTTTTCTCCCCACAAAAATTGTAAACAGCACGATATAAAACAGGCAGTTATTTCTACTAATTTGCAGTTTCAAGCCAACATCTTGATGCCTTTCTCCTTGACTCATTAATTACAGCACAATGGAACAAGTCTTCAAGCAGCCACCGCCTTCGAAAGAACATAGCTGCTCTGAAAATTTTGTGAAAGCAGAGCCAGATCCCAAGGCTGCTGTACTTTGTGAGCTGTGAGCACACCCTGGGGAATTCTGCTTCTTCATCTTTAACATGAAATTGTGACCCAGGCGTTCATCTCCAGGAGGCCAAATACTGAAACACACTCTCTTCTTAGCAGAGATGAAATTTTAAAAAGAAAGAAAGAAAGAAAGAAAGAAAGAAAGAAAGAAAGAAAGAAAAAGAAAGAAAAACCAACAACTCTCATGTCCCTCAGTCTATCAGACTTTTCTAAATGGACCCCAAGAACCTGAAATTCCCCCCAGGCATCTCATGTTGGGAGAAGGAAAAGCTGAAGTTTGGTACAGCCAGAGGGGTAAGTTGCCCCTTGAAAGAGATTTCCCACAGTGCTGCCAAATGGTCACAGCATGTTGCTGGAGAGGCTAGGACAGAGAGCACAGGAGAACACCTTGCCCTAGACTACTTAGATATGCACTACCCCCCTCTCTATAACTTTTAACTTCACTTGAAGACTCTGGGGATGGACTGGAGCTGGTCAGAGGGTCTCTGTCCTTCTTCAGAAGGTGGCCACATGGAATAATCTCCCTTTTCTGCTGTTTACCATTTGTCTGGCTATTCAAATTGGCTTTTCAAAGAGATGAATCTGCCTTCTTGGAGCACAGACTATTACCCAGAGTTCAGTATGAATGAATCTCACTGGTCACAGTGGTGTCAAGAGAAAGACAGATATCTTCATTGATGACAATAACAATAGCAGTATTCAGAGGATCAATATCCTTGGAATTTATCAGCTGGATTTCTACCCATTATAATAGTAAGCCTTCCATTTCTGGACAATTCAGAAACATTTCTTTCTTTTTTTAAAAATTTTTCATTAAATTCATCCAAACTGTTTTGGGTCACTGTATGTTGTTATTTTGGGAAGCAAACTTAAGTCCTTTAGTTAAATCATCCTACAGGTAAAAGAAAATGTTACAAGATGATACTGTACAATACAAAAATTATAGAGAACATTTGTATACATTAACCCCAAAGTTGTTGTTATACAAATTATAAGTAAATCAAATGTGGACAACAATTTATATTTCCAATTAGCTTAAATGTATTACTGAGAAACAACGTGTCTTCCATGTTGACCTCCATTCTTCTTTACACTGGACTATGGATTTGATGTGCCTCATCCATGGATTCTAGGATTGGCATCAAGAGCTCAACAACTGGAAGTGATTTCTAGAGATAGCCTTGACGATCTGTTTTATTACTCTCTCTGGAAATATCTTAGGCTGCACAAATTGACAACAATTGCTTGCTCTACATCACTTCCTAGAACTGCGATATCCACCCTTCTGTTTTCCAATAGTCAGGAGTTCCCTCACATATTTCAATAGATTTCAAACATTATGTGGTTCTCATAAATTGGTCAAGATATTTTATTTCTGAAATTATGTGCTTTAGAACTGCCTGGGCATGCTCAGACTGCAACTCTTATTCCATCTCCATGATTTAAGTCCACTATGATTCTTTATTAATCATGGGTTCTAAATTCATTGCCCAAATTCCATTCAAGTTCAAGGTCAAGGAAAAAGAAAGAAGGAGGAGAACCAATCCAATCTCCCAATCTAAACAGCTTTTCCATTTCCATTATTTTGCATACTAGGACACATTTATGAAGTTAAAGTTAACCACCAATTAGAACTACAGAATTCTAAATTTTTAAAACAAATCATGTGTTTATTTGTTTCAACAGATATGAACTGTCATTACCAGAGGTCCATTCATATACAAAGAAGAAATAGGAAATATTTTAGTACCTGCTGCCTGTTCCCTTCCCCCCCTGCCCCAGGTAGATTTGCAGAGTATTTAATATTCAGGGGCTGGAGAGAGGTCTCAGTGGTTAAGAGTACTGTCAGCTCTTGCAGAGAACTAAGGATCAGTTTCCAGCATGTATGTGGCAGCTAAAACCCATCTGTAACTACAGTTCCAGGGAACCCAACCCCCTCTTCTGGACTCTGAGGGC
Source organism: Rhizomys pruinosus (assembly GCA_009823505.1). Classification (NCBI taxonomy): domain Eukaryota; kingdom Metazoa; phylum Chordata; class Mammalia; order Rodentia; family Spalacidae; genus Rhizomys; species Rhizomys pruinosus. The sequence goes on along the minus strand of VZQC01007402.1, from coordinate 5,153,979 downwards.
ACTGAATCCACAGGTACGCTTACAACATACATGCAGGCAAATCACTCATACACATTAAAAAAGTAAAAATAAAGATTTTAAAAAGAGTACTCATTTATTTGTGCTTACTAGAGTGCTTCATGCACATTGGGAAAAGTCTCTAGCATATAATAAACTTTCTTTTTTTAAGAGTAACGAAACTGGCATTTTTCTTTCTGTGGATAATACCCATCATGGAAGGAGAGCGTAGTAGACATCTACATCAAGGAGGCAATTGAAGGTTACCTAATTTGAGCATACCAGGTCAAGAAGTGAAGTAAATTTCAGTTAAAATAGGTAATCAGGTTGGAGAGATAGCCTAGCGGTTAAGAGTGCTGACTGCTCTTGCAGAGGACCTGGGTTCGATCTCCAGCATGCACATGGTGGCTGAGAACCATCTATAACTCCAATTCCAGAAGAACTCCAGTTCCAGGGGAATCTTACACCCTTTTCTGACCTCCGCGGCATTGCATGACACCGGTGCACAAACCTACATGCAGACAGTACATTCATATACACATAGAAAATAAATAAAAATAAAAATTAAAAAAAAATAAGTAATCAGTTAGGAGAAAGTCTTCCTTAATCACATGGAGATTGTATGTTCTCTCCAGAAAAGATCGTGAGAGGGACAATTATTGTATCTTTAAAACATTCACCCACTGCACTCAGCTAAAGACCTGGTTACCGAAGTGATGAATTGATTCTTTCCTTCATTCTTCCAACAAATACTCATTACAAACCTCCTACAGATGTAGAGCTGAGGGAGTCACCACAGGGGTATGGAGATAAACTTTGGTGTCGATTACTGATTTTCACATGGTGTAAAGGAGGAAAGAAGACCTATTTTAAGACAGCATCACATTATAGCTCAAGGCAAAAATAAGGATAGTCAATTAGCCCTAAGTATCAAACTTGGGGCTGACAGGATGTACCACACATGGTCTTCTGTTAAGAAATGAGTGTGAAGAGCAGTATAGACTAGACTCCTATTTGATCAACATGCTTGTGCATACAAACTTCTCCAACTGGACTATGGGAACCTTGGGTTGTTCAAAATTTGGACATAGATACTTGCAAATTGGTTTTACATGAATGTTACTTACATTCATTGCTTATGCTTAATAATTTGGCTCACTTCAAAAAATGCACCAATTACCTAATTGTACAGCAAACTGAGTAACGTCATTGTTATCTGAAAACAAGTGTGCTATTATATTGTAGAATCCCTTAAAATAAACAAATAAAAGAGAAAAAAACCCATTATACTGTTTCACTGATTTCTATTTAAAGTCAAAGAATGTTTGAGGAACAGCATCATTGAGTTATACAAATTGATGTTCGTAACTATATTCTAGTTGCAGATTATGTTAATTTTTAAAGAGAAAGTATTAAACAATCATCAAAATATTAGGAACTAAAACTTAAGGAAAACACAGAATTGATTTCTACATTTTTCTTTCCATTTTACATAAATTTAATTTGAAAACATACTTTCAGAATTTGTATCCATCATCCTGGGTAGCTCATTTTCAAAGTGCTATTAAAAGGACTCATTTTGAAAAAAAAAAAGAAATGGGTGTGAAGATGGTCGGTGGGGAAGGGTTAAAATCCCGTATACACATCCTATAACACACACAGAACCTGAACAGGAGGTGGACAGTGGAAATCCCATCTTCCCCCTGAGACTGAGCAAATCATCCTGAAAACAGTGTCACACCTGCCAGGGGCAAAAGGCTCAGACTCAATTTCAATTGGTAGGTATCTGATAAGTTCTAGCTTCAAGTCTACTCAGGGAAGGTGACATCACACACACACACACATACACACACACACACACACACACTCACACACACACACACACACACACACACACACACACACACACACATCAAGAGTCCCCAGATTCCCGTGTCTTTTCCAAGAATAGCAAAGAAATCATGAATGCTGTACTTTTGCGAGAAGAAGCAGGAAAGAAAATGTAAAAATGTGTATGGGTATTTTTAAGCACTGATGTTAGTGGATGGGAAAGATATGAAATTTATAATTTTCTGATTGGTTTTGGTGATCACCTGCCTGGCCTGGGAGTCAGGAGAATGGAGCTTGAAGGTCCCTTAATGCATAATCTCAAGAGAATGGGGCTTGAAGGTCCCTTCGTGCAAAATCTCAAGAGAATGGGGCTTGAAGGTCCCTCCTTGCATATTCTCAAGAGAATGGGGCTTGAAAGGTCCCTCCATGCATCATCCCGAGGCAGGGCTTCGTATTGCAGCTTCCCTGGTCAAATACCAATTTCTCTGAGCTCCAATCTTTGACATCCCGAAGTGCTAGTATTAGAAGTGAGCTCAGACACAGGCTCATTTTGAGGGAGGAAGGGAGGGATCTGAGGACAGTCCCTTTCCAGTTGATGTGATGTCATTTGTGCTGATATGGGTATGTGAGGGTGCATTTCTTCTGATCCATGTGCCAGCAACAATGTTCAGGACAACTGTGCTTTTCTTTCAGAGGGACAGGAGAGAAGCCCTGGGGTGCCTGTTGCCTTGTCTCCAAAGCGGTCCAGGAGCCTTTTCATGTGGAACTATGGGGTCTGCTGCTACCTTGAAGAACAAAGCTGTGACTGCAGATATGTTCCTCCCACTATTGAGACCCAGCTTGAGAGGGATCCCTACCTATATCCCGAAGCAAAGCAAAGTTCACCTGAGGAAAGGTCTGGGGAAATCAGTGTAGCCCTGCCACAGGAAAAGCATTTGTTTCTAAAGACAGAGGAAAACACAATAGAAAACAGCAACCTGCAATTTGTTCTGAGGTTCTTAGTTATGTAATTTTAACACCAAAATCCATACGTTGCTGTGTGTTTAATTTTGTCTCCTATTTTTATCTCCTGACAATAAACACAGGGAGAGCATCCAAATGATGGAGGGAGGGTGTGAAATGGACAAATTTGGCATTTAGATCTTACAGTGCATTGTTTTTGTCCTTAAGTGTTAGTTGTCCATTCAAACTCTGACATTAGTGTTTAAATTATTAATGAGTACCTTTTAAATACACACACCAGAAACCTTCAAGGGATGGTCATAAATATCTCTAAATGTGTGGGCAAAACTCTCTTAAAGTCAGATGGATTATGAGATGTGGGCATCTCTCAGGTGAAAACACTCTTTCCACCAAAGCCCAAGAACACACATCCGGAGAAGATGGCTCTGGACAGCTCTCAGGAAAGTGAAGGATTTCCCTGACTTAGAGTTTCTGGTGGCAGGTTAACAAGCAATGAATAGACATAGTCAGTAAAAACCCGTGCTTGTTGGCAGGAACGGCTTTGTGGACCCGCATCAAGGAGAGCACAGCTGTGCTCACCCTTAGGCCCATTCCCTCTGTCCCCCACGTGGCTTCTTTCTGGCCCATCACTCTGTGGGGAGCTCTGGTAGCAACATGTCTTGCAGGTATGTCCAGCTCCATGTGACATTAATTCACTACCCTCCCAGGGACTCATGGGAAGCCATTCTCTGAGGAATTTGGAGGAAACTCCCATAACCAAAGAGATTTCAAGAAATCTCGCAGCTTCTCAGGTGTCATTTTGGTCTCCATCTGTTTAAAGTTTAGAACCAGAACTACTGATGGTTCTTGTCTGTTGAGTTGGGGAAATTCAGATCTCAGATGACTCTTACCTTATTGTTTTCACTTCTAAGGAAAAAATGAGCCCTGGGGAAGAGGAAGAATCTGAGGAGGGTATGTGTGTGTTTCCATTAGTGGCTTTGAGATTTAGAACTTGCGCTGGAGAGATGGCCTAGCGGTTAAGAGCGCCGACTGATCTTGCAGAGGACCCGGGTTCGATCCCAGCACCCACATGGCGGCCGAGAACCGTCTGAAACTCCAATTCCAGGAGAACTCCAGTTCCAGGGGAATCCGACACCCTCTTCTGACCTCCGCGGCACTGCACGACACGGGTGCACAGACCTACATGCAGACAGTACATTCATACACATACAGAAATAAATAAAATAAAATAAAATAAAAATAAAAAAAAATTAAAAGGAGATTTAGAACTTTTGTTCCATTGGCATTTTAAACACATTTTTTTTCTCTTTAAGTCAGGAGGGAATGGAAGATGATCAGCTCAGGATGTGGTTTAAGCCCCAGGGCACAACATCATATGATTTAAATAAAGTCTTATAGGTTCATACCTTCTCTTCCCATGGAGTTCTAAGACACTGAAGAGCACAGGGTTTGCTCATTTCTTATGGGCTTTCTTGCTTTTCAACATTTTCTCCTCCCAAACATGTCTTCCTCACCTTTTCCTTCAGTTTCTCACTCAGGTCCTGCTCCTCTTTTCTTCTATCCAGGTCACTCTTCCTTCGCTTTTCTCACATCTTCTCTGTTCTTTTCATTACCCTTGGAGAGACTTCCAGCTTTTCTCATAAAATTTTCTTAATAGTTTTTCCTTTACAAAGCATTGTAACATCTGGAAAGACTGAGGTCATCAGAATAGCAAGGCTCATAGCCAACAGGAGGCAAAATCCCCAAGAGGGATGAAGAGTAGCACTTTTAGGAGCTGGAGAAAAACCTCAGTAGTTCAGAGCTCTTGCTGAGGTCAGAGGCCCATTCCCAGCACCCACTAACACCCATCATTAACTCCAGCCCCAGCAGAGCTGACCCTCTCCTCTGATCTCCCTAGGCATTGCATGACATAGGTGCCCTTAAATACAAGCACGCAAAAACATGCATAAGTAAATAAATAATAAACAAACGAACAAATAAATAAATAAATAATATTTATTTATTCAACCACAACATCAGGCGCTCAGGAGTTGTGAGCGCATGGTTGGCATTGGTGTCTATACTTCTGCTCAGATCTTCTGTTTCTTCCAGGAGAATGAGCTCAACCTTTCCTCTCCCTTGAGGTTGGGTGAGACACGACACCTCTTTAGACAGGTAATTGTGTCAGCAAGTTTACTGGAAGATAAGTGCTTCACGGAAGAGCCTATGCTCAGGAAACAAGGATCAGCCATCCCATATCCCATGCAAGACAGATTCTGAACTAGACTCAGAGTGGAAATGTCCCAGGGACAAGAAATAAAAGTGGTCTTAAGCCTCTGAAATGTAGAAGTTGTTTTGTTGGACAGCACATAAATGCCCAGTTCTGAGGAGGACAGTAACCAAGAAGAGAAAACATAAAATAAGCTATCAGCTCTCAGAGATGAGAGTGTATATCTCAAAGAACATAAGAAATGAGGTTAAATTATTGTCACTTTAAGGAAGATTTCCCCAAGAGTGTGAAAGATGGGTGAAACTAATCCTGTTTTTTGGATGAATGAAGAAAGTGCTAATTCCCCTTGTCCATGCACATGACTTATTTAAGATAAAAAAAAAATACTTCAGAACATTTGCAAATGGAAGTGAAGCCAGTAAGAAGGCATGCCTTGTATAAAGTGTCTCCTTCCATGATTTGGAAATCAATGTTTTATCCAACTCAAGGGCTATGCCAACCCAGGCTGTCAGGGAGCCCCTGCCCAATTATGACTGGGGTGAACAGTGTTCTTTCCTCTATTTATACATTTATACACTAAAATTAACTTTCATTTAACTTTTGGAGGTTAAGTAGAATGTAGAGTATCATTTTCATCACAGTGAAATATACCTAAGGACACTAAGAGGGAATAAGAAGAACTAATGTTTGCTTAATTCTGTAACTAAACAATTTATTTTAGATAAACAAAACTTAGCCGAAGTCTTACGAATTTGTATGGTGAGCAATGACATCTAAGATTACATCTAGATTTAATGTTTCTCCACAGAGGGTATGAAAACTATAACTGATTATTAGCAATGGTAAATAAAATGCTGATTGATATTTGCTGGAGTCCTCAGGGACTATCAAGAATGGTAAGGCACTTCAAGTTTACCTTGGATGCAAGCAACCAAGTTAATCTGCCATGGGTTCATGGATACCAGAGTAATCCATTCCACTTCTGAGTCAAAGACAGAAGAGTCAGGGCTGGAGAAACAGCTCAGTGGTTAAAAATGCAAACTGCTTTTCTAAAGGATCTGAGTTCAGTTCTCATCAACTATGTCAGGCAGTTCTCAGCCACCTGAAACAACAACTCCAGGAGATCAAGGTCCTCTTCTGGACTAAGTGGATACCTGCTCTCAGGAACACATACCTACTTGTCAGCTCGCATATCCATAACTAAAATATATTTCTCCTTTTTTTAAAGACTATTGCTCACAATCTTAGAAACACAAATGATATTGGTACATCATGGGCAGAATCCCCAAGTTCTAATTTTCACAAGGGATGCAAAGAAAGCCCAAAGACTACTGTACATGCCATGTCTACCACTTTAGGAGAAGTCTTAGATAACAGAAGCCAAATATTTTATAAAGGCATTAAGTAAGGCGGCTATGAACCCCGGAAAGAGACATTATCTTTATTGCACTAGGTAGCAATCGCTGAGTGTCCTTTGCCACAGGAAAAGGCAATATCCTTATTTCCAGACCAATGTGCAAATCTGCCTTTTGTGGAGGGAGACACGAATGCTAATTTCTAAAAACTACACAGCAAATTATACACATGTCTTTGGGAAGCATAATCTCAAAAAAATAATCTGTGTTATGATGAAAACATAAGCAAAAATCCATGACATATCAGAAACCCAGCTTCCAACCTCTTTTTTTAATCTGAGCAACAGCTATTAGGCTAAATTTGTTAAGTTACCTCTGAAAGCTTTGAATTAAAGGGAAAACCCCAGAAGCATTCCAAGAGCAAGATGGCGGATCTTGTAGTATTTGACCTCAACAAAAGCCACCATGCTTTTTCTTCAACCAAGAACAAAGATCATGAGCACCAGATTCTGTGTTAGAAAATAGGCATTGTGGTCCTTAGGTTTCTATACTTCCACCAGACACAGGATATATGGGTCCTATGGAAGAATGCATCAAGGATTATACCCTTGACCTACAAGAAGGAACTCAAAAGTAATTCTGCCACCCTATAACAGCCATTAAGTTGATGCTGACTTGGAGGCTGCTAGGCCCAAGATGATACCATTGATCACATTTGATATCAGCAGACATTCTCTATCACCAATTATGCTTAGATTTCCTCCATCATAGAGACAGCAGGCACCAGGTGTACATGAACAAGGCAGATAAGAGTGAGGGCTACAGCTATTACAGAAAATTTTGGAGCAAAATTTGATAGATTTCAAAGACCTACTTGCTTATGAATTTCTTGAGAATATAACAAATTACAGCAATACATATACTATTTTGATTTAATGTCTAAATTATATAATTAATTTTTTTAAAGTTTTTATTTACTTTTTATGTTTACGAATGTACTGTCTGCATGTAGGTTTGTGCACCTGTGTCGTGCAATGCCACGGAAGTCAGAAGGGGTTGTCGGATTCCCCTGGAACTGGAGTTAAAGATGGTTCTTAGCCACCATGTGGGTGCTGGGGATCGAACCTGGGTCCTCTGCAAGAGCATTCGTTGCTCTTAACCGTTAAGCCATCTCTCCAGCCTCCTATAATTAATGATCTTGAATAAAAAAGTATGAGGTCATTGGCTCCTCTATTTGAAAAAAAAAACATTACTAGAAAAGGATGTGCATAAGACATTAAGTCAGTCCAGCCTTATTGGCAGGCAGAAACGATTTTCTCCATGTTAGTATGCTCATAACAGCTCTGAAATTCCTGCCACTTGCTTGCCATTGTGCCTGAAATTCCAACCATTAGGTACACACTATATTTTCAGTAAGATGTTCTTGTTCAAGCTGAAAAAATAGCCCTATGAGGAGCAAAGTTTGAGTTAGCATTTATTATCCACAGATGTTTAATTTGGAAGATAATTTTTCTATTGTAACAAAATATATTTTAAATATACATACATACATATATATATATATATATATCTTGTTATAAAACACAAAATATGTCAATTTTGAAAGGAACAGAATAAAAAAGGTTTCATATATCATATTTGAAAATGAAGGGATCGTCAAGATAGAAAGGAACACAGTGAACACCATCATATAGAGACAGAAGTTGACAAAAGGCTCCCAGGACAAAATACAAACAAATAAAAACTACAATGTAGAGGTAAGATTCTTCCCAAAAGCTGAATTTACCTAATCATTCTCTTCCAGCACATAAAGTCTTGCAGAAGGACTGCAGCCAAAAAGCAGACCTTTCTCCATGATGGAGAGCAGCATTAAAGCATGCTGGCTCCTTTTATTTCAGAACAATGTTGACCCAAGTCCAATGAGACCCATCAACATCCCATCTCTGCTGATTCATTTGGCTGCAGAAAGAGGTGCACAAATCAATTCAAATAGAAAACCAAGAAGGTGTGCAAAATAAAGGCAAATTGAAAGAGAGCTCATTTAGGACTTCTGGAAACTTAAAAGAATAAATCAAACAAAAAAATGACAGAGAATAGATTTTTAAAAGCTAGTAGGAAATTATTTTAGAGGGTGTCTCTGACCTCTGGACCAGGAGCAACAAGCCAAAGACAGAACTCTGTCTCTGGGAAGGGACCTGTGCCTTCTGGAAATGGCTCCCCACCATTGTCTGTGTGCCTGGCTCCTCTACTTAGCACCCAAAGCCCAGACTTGGCATCACTGAAGCAGCCGAAGAAGCCTCGGGTGTTCAGCTGTCATCCCCCATGACACGGAGAGCAAGGGCTGTGGGGATGGACAGATTTTCACCTGAATTACACCCAACTCTGTTGTTAGCCATACCCCTTCACAGCTTATCTGCTTTAATTTGTTTATCATGTTTGGTCATTAGTTTTGTCTAGATTTTATATCCCTTATTCTGTGCTGCACCTCTGACATTTCAGTTTGGAAGGGTGATTGTTTACCATATACACTGATTCTTCCAGGCACACAAATATTCCACAATCGATTTTAACAAGATAGTAACTATGAACAGACATTCTTTGGCTACTTTGGGACAGATGCTCTGTCTCATTTTAATGCATTCTATGTCTAAGGTCTCCCAGGGACACTTGCATATTCCTTTTGAACCTGTGCTATCCAGACAGAGCCTTGGTACCTCTTTGGAATGAAAAAAAATATACAAAGCATCTCAGGTGATTTAAATCTCTCTCTTGTGAGCCTTTAAAAATGCATAGTTTGTAAAGCAAATACGGGTCTCCCTGAGTCAAGCAAGACTCCACCATCAGCACCAGCTACACTTCACCTGCCTGGAAATACTGTGCAGCAGAGGCAGCCATGTGCCTGTATATCCCAAATCTAATTGGCTGTTGGCTCTCTCCTTGGAGGAATAACCCATGGCTGATGCCACAAGCCTACATCCTCTACAGGTTAGGAGATGTCATAAGCCACAGTAAGACCCTGTTATATTTATCAGGGGGTAAAAATATAATTCATGAATTAACATATCATCCAAACATATGTGTCTATGCCAAAGTAACCTACCATAACTATTAGTGCTGCTTAAATACCTATATATCTAATTGCTTGTGCTTCATTAGTAGGATCGAAAGGTTACTCCTGAACAAACTGTCAGCCCATGAAAGGAAACAGCCAGAATTGACCAGAATCCAAGTCAACAGCTCCAGAGAGAGAGGACAGTTTTACTTCTCATCCACCTGTGCCCCTTTTCTAAGCCTAGGGAACAATCTGCGGAAGAGGGGGCGTGGTAGAATGTAAAGGCTGCGATTGGGGTGAACGGTGAAACTACAGCGATGTAGTCTGGACACTCATTTGATCAACTTGATTGAACAAACAACCTGTCAACCTCCACTGAATGGTGGGACTGTGGGGGTTTGGGCACAACAGTCTATAGATTGGTTTTGCACGAAGGATGCTTATACTCATGGATTATCACTTATAGCTAAAAAATGAAAAAAAATAAACCTGAAAGATGCAGGACAGTTATGGCAGAATACATGATCTGGGATGGGGTGGGGGTGGGGGGGAAGGGAAAGGGAAATATGCCTGATCTGAATTGGAAAATGATGTATAAAATGCACAAACCATCAATAAAAATTAAAAAAAAATGCATAGTTTGCTTTTATCAACACCGTATATGTTTTTGAACTCTCAAGAGAAAACTGTGTGCTGGCAAAGTTGCTCTTATCAGCCATGTTATAGGTGAGGGCAGCCAGTCCAGACAGGCTTGTCTTCTCTGTTCCTAACAAGTCATGGGCAAGGCAAAAATGTATTATAGTGTTGTAGGTCATTTGCCTGCTCTGTGGCTGTTGTAGTTTTAGTTACTGCACCTGGAATTTCCATGTGGCCTTTAATTGAAATGAACAAGGGAACTTTTTAGACCAAAGGTTCAAGGAAATATACACAGTACTCAGTTTCCTGAGAGGGCACCAGTGCTCATGAAGTTCATGCTCCACTAACAGAGCAGTGGGCTGACCACAGTCCCTTGTTCTATTTGCTTCTCTTTCAGTTCCTTTGGTTTCTTTGCAAAATCAACACTGGCCTCTCTACCTTTGTTGCCTGCTCAAGGAAGTCTGGAGGAGGCACACAGGGACACTTAGATGGATTTCTTATATTGCGAAAACGTACATCCTTTCTGTCTCCTGAGTACTCTTTTTTTTTTTTTTTTGGTCTTTTCCAGACAGGGTCTCCCCAGCTGTCCTGGAACTCACTCTGTAGACCAGGCTGGCCTTGAACTCACAAAGATCTGCCTGCCTCTGACTCCAGAGTGCTAGGATTAAAGGCATGCGCCACCACGTCCGGCATCTGAGTACTCTTATTACAACTTTCTTGGGATAAAATGACATCTAAAATATCATAACAGAGCATAACATAATTTATATAGTATGGAATCTTATGATTTGATGTGGGCACAGTGAGGCTTAGATGGCCACAGTTTCATTACTAGGCATGAAGCATGTTCTGCTTCATGCTAATCTAAGAAATATTTCACCTATTTGTGACAAATATCTAAAACACACCAATAAAGTGGTATATGACAGATGTGCTTAATTTCTGCAGTGCTTTGAGCTGAGGACAGAATCTCAGTCAGCACCCAGCCCATCCAGAACAAGGTTTCTGACATTGTGTCTTATAGTTTTCAACTCTTATTTTGCTTTTTTTTTTTTTTTTTTTTTTTTTTTTTTGTCTTTTTGAGACAGGGTCTCCCTGTAGCCCCAGCTGTCCTGGAACTCACTCTGTAGACAGGCTGGCCTTGAACTCACAAAGATTCACCTGCCTCTGCCTCCCAAATGCTAGGATTAAAGGCATGTGCCACCATGCCCGTCTTATTTTGCTTTTTAATAGACATGGATGGAAGAGGAGGAAGAAGAAAAAGGTGTTTCTTCTGAGATTCAGGGGAGATCCGCAGCCAATTGGTTTGTCAATTATTTCTTAGCACAAATCAGCCACTATCCACGGTAAACCTCGTTTTGCAGCATTTTACTATTATGTATTTCACAAGACCAAGGTGCATATGTACTTTGAAGGAAATGATGAACCCCAAAGTTAGACTATAACTTGGTATATTAGTGGTCCAGATTAATTGTGTTAGATGTCTAGTCCAGGGAATGGAATATTCAACCTTTAAATAAATACACAATAAAAATAGCCCACTCTTACTACAGGGTTACTGGACTGCAGCAGTAAATGAACTGAATAAAATTTTATGGCTTTCTAACATGCTGAGGCCTTTGCAGTGTCTTCCGTCTTGTCGCTTAACAACATTTTGCACTCTGCTATCAGTGAAACTAATAGTGCAGATGAAAATTTTATGAAAAATGTGGAATCTGCATTGGTTTTATATTATGTCAGTGAAATGAATAAAGATCACATTTTGGCATTAACAGCTAATGGGAGAGAAGGAGCAGGGGCTGGTTGTGCATCTTTTGGCCCCGGAATTGATGTTTTTTAAAGAGTCTGCTGTAATTATGATATTTGAATGTCATTATCATTAAACTGATGAATTATTTAGAAAGAAGGTGAATAAGGCAAAGAGTTCCTCTCTGTGTTCATACTTTTCGTTCTATTCTGCCAGGCGAGGAGCTTCTTCTGGAGTGCCGTATTAATCACACAGCTGGTGCAGATACATTGTGTTATTATTCCTTTCAACAAGGTCAAAGTTTGGTTGCACACAAGAGTTGAGGGGTAGCAGCAGAGCAAAGGGGGAGAGGAATTATGGAATAATGAAGCTTATCACAAGTGCTGATAGAAACAGGTTGTTTCATATCTTCTATTGAGTTGTTATAATAAGCTGTTCACCAACCCTGCTACTCCTCACCTTGGTGGCCTTCAAAGGAGACTTTGGATAAGAAAGGAATAAAATTTGGAAACAATACTATTAGGATGATATCATGTGGATGAGAAAGAAATCTTCTATTTAAGACACAAGCAACTTTTCCTGCAAAGGTTTACCTTGAACTAAACAACAAATCAATGAGCAACCTTTGTTTTCTCCTCTCTCCTTTCTCTACATCTTTCTAGGATGTAACATCTGTTTGTTGTCTGTGATCTCATTCCTTAGGAGTCTGAAAAATAATTTTCTCTCCAGATCTATTTATAAGGTGATGTTTCATTTGCCTGGTTTAGATTGAACGCATGTCACTAACTTAAAAATAATCTTGCCCAGGAATCTTTGACGCCGTTTTGATTGGTGCCTAGTGAGTGTAAGGGGGTGTGATCTTGGGTAATTTGTCAGGTAGAACAGACAAGTTTCTAGCAAGGCCCAGGGCTGACTCTCTGCATTCTCAATGATGTCATGCTAAACTAAATGCTTCACAGGTCATTTTGCATCGAATGGTATGTGGGTGCTATATTCACACTCTCTGGACAGTTAACATTATGTAGTCAAAATGTCAAAACTTGAGACTCAAAAGCTTCCCACGAAACAAAGAATCAACAATATATGGACTCCACTCTTCTTGTTGGCTTTTAATTCTGGCCTAGTTTAGAGGAACAAATCACATCACCATTATTTTTAAGTTTTGAGAACTGACTCATCTGGGGAAGTTTCCAGATTTGCATTTACTTTGACAAGTTGGACACTGAGAGGGAAGGACAGCCAGAGATCAGGTTTTGCCTTCTAGCTGTGGTTAGCAAACAGTCTTTCTTTGGGATTTCATCAATCAATATTTACAAGATTTCCATGAAATGGTTAGAACCGAAGTGCCATGCTGAACAAGTCAAATGTGGCTGAAATTCCCCCGGGGACGAATATCGCAGGTATTAAATTATCCATGGGCTGCAGTCAAGCAATTCAATTCTCAATCTGCTCAAAGCCCAAAGAAATAAAAATCACATAAGGAATTCCCGTTTGAAAGAATATTTTCTTTCTAATTTGTGACGTACATTGGCAGGGCACCTGACATCGTCACATTGGCTTAACTCCTCGGCAGCAACAGGCCTGTTGTGCTGTGTGGGTGTGGGAAATCTACAAAGAGATGTGGTCCTCAATCAGATTTCTTGGGTATCAGTCTGGACAGCAAGCAGTCAGTTCCAATTGAGCGGGCAGATGGAGACAGAGCAGATTAATAAGTGGATCCTCTTTATCTGGAGAGCTGGCAGGCATCATGGCTCACCAGGCACCTGAGTTATATTTTTAAATAGGTCAGCACATCGAGCGTTTACAAAAGGAAAATGGAGTTAGCGGGAAGATTGGCACGAGTATGGAGCAGAATGTGGGGGGTGGAGCTAAAGGTGTGCTTTGATAAGAGTCTGAGGATTTGGACAGTGGAGGAGGGAAATAAAGGGTGTGCTAGTCGTGTTTTGCTTTCTTGCTTGAAGAAAATAGAACAAACCTGGAAAAGCAGACCAGGCAGGCATTTGAACCCAGGCAGGCATTTCAGTTTTAGAAACATTCAGCATTGTCATCACTGTTACCAAACAAACATCAGTATGATCAAAATGCAGGCTTTATTTATTTGATTATTTGTTTTTGTATCATGTCTGGCAGAAGATACAGAGGAAATAACACTGAAGAATAAGGATTAGCTCCAAATATCAATAGACGGGACTTCAGGACATTAAGAGACTATCAGTAGACCACACAGACAGCCCAAGAATGGAGAAAAGCTGCCAGGCTACACCTCAGATAAAAGGTCAACATCCAGAATTCATAAAGAATTGCAAAAAAAGAAGATCAAAGAAATACAACTTCCCATCTATGAGTAGACTGGAGAAATGAAAGTTAAAAAAAGATTTGGAATGCCCAATAACTGTTTTTAAGGTTCGATGTCCCTAGTCATTAGGGAATTGCAAAGTATTTTCAGATGCCACTCAGTCAGAAATCTAACAGGTAATGTTGGAGAGGATGTGGAGAAAGAGGAAACCTTATTCACTGCTGTTGGGAGTGAAAATTAGTAAGCCATTATGGAAATCAGTTTTCACGTTCCTCAAGAAATTAGAAATGAAATTATTGTGTGAGACACGTGTCTCACTCCTGGGCTATACCCAGAGACCTCACTAACTCACCATAGAGATAGAGTGCCCCATGTCTCTTGCTGCCTAGTGACCATAGAAAGGAAATGGAAAAAAAAAAACTAAATGTCCATCAACAGAGGAATAGATAATGGAGATTTGGAACATACATAAAATGGAATATTATTCAACTATAAAGGAAAATGTAATCACAAATTTGTAGAAAAATCAATAGACTTTGAATGCATGCTATTAAACGAGGTTACACAATTTAAGAAAGAGATAAAAGACATTTTCTCCTTCATATTCAGATCCAAGCTTATAATGAATACATGTATATAGGTAAGATAATGAAATAATGGGTACATTATAAAATTCAGAAAAATGAACAAGAAGCTAAATTCAAAAGGCATAGTAATTGAATCAGATATGTAATATATATATATATATACTTAGTATATATATATGCGGGTTATATTAAGTATATATATTATATTTAATCTATTCTCTTCCAAGGAAGAATACGTTTTCAACACAAAAAAAGTACTTAAATGCACAGTTTCCACATATGATTCCATGAGAGTCTGTTACCTTACTGGGAAATCTAAATTTTACACTATAGTTTTCATTGTTTTAATGAATTTGTACAATGAAGATTTTTTTAGAAGCACTAATAACAGTATATTTTACTTGAAATAAAGAAAGGATAAAAGAAAAAAGAAAAAAAAGAAGAAAGGAAGAAAAAAAGAAAGAAAGAGAAAAGAAAGAAAGGAAGGAAGGAAGGAAGGAAGGAAGGGAAGAAAGAAAGAAAGAAGAAAGAAAGAAAGAAAGAAAGAAAGAAAGAAAGAAAGAAAGAAAGAAAGAAGGAAAGAGAAAGGAAAGCTGGAGATAGAGTTTAGAGGTTAAGAGCACTGGCTGTTCTTTCAGAAGAGTCAGGTTCAAGAGCCAGCACCCACATGATGGCTCACAACTGTCCATAACTACAGTTCCAAGGGATCCAATCTCCTCTTTTGTCCTTTGAAGGCATTGCACGACGCAGGGGCACTTACATACATGCAGTCATAGCGCTTATACACTTAAAAAATAAATAAAAGAATGAAAAAGAGAATTGGACCTTCAAGGAAACTAGACTGAACTGTAAGTCTCAAGTATAAAGTAGTATGCTAGTAACAACAATGTGCATGGGTATGTCTTCACATGTGTGTGTATCTGTGTGTCAAATTCTTTAATTATCTGGATATAAGTTCAGAAGAAAGTAAAATTTTGTTTTGAACAAAGGAAACATAAACCTAATTATAAACAACATGCTTTCACAGCACCAATTTTATTAGGTCTAATTGCCAACGTTACATAGTTTAACGTAAAACTGTGCAATTCTTTGGCAATGGTATATAAGTTTTCAAACATTCCATGCTATTCTTTAAGTACAGAGTTCTTCATGGTATGGGCAACAGTGTGGTCCATAGCTGTCCTGATGACTATCAACCCATCTCTATCACTACTAAAAGAATCAGAGAAACCTTATCACCACTACGTCCACTTGATGAATCTCCAGAAATGGGTTTATAGACAAACCCAAGGTGAGTTCTTTCCTGGAATAACAGTATTGCTCACTTAAACTCACCTGCATCCAGATCTGAGTGGATAATGGTGTTTTAGCAAATGAAATAAGGATTAATTAGTCCTAATCTGTAAAGAAGTGAATCATATAAAAGGACATTATGCCATTCCTCTTTTCTTCCTTCTCCATTTCAGTCATAGGAGACGATGGGCCTGTGCCACACAGCCCAGATTGAGAAGACCAGAGCCAGCAATTCGCTCACAGAGTTTGCCACAACACACGATGTGACATCTGGAAGTCAAACCCCATTTGCTTGTGCTGTTTCCAAGGGTAAATAAAAAAAGACATTTGAAAAGAATAATTTGGGACCTCTGGGGAGAGTAGCATATTGATTTAGAAGAAGGAAGAGAAGCTAAAGTAGAAAATTTCTCCCAAAATGAGACTGAGGAAAATTAAATAGAAAGTGAGAGATGAAGGAACAATAAATGCTTAATTTGGCAAGGTTGTTAAATTTCCCTCAGCGTTGTTCTTAAATTCTCTGCTCACAGTGTCTTCGATTTCGCCTGGGATTGTATGACTGCTTGGTACACTGATCCAGTTTGGTGGGAATCTGCTCAATAAGGTGCATGTATAGGAAAAACTGCTTGCTTTCTTTGGAGGAGTGAGAGCTCGTTATTGGTTTTGTTTAAGGAATATGTTTTGGGATTTAAAATGAAAATAACAGTATTGAACTTTCAAGTCACTCAAGAAACTAAAAGAAATCTGAGGACGTAGAAACAGGGTTGCCAATGGCACCTACGATGACCTTTCACCCCTGAGAGGAAAGTGGGCACTGGAAGGCTCCTGGCTTGTGGAAGACTAGATAAAATGCCTCGGAGGTGGGAAGCAGGTGAGGAGATACCTTCACAAGCTGTTTCCCAGGAAATCTTAGAGTAGCACCTCCACAGCAGTGAGCACCCTTGCCAGTCTCCAGTTTTTGGTACACTGTGCAGAATGTGCGATTCTGTGGTTCCAGACCAACCATCCATCTGCACAGTTACTTCTGGATTCCTTTGACCAAACTACCAAATGGGAACAAACCAAGAGAGGGGATGCTAATCTCCAGAAAGACATGTCAGTGGGAGTCGTTCTATCTGAGACAGAACAGTGTAGCTTACTCTTACTTGTATGTCCTGGACCAGAAAACATACCTGTTTGAATCAGAGGTAGATTTAAACTTCACCACCCCAGTTACCTCCTTCTGCCCACTGGACTCCACCTCCCAAGGGTTCCATAGCCTTCTGTGAATCACCTGCAGAACAGCAACTGCACCACAATGCTATGGGAGCACTTCAGAGCACACCATCATATTCAACTTTCTTGTTCACACTCTAGGATCATCTGGTGTAAATTACATTAGCTACATGGTTCTACCAGTTGGAGGGGAAAATACAATAAATGAAGAAACTATTCTGTACACCAACAAAGAATTTCTTGCTATTGATGCAGTTAAAGTTAATGTATCATGTATGCATCTCCACATAGGTTTTTTTTTTCCACATAGATTTTAATAGAACATCAAATTTTCACTAATCCTAGTCTTGACTCTTCAGTTCATCAGATGGGGCGGAACACAAGACACAGATAGTGAAACAGTGTATGATTCTATGTGGGAAGAAAGCATTCACAGACAGCAATTACTATGTATGAACTATGACACTGGTCATTTGAGTAATAGTGCAAGTAAAAGCCTGTGTTCCATCCTCCTAAAACACCCCATGACATGGTAAGAGCTGGCTCTGAGCTCATATCTGAAGCAGGAGAGCTCTCTGCTAGAGTCCTGACAGACTTCTACCACAATGGGATGCATTTAATACACGCGGAGTCCTTCACTCTTGAACTTGAAGCAGTTTTTTCTGATTTCTTCGCCTTGACCCATGTTTTACCCTCTTGATGTTCCAGTTTCTCTTTATCTCACTCAGTTGTTGTTTCCTTCCAATTCTGCTGAAAGTTCTCTTCTGATTCCAGACAAGCCAAATTAAAATCACAACAAAGAAAAAAAATGCTTTCAGAACATTTCTGAGCTTAACCCAGGCCTTAGTTCATTCCTTCTGTAGCCAGCTTCAGAAGAGTGATAGAGAGGACAAAACACAGGTCTTTGACTAGCCCACCCTTCCATCACCTGTCACAACCAGCCTTTAGTTTGCATTATCAACTTACACATTCTCTAATTACTTTGATATCATTTTTATCCTATCAAATGACCACAGAGAAGTGGATGTATTTTTGGTTTTATGTTATTAAAAGTAAGACAGCCAGAGAAATTTATCTTTGAGTAATGAAAAGGGGACCGTGGTGTGATTAATCTCCTGGACCTCAACTCATGCAGAGGTCAAGGTATGAGAGCTTGCCTAAGGCCTCGCTTGGGACTTGGAAATGATGCTGTTCCCCTGTATTGCACTAACTACTGACCCTTAATCTCATCCCAGCATAGATAAGCACTTCATTTTTCTGCATCTTCCCTTAATAAATGATTCAGTTTTGCCCAACTTGGTCTCAAGAATGACCAACATTAAGCGCTCATTTGTTTAAACTAACAGAGTGTGGTCAATGGGTTCCCAAGGGAAGAGAGGCAGCGAAACAGGACTAAAGCAGCATCATTTAAGGACACAATCAATTCATTATCTTTTTCATAAAGTTCACATATGCACACATTAATCACCATGGGCTGGCCCTGGGCAGGAAGTTCTTACCTAAGCAACTTCCCCTCTACAATACATCTTTCCTGTTTAATGGCCTCTGCAGCTGAGATTTTATTGTGTGCCCGCTCATCTGTTGTTTTATGAGCCAGTCTGTGTCTTTGTGATGAACTGATTAAGCAACTGGATTGGAAGCGGAATTCACAGGCAAGCCCACATGCCTGCCACCTCTGCCTGAGGATGTGGCCTGTTGTGACCCAGTCTCCTCTCCAGCAGATTGACACTGAATGCACACAGCTTTGCTTTCAGGCATGAAATGACTGGCTAAATCCCTTTGTGAATAAAATAAGAGAAGACATACCCTGTCCTGGCCAAGGGCTTCTTTTGGTTTTGGCCCTGTATGGAAGAGTTACACATCACAAAGTCAAAAGGAAGAAGATATTATGAGAGAACTTTCTCAGCTATCAGTAATCACCAATGGCTCTAGGAGACTTTGAGGATGGACCTAGTGGAGGGGATTCAGGAGACTCTAGGTGGGGGCTCTGGTGACTGGTTCAGTAGGAAGCCAGGGTTTGAAACCTCCCAGACCGGTGGCAGCCTTTTCTTTACTGAGCAGCCTGGCAGGGAATGGCTTAACTGGCTCACCCTACTTCCCTTCCTCTCTTCCTTTCCTCCTAAACTCCTTCCTGCAATTCTGTTCGTAATTTGGGATTATATTACCAAATCAATATAAGCCTTTTAAAGTAGTGATTACATACCCTTCTCATTTGTGTAAATACAGTTGTAGCCTTGAGTGCTTCTGGGAGACAAATGTAAAATTAAGGGCCAAATTTTACACAAAGCTAACATCAGAACCTTCTGTGGTCAGCTACCTTTCCTAATAAGTGTGATTCCAGGCTTCTAACTGAATGTCTGAGCAAAATTTAGAGCAAGTTAATCTTTCCTTATTAATGAGCTATATACTGTGTAACAATTTATAAGGAAGTTTACACACCACACCTAGATGGCATGTGTTCCATACAGTCTCTGAAAAGATACCAGACCATCCCCCATTCATCCTTAACACATATGCTACTTTTCTCTCTAAAATCCACCTGGAAAAGATTGTAGAATCTTTTCTATGTTCTTTAAGGCAAATATGTTAGCTAAACAAAATCCATTTTCTCTATTTAATCCAATACAGGTTTCAACGAATACACAGAGTGTCTTTCTTACAAAGATTCACCTGTATTTACAGATTACAATTAAATCACTCCATAGCCCTCACTTCTCTAAATTAAATCAGGACTCCCCATCTCCTTTGTAGCACTGTTTTATGCTAGGTCTTTAAAGATTTATGTTGCTCTCTGCTAAATTCTTACCGAAAAGCATTTCTACCTGGAATCAGGCTGATTCCTTTACATGTTGAGCCCTGCTAAGATTGATGCTCATCATCATCTCTATTTTGAAAGTTGAGGAAGAAGTTAAAGAAGAATTAGGCCTGTCACCATTAATAGACTCTGAACCATGGCTGAGATTAGAAATCAGGAGCTCATACCAGGAATAATAGTGAGGGGAACAGCAAGTCCATCACTCACCAGTCACCTAACAGGTTGCCCTCCAATATCATCTTTATTTTATAGCGCCATATTTCTTCCCTCTGGGGATCTTTGTGAAATGGATGGGAAGATCAGCTGGGTCGTGATGGATGAAACCTTGTTGATTGCCTGTTTGGCAGGACTGAAGGCTCTGAATGCTAATCTCTACCAAGCCTCTCTCTCTGTGGCAGGTACTGTAAGGCCTGGTCACCCCTCCCCCATCTCCTGGGGTTCACACAGTTGTATAATCTACTTTGAGTATGGCTACAACTAGTGACTTTTTTTTAACCAGGAGAATATATCAAGGGTGATAGGATGTCACCCCCATGATTATGTGCTATTATATATACTCTGTCTTTCTAGCTGACTTGTGTTTTCTCCTCTATCAGCCTGAAGCAGCAACCTGCTGTTTTGAACTGCTTATTGGGAACCTGGGCAGGCTGAGCACTGAGGAGTTGAAGACAACCTTCAGACGACCATCTGGAGGAAGATGGGTCTCTCTGTCATTCAGCCACAAGGACATGAATTCTGCCACTACTGAGTTACATAGGAAGGGGTTATCTCTAGCTGAGCCCCAGATGAAAACAGAACCTTCCCGAAAGATATATTGATTCGTATTTTGAAGCCTAGCCAGAGAACCCATATAGATCATCCCAGTGACAACAGAGATTGCAATCTAAGTGTAGTTTGTATGAAGCTACCATACTTGAGGGCACTTTACTCAGTCAAAACAAAGGGGCCATGGACCATCTTGATCTTGAGAGGCAGACTCTCACTGGAAGGTGTGGCTGATGAGAGGCTCTTTGTCTTTTTTTGTTATCTTAATATGAGAAGAAATTCCATCCACAAGTTAAGACCAAAGAGTGGCTTCTGTTCCCTTCAGAGAGATATCTTAGGTACGTGTTGGTGGGGGTAACACTGAAAGGATGACGAGCCCCCATCCCTTCAAAGGAGCTGTGGCTCTTATTGCAAGTCGGAACCTTTAGATTCCTACTAAGAATATCTACCTGATTTTCAGGTGGCTGTTTAATAAGCAGACTGCACAGGAAAGAATACAAGCACTAGAAGAAAAATCTAAGTTGGAGGGAAGCAAAAAAGAAAGGAAATTGTGAAAATTTTGAATAAATTAGAAGAAAAGGAAGGAAAAAGGAAAAGAAGAAAATGGAAGAGAAGAAAAATGGGTCCTTGGAAATATTAAGAATATATAAAATGTGACTACATACAACATAACTAATGGTGGCTTTTACTTTAGGTGACTATGGAGTGGTTCATGTAAAATTGATTGAAAGTGAAGAGATTTAATTTATTTTATGATTTAGACATTATCATATTTTAATTTAGAAAAATACTCACTAACTGTGTGGAAAGTGTAGCCCAGTGATAGAATTCTTATCTAGAGTAAAGCCCTAGATTCTAACTATAAAAAGAATATATACACACATACATATATATATATATATATATATATGTCTCTCTTCTCTCAGGTGTGATTATACCTGTAATTCTAGCATTGGGAAACTGAGGCAGGAGGATTGAGAATTTGAGACCATCCAGGGCTATAAAACAAGAACTTGTCTAAAAAATGTTTAAAAAGCCTCATATCCTTCCATATATTTGACCACAATCTTTACTATCTCTGGATCTTTCCAAAATCCCACCTTATAAGTTCACCTACCCTGCAGACACACACACACACACACACACACACACACACACACACACAGAACACTGTACTTAAGGGCTCCAAATTCAACACTTGCCTTAAGACTTGTCACCCCAGCCCAGGTAAATACAGTCTGTAAACTAGTCACAGTCCATACAACAGAAGTGAGTCAGGACAGAAAGGCTGGGCAAGGGCTGAAGGGATAGCACAGTGGTTAAGAGCATTGAGTGCTCTTGCAGATGACCTGGGTTCTATTCCCAGCACCCACATGGCAGCTAACAACAACTGCAGCTACAGTTCCAGGGGATCTGACTCCTTTTAATGCCTCCACATGCATTGCATGACACAAGTGTACTTACACACATGCAGTCAATAAACCCATACACATAAAAAACAATATAAAATATTTTTAAAAGACAGCAGGGAAATGAACAAGACAGCAAGCAATGGAACCCCTCACTCTAAAGCCTGGTTGAAGTCTCTCACCAGTCCTGAATTGAGAACTGTGACAAAACTATCAACATGTGCTGTAGAGAGTGTCCATTTTTACTGATAAGAATGGTGAAATAGCAAGGCTCCACCTCTACAGCCTAGGCATACAGGCATACCTTATTCCTTTCCCAATTGTAAATAAGTACATTTCTGAAATGATCACAAACAAGATCATAACCTTTGCCTGTGGTCAAAACATGCCTTAACTCCCTTGTACCAAATGTCATAAAGATTACTTAGGTGCTTGTGATTATCAGCCAATCATTTTGTTCAATATCCCCCAACACCACCCAGGTATTGGTGGTATTCCAGTTATTGAGTAAGAGAAAAATGAAAATGTTCCCTGGAATCCCTTTGAGCAGCGTGAACAAGGAAGGCTACCTATAAGATACTTGCTTGTGGAGAAGCTGACATTCAGGGTATGCAGACCTCGCTCTGGGCTCCCCAGTGATTGTGATCTCCAGTGACAGAATCCACATGAGCCACACGGAGTATGGTGTAAAAGATCTTTATTACAGAATATATCAGGAGGCCAGAGTAGGCAAAGGCCGAGAGGACCATCCTGTCAACCTACATGTTTAAGTAGGCTTTGTATTATTTTCTTAAGCTTTCTGGACTTCACAGTTTTATGAAGGGCTTTGTCTACTCTGTGACTGACAAGCCCATTTACAGCCATCATTTTAATTAATTTAAATTATGTGTATTAGTGTATGTCGGCATGCATATATGTACATGCGACTACAGGTGTCTGTGAAGGCCATGGGTGTCTGAAGCCCCTGGAATTGGACTGATGGGTAGTTGGGCAGTTATGAGCCACTTGACATGGGTGCTGGGAATTGATCTCTGGTCCTCAAAAACATCAGCACTTCCTCATGATGGCTAAGCCACCTCTCCAGCCCTGACATAGCCATCTTGTGATCTTTTGGAGAGTTTCAGAGTGCCATGTTTCTACCCAGGACCAGAAATACTAGGCACATCCTATCTTTCTGACCAGTAATCAAAGCCTACCATTTCATTTCACAGCAACAAGCTACTTATTATGAGGGAGGTTCCATCTGAATGATCTGCAAGCCTTCTAATAGCTAAATAACTACCTAACATCCACACTCATGTGTGTTATAGCTTTTTTTCTGAGGATCTCTCTCTCTCTCTCTCTCTCTCTCTCTCTCTCTCTCTCAATTCATTTTCTTAAATCTATGTTGAAATGTCTTTTTAATAAACTCCAACTCTGCCTCACACTGATGTATCTTGCAATTTTTCTCTGCTGTGTGGTTAGGCATTTTATCCTCACGTGACTGGGGGTCTCTGAAGAAACTCCTCAGACCAACGAATTCAGCAACATGGACCCCCCAACTCCCCAGATAAGCTCTCATATATTATACCAGACGATGGATTGTCAGAGCCTTCAGGAACATAACTGGTTGCTGTGTGCAGAACTTAGGTGGTAGTTTCTCGGAGGTGTAGTGTTCAGTCCTAAGAAAGGCATTGCTAAGCAGGCAAGGTGCCCAGAGCTAAGTGCAGAAAACAAGACACTGAGCTATCTCAGTGCAGAGGCTATTGTGAGGACATAGACCTGGTCCAATAAGGACTGCTGCCTGGCTCAGAGTGCAGGGTCTACTGAGGTCCTTTGGGTAACACCTGTAGGAGAAGAGCTGTAGGTTGGCATGAGGTGAAGGTAGGTTTAGTTATGGACGGAGCTAACTACTTTGCTGTGTGCCAATCTTTTCATTGTTAACCAGATCCTGCTCAGGAAGCCTGGGGGACCTAGAAGGGGAATCCCAGAAAGAATCAGAACTCACTAGCTGAATCACATATAAAATTCAAACTTAATAAAAAGTTAATGTGTTGAATGAGGTTCAGGACCAGAAAGAACTCTTATCTTCCAACTGGTGATTTATACAAAAATATTTAAGTGAACCAATGGTCATAAAAAATATCCACACCTGAGTTTGAGACTCTGAAAGTCATCAAAAAAAAAAAAAGACTCAGAAGGTCAGAATAACTTATCAAGATTTCCTAATTGCAGATCCAGAGCCAAGTTACCTTGGGTTCCCCATAATCCCATGNCAGGACCAGAAAGAACTCTTATCTTCCAACTGGTGATTTATACAAAAATATTTAAGTGAACCAATGGTCATAAAAAATATCCACACCTGAGTTTGTGTCTCAAAAAGACAAAAAAAAAAAAAAAAGACTCAGAAGGTCAGAATAACTTATCAAGATTTCCTAATTGCAGATCCAGAGCCAAGTTACCTTGGGTTCCCCATAATCCCATGAAGTGCCATTAGTAACTCACCTATGTGCCTGACCTGATGTCCTCAAGAATTTCTGGTGAAACATTTCTGAATGTATTCACAATAGACAACTAGGTCCCACCAATCAAAAGGCTTGGAATGTGATCAGATACCATCTGAGCTGTGAGAAGAGATTACCTTATTTGAACCGTGGACTTACCCATCTATGTTACCATCAGAGTACCTGGTGAGTGCCTCCATTTATGAATTTCTTTTGTTCTGTTGCTGTGAAACATCTATATAACTGCTTCCACACAGGGCGTGTTGTTGGGCCATCCAGATCTCTGTTCCCTGGTCGTGGGCCTTCATTTTTGGATCAGAATAAATGGGCTGTTTAGTTCCTTTGAGATAAATGCTGTGTTTTAGGACAACATTTAAATTAATCCATCTAAAATAATTTCAGGGTAAATAAAAACTGAGGTTAAGTCAAATATGTTTGACCAATGTGGTAACTTAGAACAAGATTTTGCATTTCTAAAATCTCCTCTCATGTCAAGAGCAATGAGATTTTGGTCTTAATTTTCACAGTATTTGGGAATTATTATACTTATTATAATTCCAGAAATAAGTCAAAGTTGAATGAAAAATGAATGGTTGTAAGTATTGTATAGCGTAGCTTTTTCATCTAGGATAAAATTACCCACACCTCCTCCATCATGGAACAGAGATAATCTTTCCCCACAATTATGGTGACAAAGAAAAAGCAAACAATAAGCTAGATGTGTGGGAAGTTAGGCTGGATCAATGCCGTGCTGATCCTGTGCAGTAGGATGTAGGGTCCACCTCTGCAATTCCAGCCCCTTCACCTCCCTGCATCCAAGCTAGGTGTATGTGGCCTTGGAGTGTCTGGAGGATGCAGAGTAACACAGAGCATTAACAGAAGACAAGACTCCACACTGGAGCTGTGGTGAGGCTGTCTGCCATGGAGGAGTGGGACTCATCACCCATAGTCCTGCAATATGTAGTCCATGCTCTCCACAGTAAGCTCAGTAAATGCTTTGGCTCACCAAGTTGGTCTCTGGTGGAGTTGTCTCTTTTTTCTGTCATGTCTCAAGTGAAGAGACACTTCTCACCTTACAATGGAAAGCAATATAACTCAATTCGTGTGCATGTGTATGTGTTTGTGTGTGTGTGTTTGTGTGTGTGTGTGTGTTTGTGTTTGTGTGTGTGTATGTGTGTGAAAACTCACACATATGTGACATGTGCAGTCTCTAGATAAAAATCAGATTTAAATATTTTTGTGCCTCGGGCCTGAAATGGTTCAGCATGTGAAACCACTTCCCGTTTATCCCTGATGACCTGGGTTTGATTTGGTAAAAAAAGAATTTCAGGGCCTTCAAGCTGTCTTATGATCTCCAAACACAGGATGCACATGGACACACACAGAGATAATAATAATAATAGTAATAATAATATAAAAGTTCTAGATCTCATACCTGGAGACACGGCTCAGCAGTTAAGAATACCTGGGTTAAATTACCACCACTCACATGGCAACTAACAACCAGCCATACATAACTCCAGTTCCAGGGGATCTAAAGTCCTCTTCTCATGTCACAGGCATTGCAGCACACAGGTGCACTTGTACACATGCAGGCAATACTCTCATATATGCAAAATAATTTAAAAAAACTTCTAGAAACCATTCCACTATTTGTCAGTTCTCGCCCTATAATTGTCTTAGACGATAATGAGCAATATCAAACCAATGATGAAGCCACTAGTTTTCAATTCCATTACACAGTTCCATTTATTGCCATGGAAAGAAATAGATTTGGCTTAAATGTGAGTAAATTATCTGGCAGCATGTTCCTCTGTCCCTAAGGCTTGCTTGACAGTGGTCCTCTCCAGATGTAGCATTTCTCTCATGGAGTCACAGGTTCACTGTGGGGAAGTAGACACAAGTTCTTCATCTCCAGATCATGACAAGGTGTAGATCAGGATTAGAGCAATGCCCTGCAGTTATGAGAGCAAACTCCTCTTACAGAGGACACATGTTATGTTACCAGCACCCACATAGTGCAGCTTATAACACGTGTAACTCTAGTTCCAGAGCATCCACAGACCTCTGGCCTCCTGGAGCACTGGCAAGCATCTGGTTCACATAAACTCGTGCAGGCACACTCACGTCAATGGAAAAAAAAAATTGAAATGGCATAAATATACTACCTGTCCTTGCATTACCACAGCCAGGATACTGATAGAACTGCATTCTAGACCAGACATGGCTGTGGGGCACAGGAGCTTGCCGCAGCAGGGGTTAACTGCATAAGGCCAAGACAGGAAAAACCTTCACTTGGGCAGGGAGGAGATTCAGAAGTGTCTATGCCTGTTTGAGGAGCGTTTAGCACAGCTGATGGCACTGTAAGAGGTGAAGCCACTTTGAAGGGGAGATTGGCCATTGGCAGAAGACTTGTGCCCCAGGGAGTGACTCCTTACCCAGGCCCACATGGGGAACATGCTGGAATACAGTTGGTTAAAGTAAATGAAGTAATAAATGAGATGAAATGCAAAAAATTAAAAACATGGTGGAGATAAGGTTATTCTTAAATTTATATGACACAATGCTTCACAATAATTTAAGTCAATTCTTTGCTTTCAACATATTCAGACTTTTAGTTCAGAATTCATGTATCTATAAAATTGAAATTATAGTTACTTATTCATTACTTTGTTTGGTTTTGCTGAAAGTCTCTTGCAGCCTTGGCTGGCCCTGAAATTGTTATATAGCTGAGGTTGGCTTATAACTCCTGAGCCTTCTGCCTCCTCCAGGATTACAGGCAGGAGCTACCTTGCCTAGCATAAGCCCGAAACTTTGAAAAGTTACCCTAGAACTTAAACAAATCTTCGTACTTTTGGCATGCATAAAATTTCTCAAATACTTTCTCCAAAACTTTTCTAATGAAAAACTTCTTTCTGTATATCTATCCAAATATCTTTCTGATAAAGTCTTCTCAGATTCCTCCAGTCTTTATTGCTATAATGTATTTTGTTTATACTTAAATCGTAGCTTATATCCAAAATCAGGTATGGTGGTACATACCTGTAATACCATGACAGGAGGCTGAAGGAACAGGATTGGAAGTTCAAGGCCAGTCTGGGCTACAAGACAAGATGCTATCTCATAACCAAACCTCAGCCCTAATGTAGTGAAATATACTTGTGATCTCAGCACTTCAACAATTCAATGTCATCTTCAGTTGCATGGTGAGTTCAAGGTTAGACGAAGCCCCATGAAACCTTGTTGCTAAAAAGGAAATCTTACAAGACGAAGCAGAAAGCTGTGCCAAGCCAGCGCCCTCAGGCCCAGGCTTTCACACACATCTCTGCTCCCTCAGACCCAGGCTCTCACACACAGCTCTGCTCCCTCAGGCCCAGGCTCTCACACACAGCTCTGCTCCCTCAGGCCCAGGCTTTCACACACAGCTCTGCTCCCTCAGGCCCAGGCTCTCACACACAGCTCTGCTCCCTCAGGCCCAGGCTCTCACACACAGCTCTGCTCCCTCAGGCCCAGGCTTACACACACAGCTCTGCTGTTTGTTTTGATCTCGCACTTCTCAGACACAGAGCTGGGACTCTGACCACATTTGTCTCTGTGGTCTAAGACACTTGGCCATATTTCCTTCCTCTCCCACATGGTGCTCTTTTCTTTAAGATGGTCATTGCCTAGGGATGCACTTTCTTTTGACCTTCCTTCAGAGTGGCATGCAAGTTCAAGCACACAGCAGAAATGTTCATTCAGGGGGTCTATTGTTCATAAGAAGACATCCTTGATGAAAACAAATGCAATCAGGACAAACCTAGTCTTGGGCTCCCATTGATGATGTCTGTTCTTTCCTTTCTCTAACCTCTTGTGGCCAAATGGGCCTCAGGGCTTGGATGGAAGTGCTAACATGGAGGTTACTAGATCTGCTAAGCAGTATTACTAAGCCAACATTACTGAAAACAATAGTCTAACTCTTAAATTTAGCCTCTAAGTGTGGCCTTGACCTTGTAGGAATCTCATTACCTAGATCTTTCTTGAAGCCCTCTGTCTCTTAGAACTTTGCTTGATGGAGATATCTCTGAAATTCCGTGGAACTCTATAAAGAGACAGACCCCACCATAAAGTTATTCATTATAATTTCTCCAGCTTTGGTTGGGAAGTACAAGCTTGGCTTCTCCCTAATCTCAAGAGACTTTGCATTTTTTTCATCCATTGTTCTAGGATATCTGATTCTAGAATATCTGATTGCACTGTGTGCAATGGAGATGGGTGTGCTTGTTTTCATTTTGATATGTTAATTCTCAAGCCTACTCACATTCATTCATTATTTTTTCAGGTAGAGTACAAAATTAAGGCTCCCAGGGAACAAGATCAGGTACCCAGGTCAAAAGAGAAGAGCACATTTTTTTATGAGGTTAGCTGAAATCATTTCCAGGTTTTCTAAAAGGACCATTGAGATCTATGGGGTAGAAAGATTGGTTGGTCTAAGAACATAGGGAAACAGAGGCTTTCAGGCCAAGGGAAGCTTACTCATGTGACCTTGTGGCAACAGTGGCATTGCCAGGCCAATTCTATCAGATAAGGAATCAGAGTGGAGCCAGAGAAAGGGATAGTGGGCTAGCCCTAGATTGGCAACTAATGGAGACTGATTACTACTGGCTGAGGGAAAGTAGGCTTTATTTATGATCTGTATATAGCATGACTAGACTCTAGTGGATGAACTTAGAAGATACAAATGCTTGACTGGATAAGACATAACATATGACAGAATTCATGAACTCTGGTAGGGAGTATGGGACATGGATGGAAGGGGAGTCTAAATTTGATGAACAACTATTGTATAAAGTGCACAAAAACTCAAGAAAACACACACACACACACACACACAGAGTCATTCCTATCCCGCTATCTCCTTCTCCTTTGGAGGAGGAGGTGTTAGCTCCCAATTTTAGAATCCCACCCTTCATCTCAGTCCTAATAACACAGTGAGTGAAGTCCCCTTGTCCCAGCTTTATCTCTGTTGCCATGATAAAGTACCACGTGGGGGGAGAAGGGTCTATTTTGCCTCACAGTTCCATGTGAAGTTCCATTACCACAAAGAACCACGTCCACAGCCATAAGCAGAGAGAGATGAACACATGCATGTTTTGTGTTTATCTATATTTCTTTCCTCCTATGCAGTCCAGGGCCCAAACCAGAGACTGCTGCCACCTGGGTCAGGCTTAGTGTCCCACATGAATGAAAAAATTCTCGGCAATCCCACAGACACCCCAAGGCCAACCCTACCCAGACAACACCTCACTGATGCCCTCTTCCCTTGACATTCTAGGTCGTGTCAACTTGGCAATTAAATTAAGCATCTTAAGAGTTTTCTAATGGTAAGCTCTTGTGCTGGATAGCTTTAGTGTCAACTTGACACACCTGGGTTGAGGGGTCCTCAGTTGAGGAATTGGCTCCATTGGACTGGCCTGTGGCATGTCTGTGGAGCATTGTCTTGATTGTTGGGCAATGTGGGTGGGCCCAGCCCACTTTGGGTGGTGCCGCCTCTGGGCTGGTTGTTGTGTACCATATTAGAGGGCAGGCTGGGCATGGGCCAGGGGAGCAAGCCAGTAAGCAGCACTCCTCCATGGCCTGTGCTTCAGCTCCTGCCTCCAGGTTCCTGCCCTGAGTTCCTGCCTTAGGCTCCTTGAGTAATGAATTGTGACCCAGGAGATGTAAACAGAATAAACCCTTTCCTCCCCAAGTTGGTGTTGGTCAGAGTGTTTTGGCACAGCAGTTGAGGAGAAACTAGAACAGCTATATTGTTGGAAATTGCCCTGTGTCTTCTGTACCTCTTTCTCAGACCAGAGTATTCACACAGAGAAATTTTTCTTTCCTAATGAAAAGCATGCTCTTAAAGAATGGTCAGGTACAAAGACTTTTATATTTGATATGAGTTTTTATTTCCCTGTACCATAAAGTTTAGGATATAGTCAGTCATGTGATTTGAGTGTATTTACTTCCTATAAAAATGTGGCATGATATTCTGATTCACTATTTTGCCCTATGGAAATATTTTATCTTGAAATACAGTATGCTATATACTGATACATCAGTACTACGATTTGTCTCAGGAAATGAGGAGCTTTCTGTGGGATTATGTGTGGTAGTTAATGTGAGATATTAAACAGAGTAGTGTTTCATAGTTCACTATGGAGAATTTTGGTAAATATAGGTAGATTTTTAATATGAAAAATGTTTTGGAGATCTCTCAAAAGCACCTGAAGCACAGGTAGGTAGGAGCTGGGTGCTTCAGCAAGGTGGATTGATGTTTGACTTAATCTAGTTGTCTTTGGCTTAATTGGCTTTTGTAGCTGTGGGGGCCGAGTTATCCTCACAGCTGGTATAAAAGGTGGGGTTGTGTGAGTCTTGAGATCAGAGATCTCCCAAGACCACCTGAAGCACAGGTAGGTAGGTAAGGCTGGGTGCTTCAGCAAGGCAGATTGTTGTTTGATTTAATCTAATCTAGTTGTCTTTGGTTTAATTGGCCTTTGTGGCTATGGGGGTGGAATTATCCTCCCAGCTGGTATAAAAGGTGGGGTTGTGTGAGACTTGAGATCAGAGATCTCACAAAACAACCTGAAGCAAAGGTACCGTCCCCTCCACCCCAACAACTGGGATTACAAAGGCATCTGAAGGAGGCAAGCAAAGCCAGCCTTCAACACAGTGAAGAGGCATTTGGGATTCACATTGGAATACAGGCAAGGAGAAGCCCATATGCCAGGAACACAAAGACGAGACAACATGGGAAAGGTGCAGGATAATCCCGCACCAAGCTCTACAACCCCGTGGAAGATTCCTACAGTGGGATCCCCCTGGGGATGGCCCAGGACACAGATATCAGAATTGTGAACATACTGAAAGAATTACAAGATTATAAAGAGTAAATCAAAGAATTAAGAAAAGAGAATGAAGAACTCAAGAAGGACCTAGAGAGAGAGAATGACAAACTCCAGAAGGAAGTGGAAACACTGAAAAGATCCCATGTTGAAAAAGAAAAGGAGGGGCTGGAGAGATGGCCTAGCAGTTAAGAGAGCCGACCGCTCTTACAGAGGACCAGGGTTCGATCCCCAGCACCCACATGGCGGCCGAGAGCCGTCTGAAACTCCAATTCCAGGAGAACTCCAGTTCCAGGGGAATCCGAGACCCTCTTCTGATCTCCGCGGCATTGCATGACACGGGTGCACAAACTTGCATGCAGACAGTACATTCATACACATACAGAAATAAATAAATGCCGGGCATGGGGGTGCATGCCTTTAATCTTAGCACTTGGGAGGCAGTGGCACGCAGATCTCTGTGAGTTCCAGGCCAGCCTGGTCTACAGAGTGAGTTCCAGGACAGCCAGAGTTACAGGGCGACCCTGTCTCAAAAAAAGACCCCCCCCCAAAAATAAATAAAAGGAAACCAACCAGCGAAGCAAAGAGCTACAGGAAGAGACTGAGAAGCTCCTAAAAGAAGTAGAAATACTAAAGACATCAGAAGAGGAAATGAAAAAATAAATCAAATACTCATCCAATGAAGAGGAAAGGAATGGAAAAAGCCTCAGAAGCAGAATGGAGGAAGCAGAACGGAGGAAGCAGAACAAAGAATGTCAGACCTGGAAGATAACAAAGAACAACTAAAATCCTCAAGTAAAGATTATGAAAAATTTAAAAATACACAAAAGTGGAACAACCAGGAACTGTGGGACACTATGAAAAGATCAAACCTCGACATCATAGGAATAGAGGAAGGAGAAGAATCCCAAGAGAATTATATTGATCAGATCTTCAACAGAATAATAGATGAAAATTTCCCCAAACTAAAAAGAGACAAACCAATACCAATACAAGAAGCACATAGAACTCCAAACAGACAAGATCAGAAAAGAAACTCTCCACTCCACATCATAGTTATAATGCTAGACACCCAAAACAAAGGCAAAATCCTTAAAGCCACAAGAGAAAAACAAGTAACCTATAAGGGGAAACCTATCAGAATTTCAAGTGACTTCTCAGTGTGAACTATGAAAGCAAGAAGAACATGGAGCAAAGCATTCCCAGTGTGAAAGGACAATAGATGCCAACCCAGGTTACTATACACAGCAAAAATGTCGATTATAATTGAAGGAGAGAGAAAAACCTTCCAGGACATATACAAGATGAAAGAATACATGTCTGGAAAACCAACCCTTCAAAGAATACTTGAAGTAGTTCAAAGGACAGAAGAAAGGAGCCACCATCCCCAGGCACCTAGAAAGAGAAATCAATAAAAAAAATAACTGTGGAAGTAGAAACAAACCAAAACCACAAATGGAAAATAAGGCAAAAGGAAGCAACACAAACCTATCAGTCATAACTTTAAATATTAATGGACCAAATTTCCCAATCAAAAGACATAGACTGGGAGATTGGATTATGAAACAGAACCCATCCATATGCTGTCTACAAGAAATACATCTTACCTTCAAGGACAGGCACCACCTTAAAGTGAAAGGATGGAAAAAAAAAATATTCAAAGCAAATGGTACCAAAAATAAGGAGGTGTTGCTATTTTAATATCAGACAAAGTAGACTTCAAAGTAAAAGAAATCAGAAGAGACAAAGAAGACCATTACATTTTTATCAAAGGAAAAATTCGGGCTGGAGAGATGGCCTAGTGACCGCTCTTGCAGAGGACCCGGGTTCGATCCCCAGCACCCACATGGCGGCTGAGAACCGTCTGAAACTCCAATTCCAGGAGAACTCCAGTTCCAGGGGAATCCGACACCTTCTTCTGACCTCCGCAGCATTGCATGACACCGGTGCACAAACTTACGTGCAGACAGTACATTCATACACATACAGAAATAAATAAAATTAATAATAAAAAAGAATCAAAGGAAAAATTCACCAAGAAGATTTCACAATTATGAATATATATGCACCAAACTCTGGTGCAACAAACTTTATAAAGACAATTCTCCAGGACCACACATCACACACTAACCCCCGTACATGCATAGTAGGGAACTTCAATACCCCACTGAGCCCTTTGGACAGGTCAGCAGGACAAAGAATAAATAGAGAGACATCTGAACTGAATGATATGATACAGCAAATGGACTTCATAGACCTCTACCAAATATACCACCTTAATACCAGAGAATACACTTTCTATTCAGCACCTCACAGAACATTGCCAAAATTGACCACATACTGGGACACAGAAGAAATCTTCACAAATACAAAAAGATTGAAATAATTTCATGCATTCTATCAGACCACAGTGCAAGAAAGCTCAACATCAACACCAGGATAAACCCTACTGCCTACAAGAACATATGGAGACTAAACAAGACACTCTTGAATAATGAATGGGTCAAGGAAG
Source organism: Rhizomys pruinosus (assembly GCA_009823505.1). NCBI lineage: Eukaryota > Metazoa > Chordata > Mammalia > Rodentia > Spalacidae > Rhizomys > Rhizomys pruinosus. The sequence continues at coordinate 5,119,955 of VZQC01007402.1, read as the reverse complement.
AGATAAAGAAAGAAATAAAAGCATTTCTAGAACTGAATGACAATGACAATACAACACAAAAAAACCTATGGTATACCTTAAAAGCAGTCCTAAGAGGGGAAGTTTATAGCCCTGGGTGCCTACATTAAAAACAAAAAAAAACAGAAAGAGCGCAAGTGAATGATCTAACACTGCAGCTAAAAGCACTTGAGAGGCAACAACAGATGAACCCTAAATGCAACAGACAGGAAGAAATAACAAAAATCAGAGCAGAAATCAATGAAATAGAAACAAAGAAAACAATACAAAAGTCAATGAATCCAAAAGTTGGTTCTTTGAAAGAATAAATAAGATAGACGGACCTCTAGCCCAGTTAACCAAAAGAAAAAAAGAACAACTCCAAATCAATACAATCCATGATGAAAAGGGAAATATCAAAACAGACAAAGAAAAGATCCAGAAAATCATATGGGAATACTTCAAAAACCTATATTCTACCAAGTTTGAAAACCTAGAAGAAATGGATGAATATCTGAAATCCTGGGAATCACCAAAGCTCAAACAAGAAGAGATCGACAGCTTAAACAGACCTATAATATATGCAGAAATTGAAGTGTAATAAGAAACCTCCCGGGGCTGGAGAGATGGCCTAGCAGTTAAGAGTGCTGACCACTCTTACAGAGGACCTGGGTTCGATCCCCAGCACCCACATGGTGGCTGAGAATCATCTGTAACTCCAATTCCAGGAGAACTCCAGTTCCAGGGGAATCTGACACCCTCTTCTGACCTCCGCAGCATTTCATGACACGGGTGCACAAACCTGCACGCAGACAGTACATTGATACACATACAGAAATAAATAAAATTTTTTTAAAAATTTAAAAAAAAGAAACCTTCCAACTAAAAAAAAGCCCAGGCCCAGACAGTTTCACGGCAGAATTCTATAAAGCATTTCAAAAACACCTACAACCATTATTACTGAAATTGTTTAGAAGGATACAAACAGAGGGAATTCTTCCAAATTCCTTCTATGTAGCCAATATCACTCTATTTCCAAAACCAGGCAAAGATACAACCAAAAAGGAGAACTATAGACCCATCTCCCTAATGAACACAGATGCCAAAATTCTAAACAGGATACTGGCAAATTGCATACAGACCCACATCAAGAAGATCATCCATCATGACCAAGTTGGATTCATCCAAGAGATGCAGAGATGGTTCAATATATGAAAATCAATAAACATCATCAAGCACATAAATGGAATGAAAGACAAAAACCACACCATCATCTCAATTGATGCTGAAAAAGCCTTTGACAAAATCCAGCATCCCTTCATGCTTAAAGTCCTAGAGGGAATTGGATTGGAGGGATCATTCCTCAATGTAATCAAAGCCATATACAGGAAACCCACAACCAATATCATCCTAAATGGGGAAGTGACAGAAACATTCTCTTTAAATGTAGGAAGTCGGCAAGGCTGCCCCCTGTCACCAGTGCTTGAAACACTTTCTAGAGCAATAAGACATGAAAAGGAATTAAAGGAGTACTAATTGGAAAAGAGGAAGTCAAGCTATCCCTATTTGCTGATGATATGATTGTTTACTTAAGGGATGCTAAAAACTCCACCAGAAAACTCCTAGAAACAATTAACAGCTTCAGCAAAGTGGCAGGATACAAAATTAACCTATAAAAATCAGTGGCCTTTATACTAACAACAAGCAACTGGAGAAGGAATTCAAGGAGGCCTTCCCACTCACAATATCCTCAAAAACAATAAAATACCTAGGACAAACCTAAACAAAGACACCAAAGATCTCTACAACAAAAATTTTAAACCCTTAAAGAAAGAAACTGAAGAAGACATCAGAAGATGGAAAAATCTCCCATGCTCATGGATTGGGAAAACTAACATTGTAAAAATGTCCACTCTACCCAAACTCTTGTATAGATTTAATGCAGTCCTAATTAAAATCCCCAAGAGTTTCTTCACAAGCTTTGAAAAAAAAAACTCCTTAAATTCATTTGGAAAAATAAAAGACCCCCAAATAGCCAAAACAACCCTGAATGAAAAGAGCAACACAGGGGGGATCTCTATACCAGACTTCAAACTATACTACAGGGCTATAGTCATAAAAACAGCCTGGTACTCGCACAAAACAGACCTGTTGACAAATGGAACAAAACTGAAGATCCAAACTTGAGCACATACAATTTCAGCCATCTCATATTTGTCAAGGGGGCCAAGAAGACACAATGGAAATAAGACAGTATCTTCAGCAAGTGGTGTTGGCAAAGCTGGATCGCCACTTATAGAAGAATGAAATTAAACCTCTACCTGTCACCCTGTACAAAAGTCAACTCCAGATGGATTAAAGACCTCAACATGAAACCCCAAACTCTGAAGGCCATAGAAGAAAAAGTTGGCCATAGACTACAAGACATAGGAGTAGGAAAAGACGTTCTACATCAGACAGCAACTGCACAAGAATTAAGGTCCACAATTGACAAAGGGACCTCATTTAACTCAAAAGCTTCTGTACATCAAAAGCAAAAATCAAGGAAGTGAAGAGAAATCCCACAGAGTGGGAGAAAACCTTCACTGCAAAAGCATCTGACAAAGCATTGATTTACACAATATATAAACTACTAAAAAAAAAAAGAAGAAAGAAAACAAATGACCCACTCAATAGATGGAGCAAAGAGCTGAACAGAGACTTCACAAGTGAGGAATTAGAGATGGCTGAGAAACACCTTAAGAAGTGTTCAACATCACTAATCATTAAGGAAATGCAAATCAAAACCACTTTAAGATATCATCTTACTCCAATAAGACTGGCTAGGATCAAGAAATCAAATGATACCAAGTGCTGGAGAGGTTGTGGGGAAAGGAGAACACTCATCCACTGCTGGTGGGAATGTAAACTCGTACAGCCACTATGGAAAACAGTGAGGAGAACCCTTGGAAAACTTGGAATGAACTTGCCACCCGACCCAGCCATACCACTCCTAGCCATGTACCCTCAAGACTCACTCCACTGCAGAGATACATGCACGGCCATGTTTATTTTAGCTCTCTTCACAATAGCAAGGAGCTGGAACCAACCCAAGTGCCCCTCAACTGACGAGTGGATAGAGAAAATGTGGTACATCTACACAATGGAGTTCTACACAGCAGTAAAGAAAGATGACATCATGAGCTTTTCAGGAACATGGCTCTAGCTAGAAGACATCATGCTGAGTGAAGTAACACAGTCCCAGGAAAACAAACAACAAATGGTATCCCTCATCTGTGGATGCTAGTGCCAATTACCTAGTTGTAAGTATTTCTTGTGAATGGCCCCGTGAGCTTTTGTCCAAGCAGTTGGGAGTGATGCATATTGGAAACAACAACAACAACAACAACAACAACAACAACAACCACAACAACAACAACAACAGAAAGGAGTGCATCAAAGAACTGACTGAAACAGTGAAATTCTGCTCAAAACAGTCAACTTCCATATGGGGGATATTGGAAAGACTGAGAAAGAGAGGAAAAGCATGTTTGGCAGAATACATGAGCTCTGGTGGGGTGGGGATAGGGTGGGGGACACGGGTCTAGATTTGATAATCTTGTACAAAATATATATTTTAAAAAATGCACAAAACAGAAAATTGTTTAATGATGCCAAATAAACAATAAGTATTGATAAACTTTAGTATTAGAAAAGTGTGATAGGGTTAATGATCCACTTATTTGGCAGAGTGCTTGTCTGGAAAACAGAAGGTCTTTGGTTCAATCCCCAGACCCCCGCCCATGAAAAATAAATGTTCTCACATCACTGCTGCCTAATGTAGAGTTCTATACAGTAAGTTCTGTTCATAGCAGGTTCTCAGTGTGTCTTGACACATACACATTGAAGCATCAGGTCCAGTATGTAAAGGATCTTATGCTATATGATAATCCTAGGCTCTTATGAGGGAATGATAAAGGAAGGTTCAGTAAAACAAAACTGAGGGGTTGTTAGGATAGTGCTATTATGAATGGATCCATCTCTTCCATGGCGGCTATCTCCTTTTCCTTCCTCAGTGTAGATGAGCAGATGGCTTACGTTCTCTGATTAATAGTTCGTTATATTCCAAATGCAATTCTCCAAGCCCCTTTATCCTCATCACCAAGCTAATCAATACCATTTTCTTAAACCTTTCTTGTGGGGTCTATTTAGCTTTGAATAGCATTGCAGATATGTAAAGAATACTGGTTTTTGTAATTCATAATTTAGGACTGCTAATTTTGTTTAAAAGGAGTATTTTAGCTGGGTGTGGTGGTACACACCTCTAATCCTAGAACTTGAGAGGCAGAGGCAGGAAGATCTCTGTGAGTTCAAGGCCAGCCTGGTCTACAGAGTGAGTTCCAGGACAGTCAGAGCTACAGGGAGACCCTGTCTCAAAAACAACAACAACAACAACAACAACAACAACAACAACAAAGATCATTTTGTCTGGGAGTGGTGGTGCATACCTTTATACCCAGAAATTGGTGGATAAAAGCTGCTGGTCTCTTTAGATCAAGGCCACCCTGGGATACTCTATATGGTGAGTTCCAGGCCAGCTAGGGCTGCAGAGTGACACTTAGTCGCCCAAAAAGCATTCTGATAACCATTATTATGCCTTTTTAATTACTCTGTTATCAAGAGGAAAACCTTGTAATATAGATAAAAATAAGAGTGCAACTTGAAAAACATGTAAATAAGTCTCTTAAAATATCCTCAATGTACACATATTAGAGACTGGGAGCAAGAGCTGGCTGCTCTGTCCCAGCTGCCTTCATGGACCTCATTAGTTGTCATCCATAAATCCACCACAGGATGGTTCACATGGGATAATGAGAGGAAAGGTTTTCCAACTGGTTGACCTTTCTGTCCTTAGATGTGTGAAAATGGGTTGTCTTGTTTGTTTCCAACGAAACTTGAATTTGAACCCCTTGGATATATATTTTAAGAGAACAATGTTCAATAAGAAGCAATGAACTGGCTTTATTTATTGCCAAGTGGACATCTTCACTAGTTTGATGGAGTGTAGGGTTTCCCAAGGCTCATCAGGAAAGTCCGATATCAATGAAGAGCAGCACATCTCTTGATTGACCATGGTTGAAGAGAATGCGGACATACAGGGTAACTACTTACCATAAGATAGGAAACAACCTTGGCTAGATTTCTCTAGCATCATATAGTAACTGTAAGGACCCTGTCAAAATCTCAGGTAGAAAATAGTGAAAATATTATTTTGAATTCATAAACAGTCATGCTGATTAGAAGCCTTAAATTTATGTTAAGCTCTAAACACACAACCATAAGCATCTTTGAAAAACAATGATCCAGGATCCATCAGTTCAAACTAAGAAACTAAAAGCTGGGATTTCCTTCTCGTACTAAGTCTTTTTGGTTAGAAATTAGTGTTTAAATACCTGAAATTAATAATATTTCCTGGCCCAACTTAATCCAAAGTTCTAAATGAAAATATACAAAACAGCAAAAAAAAAAAAAGATGGGGAAGAGAATAACATGTTTTTCATTTGATCATTGTAGTCTATTTTGGTAGCTGTCAAAAATAATATCTAATTTACAGTATTTTATATTTAGGCATCTGGCAGTTTGATTAATTTGATTAATTAATTTCTCAGGATTCTGTCAACTCAGCTGCACTATAACTCAAAAGAAGAATGTGAAATTGAAAGATAGCTTTAAAAAGAATTAATAATGTCATTATATGAGATCTGATATTTTTCCCTTCTTCCTTGAAGAAGACAAGCTATGATGAAATTAGGAAATTAAGAGAAAGAGAATAAATAATCTTCAAGCTTACCATTCATTGAAAAAGTAAGCAGCATGCATTTTAAAGATAATATGGTTTGTGTGTGTTCTGAAGGATGCTGTTTCATCTATTGGATGTTTATTAGGAAGTGCTTTCTTTTTTTTTTAAGTATCCAGTCTATATTGCTGTAGTTTCACCATTCACCCCAATGACAGCCCTTACATTCTACCATACCCCCTCTTCTGCAGATTGTTCCCTAGGCTTAGAAAAGGAGTACAGGTGGACGAGAAACAAAACACTCTACTTTCTCTGGAGCTGTCGTTTTGGTCTCTGGTCAGTTCTGGCTGTTTCTTTTCATGGGCTGACAGTTTGTCCAGGAATAACCTTTCAATCCTACTAATGAAGTACACACAATTAGATATATAGGTATTTAAACAATACTAATTGTTATGGTAGGTTACTTTGGTATAGACACAGATATTTGGATGGTATGTTGTGGTGGTTTGAATGAGTGTCCCCCATAGGCTCTAGGTATTCAGACGTTTGTCTCCAGTTGGTGGCGCTGTTTTATGGAGGTCTTGGGGTGTGTGGCCATGCTGGAGGAAGTGTGTCACTGGGGGCAGGCTTAGTGAGTTTTAACAAGCCTGGTGGTCTATAGTTGTTCTCTCTCTGCTTCCTGTGCTCATTTCGAGTTGTGACCCTTGATTTGCTGCTCCAGTCTCCAGCTGCCATGCCTCCCACCACACTGGACTCTAATTCCCTGGAACCATCAATCATAAGCTCAAATAAACTCTTCCTTTTATAAGTTCCTTGGTCATGGTGTTTTATCACAGCAACAGAAAAGTGACTAATACATATGTTAATCCATGAATTACATTTTCTCTGTAAAATATGACAGGGTCTTACTGTGGCTTATAACATCTCCTAACCACTAGAGGATGTAAGCTTGTGGCATCAGCCATGGGTTATTCCTCCAAGGAGAGAGCTACTAGCCAATTAGATTTGGGATATACTGGCATATGGCTGCCACTACTGCACAGTATTTCCAGGCAAGTGAGGTGCAGCTGGTGCTGACAGAGGAGTCTTGCTTGACATAAGGAGACCTATATTTGCTTTATTGGTTTAGTGGCCTTTGGTAACACTCTCTGGTATTCCAGAGACCAACTGTACACTTGTAAGCGCGGTCTCAATACATCTTTCCCATGCTTACATCAGGTCTTTGACAGCAGGGCCTTATCACCTCTCTTCTTGCAGGTATCCCAGTTTACAGGCAAGAAGCCTTTACCTTTTGGGAGGGGGGGCTTTGATCCCCTTGTCAACATCTCCTTGGTAGAATAATCCATTGCTGATATCAGAGCTCTCCTGTATTAATATATTTTGCTTAAATGCACAGCTTAAATAGACTTTAGTATTATATTTGGTTCTGAACAGAGAATAATCCTTTTCACAGTTCCTATGTCTATTAGTCAATTAAAGAAGGCAATTTTGCCAGTTTTATAAGAGATTACCTCTATAACAGTTGGCTCCAATTTACAGTTAGAGAACGACCTCATCACCATCATATTCCTCCTTGTTCTATGAATGGGAGGTAAGAAAGTCTCTCTTATTAAAACTTTGCGGCACCTAGAAGGTAAGTTTTGTTAGGACTCATTATAAACAGTTGTTACAAATAGGATCCACAGAGGGGTGTGATGCCTGTAGCAGTCTGAGGCTTTTCTTCCTTTCAATTGTTCAGACCAACCAACCTCTCTTCTGGCACTTCCTGGTACATCCTACACAATGCAAAACTGTATCTTTTCCTTCTCAGTCGTTAAGGTGGTGATGTTTTGACCTGTGAGAACATACAAATCTTTTCCCATAGTTAGTTTTAAGATTTGAATTGCATATAGAGGTAATCTCTTATAAAACCGGTAAAAATGCCTTCTTTAATTGACTAATAGACATAAGAACTGTGAAAAGGATTATACTCTGTTCAGAACCAAATATAATACTAAAGTCCTTGGGCTATGCACTTAGGCAAAGTATATTAATGCAGGAGCTCTGACATCAGCAATGGATTGTTCTACCAGGGGGATGTTGGCCAGGGGATCCAAGGCCCCACAAAAGGTAAGGGCTCCTTGCCCCTAAGTTGGGATACCTGCAGGAGGAGAGGCGATAAGACCCTGCTGCCGAAGACCTGACGTTAACATGGGAGGGATGTATTGAGACCGCACATGCAAGGGTACAGATGGCCTCTGGAATGCCAGAGAGTGTTCCCAAAGGCCACTAAACCAATAAAGCAAATACGGGTCTCCCTGAGTCAAGCAAGACTCCACCATCAGCACCAGCTACACTTCACCTGCCTGGAAATACTGTGCAGCAGAGGCAGCCATGTGCCTGTATATCCCAAATCTAATTGGCTGTTGGCTCTCTCCTTGGAGGAATAACCCATGGCTGATGCCACAAGCCTACATCCTCTACAGGTTAGGAGATGTCATAAGCCACAGTAAGACCCTGTTATATTTATCAGGGGGTAAAAATATAATTCATGAATTAACATATCATCCAAACATATGTGTCTATGCCAAAGTAACCTACCATAACTATTAGTGCTGCTTAAATACCTATATATCTAATTGCTTGTGCTTCATTAGTAGGATCGAAAGGTTACTCCTGAACAAACTGTCAGCCCATGAAAGGAAACGGCCAGAATTGACCAGAATCCAAGTCAACAGCTCCAGAGAGAGAGGACAGTTTTACTTCTCATCCACCTGTGCCCCTTTTCTAAGCCTAGGGAACAATCTGCGGAAGAGGGGGCGTGGTAGAATGTAAAGGCTGCGATTGGGGTGAACGGTGAAACTACAGCGATGTAGTCTGGACACTCATTTGATCAACTTGATTGAACAAACAACCTGTCAACCTCCACTGAATGGTGGGACTGTGGGGGTTTGGGCACAACAGTCTATAGATTGGTTTTGCACGAAGGATGCTTATACTCATGGATTATCACTTATAGCTAAAAAATGAAAAAAAATAAACCTGAAAGATGCAGGACAGTTATGGCAGAATACATGATCTGGGATGGGGTGGGGGTGGGGGGGAAAGGAAAGGGAAATATGCCTGATCTGAATTGGAAAATGATGTATAAAATGCACAAACCATCAATAAAAATTAAAAAAAAAAAAAAAAGATTTGAATTGCAAAGTCTTTAACAAAAAGGTTGCATATATAGCTGTATCCCCCCTTTTTTATTTTAGGTTTTTATTTTTTGACCCATGATTCTCAAAAAGGCAGTTGTAGCACACATACCTATAGGCAGGAATAAAGTGGCCCTTGCAGCCGGCACCTGGTGTCATAGTGAGTCTGTGTACAGGGGGCTCAAGCTGGGGTCTTGCTAAGACCACCTGAAGTGCAGGAACCTGGACCTCATTCCAGACAGGTACCAGGGTGCGGGCTAAGACAGGCATATACACCCCACCCCCACCCCCATGCCAACTGGAATTGATGAGAGAGTATCCAGGTGGATTTTTTTTTTTTGATAACCCTCAGAACAGGAAGAGTGGCTTAAACTTACAATATCCAATATATAAACAAAATTGAAAGCCCAAATCCTAGACAAGTCAACACTCCATAAACAAGGAGGGGGGATAAAAGCATTGGAAGTAGGCAAGCAAAACAAGCCTTCAACATAGTGAAAAGACATTTGGGATTGTCATCTCCAGTCTGTATGGATGCTGTCATATTTTATTCAGCTCTTGAGTGGTGAATCAGTTCCATCAGGATGTTGGTGGAAGCAGTTGACTCCAGCCCAACATTTCCCTCTGGACTCCAGCCCAACATTTCCCTCTGGAAGACAGAACGTCAATTTGCTTATTGAACTAGTTGTTATGCATTCTGTGGCCCGCAAATCACACTGTTGACATGTTGCAAACATCACTCAACTGACAGTTTTCTTAGCTGCTCTTGCCAGCTCTCCCGTTGACTAGCTTACAGTCTTCCTATCTTTTCCTGACTACTGCAGGTTCTGAGTCAGGATCCTAGTGAGGTAATCACCTAAACATAGCAAAAACCTTGTGGAAAGGGAATTCTGTTCACACTGTGCCTGTGCAGCTGGATGGTGTCCCTTCTTTCCTTGGCAGCTTTGACCTCTGAATTTCAGTGGTCTGTACTGGTATTCCAGGTTCTTCTGGCCTGTGGTTACCTTGGCCTCTACCTTCTTACCCTTGTTATGCAAAGTGAACATTCCAGAAAAGGTTCAGTAACATGTGTAAAAAGTTGGTTTGTGGCTCTCTTCTTACTTGGGATGACAGGATAGGTCTATCATTTTAAGGTTGAAATACAGGGGGATATGGAATCTTCATTGTCTGTGGATTCTTCTTGGGTGCTCATTTCTACCTGTAAATGCTTGTTAGAACTGTATGTGCAGTTGAATGGAGACTGAATAAATTGACATATTTTATGCATGCTCACAAGACTGTTGCATATTCTGAGGCAAGATTATCATCTAGAATGCATTATCTTCTTACAGAGTTTGTGTTTTGAATGATCACACGTTTATTTTGAAATATTTTTCATATTGATTGAGCACTCCCCAGACACTGTAATAGGAAAGAGCTTACATATAAGACAGAAGGTAGGGGCAGAAAGGTCCAGAGACCACAGGGTATTCTGCAAGGACAAATAAAGCCTCTTGTTGGAGATGGAAGAAGAGAAACAAGATCAGGGACTGACTGGCATTATCGCATGCAAATTCTGACATTAGTATTTGTGTTTCCTCAATATACCCGTGTGTGTGTGTGTGTGTGTGTGTGTGTGTGTGTGTGTTTACAATTTCTAAACTTGAAATTCCCAACTGTTTTCTCTCACTTAGTACCCTGATCAGGCTGGGCTTACGTTCTAAGTTTACAAATCAAAAGGGATATCATGTTGCCCCCAGACCCATTGGTCCAACTTTTCCATCTGTCATTCAGCTGGATTTTACCAAGAAAAGTTCTTATTAATAATCTGAAAGCAGCTGAGTAGAGAACAGTAGCTTAGAATCTTAGATATTAAGGAGCTTTGTATACCTAATTAAGAAATTGATCGAGACTGGGACTCAGGAGTTGAAACAGGTGATGGATGGAAAATTTGGTCCCTGGTACTTTAACGCATGAGAGAGCAGTTATTCAGGAAGATGATGTGAATGGTCATCAGATCAATATCAAAGTATCTGTCAGATTATAATGTTATTCAAAAACCCCCCAAGTCCTGTAATCAAGAGTGGTCTCAAGAAAGGAAAAGAACTGGAGCATGTGTACAACAAATGCCGTCTTCTTTCTCTCATCAGCAGACCTGGGATCCAGAGGTGAACACAAAAACAGATTCCTGGAAAACACAGAGATTCTCCAGGGCAGCATGATGGCATATGTGGGTGGTATGGGATGGAGTGGACACTCTGGGCCAACACAGGAACTGATGTGGGACCACCCATTGACTTCTGTGTAGCCCTAAATTGTGTCGGTCATTGTGCAAAATAACTAGCAGTTTCTGTGTGACTATGTTATAGAAATTAAGAGCATGTGAGTTTTTAAAACTCTTCCAGTATACAAATGAGAATAGTTGCTAAAATATAGCAATCTATTAGAAATTAAGTTCTTAGTCAAAGAGATATAAAGAAAAACAAACACAAGAGGAGAAAGCATAACCTGGCTGGCTGTTTGAAAAGGAGGAGGAGCATCATACATGGAATGATGTAGGTATTCAGTCCACATCATAATCAGGTCTTCTTTGCAAAATCAACTGGGAGCCAATTTCTCTGTTGTCATTCAGACATTTTCTCTTAAGTCATATCCAGACCTCAGTTTTCTTATGCACCCAAAGAGGCTCTCCTGTTCAGCCCTCGCATCCATTTTGGTGGAACATCCATCCTTCAGATGAATGGCACTTGTTAATTTGTATGTGCCTCATATCCTTATTTATATGCCAATATTCCAAAAAGCTGCATCTAAACTTAGATGATGGAGGATTTCCCACTCTTTGTCTGAGACCCACACAAAGCACTTGATTATGCCTTCCTTCAAGATGCAAATATTTTTATAGTGATAAAACAATTAAATCCACTTGATGGAATAAAGATTATGTATCTAGTTTTGATGAGCATCAGAGGAAGTGGGAATGGATCAGAACAATAGAAGAAAGAAAAGCCATTGTAAAAGAAGTTCCATAAACCTACCTAATTTATTAATTCTAAGTAAGCTTTTTTTCCCATCATTTTTATGACCAAAATTCTGATAGAAATAATTAGTACATTTAATGAGTATGGAAATATAGCTACTTCTGCTAAGTTTTGGAACACATATGACATTAACTGAGAATGATTCATATATGCAGTTCCATGTAAAAAAGGCGAAGCCATGTAGGGTCTGGCCTGTGGCCAGTGCTCAGGCTGTAGGAACCCAGCCATACCCTATTTGAAAAGAAGGAACTATGATATGAGTGGAAAAAACAGCTTGATCATCATCACTGCCTTCAGCTCTGATGGTGTGTGCATGCCTCTCGGTCATCTGCTGTCAAGCTGTCCTGCTGTGGAGAGAACTCTTTTCCTTTCCTTCAGTCTTTCTACTTGACATATGACTGCTATGTAGCAGCACATTCCGTGCTTGATGCCACTGCTAAGTACTTGCCTACTTGAGGTCCTGGTGAAAATGCTCTCCAGCTTATATCCCAACTGGAAAACACATTTGGTAGCACTCTGGACATTTCATTTCTATGATAAATTCAGATCCAATGGAAAAGAACTTAAAATTAAAAAAAAAAGTAATTTACTGTCGTTAGCTTCTTAGATAAATGTGCATATTCTCATCTGATTTTTGACTAATATTTCAAACCAATGTGGATGATGAATCCTAAATTCATTTGTGTGTGATCTTCATTTCCTACCTGTTACTTACATGGCCTCAAGAAATGCCAATCAATGGAGTCATTTATTATGAAAATTGACATAAAAATGACTAGTTACTCAAGAATAGGTACCCAGGGGACTCTCAAGCAAAGAAGTAAAAAAAAAACTTTTCTAGATGTCAAGAACCTGAAGTTCCTTGGTGAGGATACTTCTCAACCAGCCAGAACCAATCAAGTACTTCAGCTTCCTCCATGTAGACTCAGAAAAGTGACGTGTTCAAGATTATTAAGTGTGACAATAGCATGGTCAGAATCTTGGCCCAGGATTCTCCCTCTCCAGCTTACAAGTGCAGAAAATTGGTATTGACTAAGCATAGAATAACCAGGCAGCATGCTCTGGAACTGCCAAACAGGAACTGAGAGGAAGGAATTAGAATATGAGCCTCCATTTACATAGAGGCCATGATTTGTGAGGCCCATAACTGCCCATTTTATGAAATAATCTGTGATACCACAGCTCTGTAAAAGCAGATATTTTTCTTATCATTTCCTCCAAGAAGAGATTGAACACAGTTAGTAAAGCAACCCAGTGTCACAGAGCTAGAAACAAGATGTGCACTGAATCACACAGAACCCAAATCTTTTCTTTTACTAAGCCGAAATTCTCAGAGTAGTGAAGATGTTTGAACCAAGGAGATAGCTCATCAATTGAACCTGTGGTAGGGGAGTTCATGGTCATGAGATGGTTCTCCTGTTGTTCTAATCAGTAAGTACCTCCCTAGAGATTCATCAAAAAATTGAATTATATTAGCTAATTGGTGGATTGGGAAAAGAACTCTTTCGTGCAGCCTATGTGATCAATCAGTTGGAAGACATAAGGACATGAATGTCAATAGTGAGGCTATGTTGTTCTTCCCCCACTTCTTATTACTTCAAAGCATTTAGAACTGTTCAAGTCCTCAGAGCGGCCTACCTTCCTCCACAGCCAGCAGTGAAGTTCAGCGCATACTTACTTCTAACAACTGTTCATATTGGTCACACATCTGGTAGGAGAAAAGCACTCAGAGGACAGCAGCTGTTTCAGTTTTCAATAGGACTTCCAGGTATCTGTAAAGTAGATTCAAGCTTGCCTTCACAGAGGAGCCCTACTCTATTCTGCATGTGTCTCTGAGGAGCACATAGTGCAGCATCTTCATTAGTGATACTTATTATGTGTTAATCTAATAGCAGAGTTTCACACAGCCCAGAAATTTTATCTTGGTCAAGGACTGTACTATCAGGAACTTTACATTAAATACAGAACAAAGGGAATTCTTCAAAATGAGAGAGACAAAGAGAAGGGAGAGATTGATGTAAAGGACACCCCACTTCTTGAGTCAAGGCTAGCTTTTATTTTCCCTCACCACAGCACAGATGGCTGCTTCATACACACTGACTTCTACCTGTAATCTGACCACATCTTATCAATACACCAGTTATCCCTAAATGATGGAAGAATACCTTGCCTTTTCCATCCTTATGAACTATATTCTGCATCTTAAGTATTCCCTACTTATCCTACCACAACCTTACAGACTTGAACATTTCAGGACAATTATATTTTATAACTGTTGATTTGATTGCATGTTTCTTATTCAAACTATAAATTTCTCATAGATGAAAATTTTGATTTTCAAATTAGGCTTGATTTTCAAACTGTAACAAAATAGGTATGGCTTTTATAAATATTTTCACAAGTAACTATTGCATAAAGGAAGTATACAGAAGTGGAAAGAGAGTGGATGATGAAAGACACACTTCTGTGTAACAGAAGCATACATAGAGGAGTTACTATTCTAGGATATCCAACTTCAGTTTGTGGCAGATTAAAGAGAATGATGAGCTGGGCTGGACTGTATAAACCTAGAACTCTAGGCACTTAAAGAGCTGAGGCAGCAGGATTGGGAGCACAAGGCCTCATAGGGCACAGAATGAATTCAAGGATGCCATGACCAACTTAGGGAGACCAAATAAGAGAAGGATAAGGAAGCTGAATGTGAAGAGTGCTTTCACAGAGTCCTTGATTGCATCTGTAGTACTAAGAATGCAAAAATGAGATCAATTCAGTTTTGATACCTCAGTGTGTATACCACTTAAACCGTTTCTCTCTAATTTTACTACAAACTGAGAAAGACATCCACAAACACACTCCAAGATACCTCAATGAAACATAAATAGTGAGTAAGAAATAAGTATGTAGAGTCAAATGGAACTGTCATGGTGTAGACTGACAGCATTACTACACTTGCAGTCATTCAGGATCTAGTAGGGGTTTGGCAAGTATACACTACGGGAGCAAGTGATGCAAGCTGTAACATTTCTTAAGCTCTGCATCTCACATGGGTATACCAACTTTGCTTTCTGAAGTGACCACATCTAATCAGAATTTATATAACTTAAATGATGTGCCCTGTTTTATATTTGTTCCTCAGTCCATTACAAAATACTGTTTGTAATGTCTTTAATCCTTCCTTTCCTTACCAGCAAAGAGGTGTTAATGCATATCCACATTTATTATTTTCAAGATTATTGGAGATAATTTATGGAAAGAGGGAGTGCTACAGAGCTTAGTGAATGTGAGTGCATGAGTGGGAGAAATCTCTGATGATGGAAGTCAGTGAGTTAGTTTTCCATAGAGCCAAAAGCTCTTCAGAAGGTGCAATGTGCAACACCTAAGTATGAAACCAGAGGCCAAGAAGTTAACTTTCCCAAGCTTTGTCATGGCCACTGTTCCCTGCCTTATATATTTTTATTTGCTTAAAAGTGATCTCATGTAAAGGTCTGTGTATTAGTCACTTTTCTGTTGCTGTGATAAAACCACCATGACCAAGGGAACTTATAAAAGGAAGAGTTTATTTGAGCTTACGATTGACAGTTCCAGGGGATTAACAGTCCATTATGGTGGGAGGCATGGTGGCCAGGGATGGAGCAGAAAGCCAAGGTTCACATCTTCCAATGAGCACAGGAAGTCGAGAGAGAGAGAGAGAGAGAGAGAGAGAGAGAGAGAGCGCTCAACTGGAGCTTGCAAGGCTTGTTAAACTCACTAAGCCTGTCCCCAGTGACGTACTTCTTCCAGCATGGCCACACCTTCTAAGACCTACCAAAACAGCACCACCAAATGGGGACAAAATGTCTGAATACTTGAAGCCCACGGGGGACATTCTCATTCAAACCACCACAGTCTGTTTTAGAGGTTATGGCTTAGCCTCGATTTGCAAGTGTGGATAGTAGATAAGTCACACCTGCAGCAGATGTGAGGATGCCATGGAGTTCACCATCTAAACAAGCTTCACCCACTTCTGTAGTCTCTGCACACTGACTGATCAACTAAGGGACCTTATTACAAAAATGCTTTATTTTCTCCAGAAAACAAGTTTATAGGAAAACAAGACTCTTTGCCTTTGTCCTATTTGATGCAGTCCTTTGAAATCTGTCCTTAGAAAAGTCCTGCCAGCACATTCACTTGGTTTACCAATGTTCTACAAGATGCACAGTTGCGAGTTTCATTTCCGAGCACAAACCAACCTTCATATACATTCAAGATCTAAGGCATTCTCTGTGTGTAAATCTGAGGCTCTTCAAAGGAAAATGAAGAGTAAAAAATAAAGGAATATCAGAATCTGGATAAGCAATGGCAACTGAGGCTCTCTCTTTGCTTCCAAAAACTGTGCTTTGAAATGTATACATGTTGCTTTCATTTACTCCTATCAAAGGAAAAACAAAAATCTTAATAGTGAACAAGAGACCTAACCAGAGAATCCAACTGCACCTGTTTAGGGTCAGAGCCGGTGCTGACTTGGCCTGTAAGGCACTCACTGATAGGTGACATACTTACTTCACTTTGCCAACAAATCTTCTCTTCACATCCTCTGTCTTCCTCTCAGTCCAATAAGGACTGCAGCATGTCTTTCCTATATTAGAGCTTTCCATTTGAGTTTAGTCACTAAGGAAGAGATTGTAAGACAGACAGGAAAAAAAGGGGGGGGGCTTTTTAATTCTGGATCTTGAGATATATGGGTGCGTCATCACAAAATCAGCGTTTTGGTCAGTTGTCCTGTTTTTGGGCCATAATCCATTCTGCTATTTACTGTCACTTCTTGCTCACACTGCTGGTGTAATACAGCTCCTGCATGGCTAGGCCAGCCTCCTGTGCTGCTGACTTCCTGTCTACCAGCTGATGCCTTCTGAGTTAGATCTTCCTGTAATAAGCCTAGATGGAGTCTAATATTTTCTTTTCTGGTCTCGTCATTGATATGTGAATATAATATACCCTCACAGTATATAAAGCATGAGTTTTTATGTCATAAAAATACAACTGTGAAGGAAGTACTTTGTCTCAAATTCATATTGCCATCATTTTATTGATAAATCTATGTGTTTTGTAGTGAATCAAAGTTTAAACCTTTTTCTGGTTTAGAAACTGATAACTAAGAAGGGCTGCTCTTTAAGCAATGGTTCCAAGACAGGGAGCACGTTGTCATTTCTAATCATGAAAAATGCATTCACTGCTGAAATCCAACCCAACACCACTGAGTACATGTAGAGGATGTTCTCAGTGCACAAAACACATTGGAGCCACAAGGGAAGCCTTGGAGGAAAGGCAGAGGTTGGGAATGTGGAAACACCAAGCAGCACTGGTCAGTGTTGAAATGTCTGGGGAACCCGGCACTTGCAGGTGTATTTCAAGAACTTTGAAAACAAGAGGAAAATAACTAAAGTCACTTTTAAAGATGCGTGCTAGTGACTGGCCTCACAATAAGATGGGTTTCATAAATATCATATTGAACAATTTTTATCAGGAAAAAAAGCATGTTAACACAAACTGTATTTCCTAGTGAAAAAGGAACGAATACAGAGCTATTTGGCTTATTTTATTTTATTTTTCCTTTTTCTTTATGATCAAAGATTTTAGATAAAGGGTCAAAAGCAGTAAGTGAAAATTATAGAGCTTTTTAGAAACACAATTATTAGTTTCATGGGAGATCCAATTAAGCAAAGAAAAAGCAGTTTTAAGATATGGAAATGGCAATTCTAATTCACTCATTAATGAGTAAATATTTGGACTTTCTGTTTGAAGATGTAGACAGAGTTGCACATGGAGTTCCTTCAAACTTATTTAGAAAATTTCTTTTTTTGATTCCTGTCAGGAAATATACTCATGTTCTTAAATACCCCAGAAACAGAATATAACATGCTTTAGAATCAGATGATCTGGGCTATGGATACAGCTTGTCGGTAGAGGCTCCACAGCATGCAGTATGCCCTGCACTCCATCCCTAACAAAACACAAATGTTGATGTGGTGCATGCCTGTGATCTCAGCATGTAGAGAAGGAGGGTCAGAAGCTCAGCATCATTTTCAGCAACACACCAAGTCAGAGGATAACCTGTACAGGAGATCCTCTCTTTATCTCAATTAAAAAAAAAAGTAGGGTGATGTGATCTGGATGTGAGCAGATTTTATACTTTAGTAGCAGGCAGCTTTGAGCATGCTACAGGAAGAAAGCTCAGTAACTCTGTTTCTTCGAGAAACATCTGAACAGAAATAAGTGGTAACTGAACAACTCATGGTTACATGTGGTAACCTCATTCTGAGGGGTAGCAAATACCACATTTCGAATGAATTCTAGGGGTTGTTGGGAGGTTCTCATTCCTGCTCCCCACACAGCACTAATTCTCCGAGGACCTCATGCGCTCCCACTTTGACACGCTCCCACTTTGACATGGAGGCAGCTGTGAAGCTCTGATACCAGTCGGCTTCCCCTGCCAGGCCTCCTATTACATAATACAACATCCCAGAAAACCAAACCCCCAGTGAAGCCTATAGATCTGCAGAGCAATTGAGGTCCGTGCCTGGTCCTGATCTCTGCCTGGGGTGCAGTCATGTAGAAGAATGCTGGGATATGATTTACATGGCTTAATCCTGCATGGTATGAAAAGCCAGGCCTGACATAAAGCTCTGATATGCTGTCATTCAGAATGGAAATAAAACCTGGCTGATTTGCTTTTTATTTCTCATTATTTTCCTGAGACTTGAAACAGTTTACCAGGAAAGAAGAGAACATGCGGACAAGAGGGGGAAGGACCAGTCTATATCCCTCTGAAATCCTGTTCAGAGGATTTGCCGGAACAGCATTCCAGTTTCAAATAAGACTGATTAAAATAAAATTACTCAGTCTCCTGACCCATAGCAAATTTCATGAGCTGCAATTTGTCTAGTAGTTGAGCTGTGAGTACCATCTGATTGGCTATAATTTAGGTTTATAGTTCCTATTTTTTTCCTTGAACACAGTAGAATCCAGTCATCCTGAAATAAAGAATTAAAAAGGAAAATGGGGGATTTAGTATAAGCTAAGAAAAATGGAAAGACGTTTATAAAATTGATAATGGCACTGTTTGCTTCCTGGGGAGCGTGGATTTTCGGTATCTCTGTCTTTGCAGGAGGAGAGTTGGCATTTGTGTGTTTGACTCTGAGCTCCCTAGCTGTCTTTGTCTCCCTGATGTTGCTGTTTCTTGCAGCCTCATCTTCTTTGTTGGTTTCTCTCTCCGGTCTCCAGGTCTGGAAATCATAAACAAATTTCCAACTTTGAAGATGCCAAAGGTCTGGCATGTTACAAACTTCTTACCTGTCACCCAGGAACTCTGGCCAGCTGAAACCCTTTCCTCACATTTTTGTCATCACACAGGTGACACACTCCTTCTGCAGATGCCACAGATCTCCTCATTGTGGAGAATGAGGAGAATGTGTGGAAGCAGACCTCTTTAGCACCCAGAAATGTGGATCTCTTCTGAAGGAAACAATCACCAGGCAAGATCTTTACCAAAGAATCACCTTGGAAATGACAGATAAAAACCTTTCTTTTGTTTCTATTTTGGTTTGTTTTGGTTTTGAAATAGAGTCTGAGCATATCCACCACATGGTCTTTGATCTCTCAATCTTCCTGTCTCATTCTCTGGACTGTTGGGAAGTAAGCCCTCCCTAGGTTTGGTGTCCTAGAGTTCTGTCTCTCGGGTGCTGTAGAGGGGGGATGGGATGTAGCACAGGGCCACTTGAAATTCAGGTCAGTGCCTAGCTGCTGGGTTGTCCTTCATTGTGACCACACTGCTTATTACAGCCTTAGTAACAGCTTGTCCTCAGTGTCCTGGAAGCTGTACAGATATCTCGGTGCCTACTTCTCTAAGCACAGCTCAATATCTGTCAGTACTGGCCAAAGCATTCTCTTGATTCTAGCTACTATAGGATGAAATAGGCATTAACATTGGCAAATGTGTGAACTGCTTCTGAGAACTAAGCTGTGGTGAATTTTTTAGGTGTATACTGCCAAAATCTTTTCCTCATTCTCCGCTTAGGCTCATCTGTGATATTGCTTCTGATGTGTAAGTGGTATTAAAGGGTTAACTTTATTTTCACTTTATTGATGGGAATCACAGCATGCAGAAAATGTTCAATTAGAGTTTGGGAATAGGCTGAAGAGACAGCTCGGTCATGTAAGCATGAAGGCCTGACTCAATTCTCAGAATATAAGGAGAAAGTCCTGGGTTGGCTGCCATGCTGTTATGATCACAGTGCTAGGTAAGCAAAGACAGGCAGATCCTGGGGCTCACTGACCAGTCAGAATCATCTACTCAGGCACTTTTATGGTAAAGCCAGAGTCACTAGATGAATAGGGCTCTCATTGGTGTGAAAACTGAACATCCTCATGAGACTTTACAGCTAGAATCCTTGCTTCTGATACATTATATAATCACCCATTATTAGGAAAAGAATATGGAAGCTTCTGGATCCGAACAATGTCCTGTCTGAATTCCCTGAGAACTCCCTGCATTTGCTAAATAAATTAAAAGAAGTGAGTCTTCTCAAGCAAAATTAGGCTTTGAGTTCAGTCAAAACTATGTCTTAATATTAACTCTACACATTGTGTTTTATTTTGGACAAATTGCTTTGCATCTCTGAGGGTTAGTTTCCTTTTCTACAAAATGAGAATAATAAAAATCTACCTTTCCAGAACGTTAGGAGGATTAAATAAAATGAGAGCTCTAAAACTCTTGGTACCCAGTTGAAGCTTCATAAGTGAGGATGCTTAAGAGGGAAACTTATATGATGAACACTTGGTAGTTTTCTGCAGAAATCCTTCTAATTCACTTGTTCTCATACATCGCTTAAGGCCACTCTCAAAAAGGAGAAATTTTATTGAACTACCAATGCTTATTCTAAAATACATAATCATAAGAGAGTTTCAAATGAGACTCAACCATTCTTCCTATGTTTCTAGGATAGTTGAAGAGCCTCATTCATTTGATATTCAGGGGAACATGGGAAATTGATTCCAATTGCAAGACACTTAAAAATTTATTATGGAAAGATTCAACTCTCAGCACAAATAGATTAAGACTGGGATGCACCTTTCACTGTTTTCTCATAGCACTGAGACTGCTTCAGTGACCCCCACGGGACCTGTACCTCCCATTTCCTCGTCTGGAAACCTCTCTGTGCCTCCACATTTCATCTTCATTTTTTAGTTGAGAAAATGAAGGTTCCCAACTATAGAAAGAACTCAATGGCCAAAATAGCATTTCCAGCTTAAAGTTGAATCAAGACCATGGCTGTGGGTCTGACTGCCAACTCCATACTTGAGAAGCTGTAAGAAGACACAAATAAGGCAGGTGACTGTCGAGGTTTTGGAAGATCATATCCATCTACATTAACAGTACCGGAGTTACTCTGATGACTTTTTCCATAGTACTTTTTACTTTGCATCCTCTTGTTTGCCTCTCTGGGAAAAGGCACTTACTTGGTGCTATGGGAACCTTCTAGAACCACTGTGAGAAGGATGTGTCTTTCGTCTTTCATCTCCAGCTTTTTTCTCTTTTTTAGCTAATTGGAATGGCAAGGCCAAGGATAAGGACTTCCTCTGTGGGCTCCAGCGGATCACAAAGAGGTGTTAGCCCTGTGAAGGCTTGGGTGGATTCCAGTGGTGTGAAACCCAGGAGACTTTTAGGTTCCTGGAAGGCTTGTCAGCAGAGGGCGCCAACGAGCTGCATAATTTCTCTGGGCTTTTGTCCACTAAACTTCGATGAGAATGAGGGCAGCCTAGGATGAGAGCAGAGAGTCGGAGTATCCGGTGCCAGGGGACGTGTTCCCAGGCGTGAGGTTTGTGGAGAGGGACTCCCACCTGGAGCCACAACACCCAAGCGGCTGTTGCATGGCCAACCCTTGTTGCTGCTGACTTGACAGTTGGTTTGGTCAATGCCATTGATTGTGAGGAAGTCGTGTGCTAAAAATAGAATCAATGGTGCTCCCAGCAGCTCACCAGCCACTTACAGCCCTCATAAATACTGACAACGACTATCCAGAGGCTGGCCTCCGTGGATCTTCCAGCTGCACTTTGAACCTGCTGTTTCTCCTACGTCAGCAGAAGAGAAAACTTGAAAGAGTTGAAAGCGGATCTAGGAGC
Organism: Rhizomys pruinosus; assembly: GCA_009823505.1. Lineage (NCBI taxonomy): Eukaryota > Metazoa > Chordata > Mammalia > Rodentia > Spalacidae > Rhizomys > Rhizomys pruinosus. Next base: position 5,097,828 of record VZQC01007402.1, on the reverse strand, counting down.
TTGAAGCTTCTCAGGAAAGGAATTATTAATAATACGTGCACCCTGTGCATTAAGCTTCTTTTGAAAAACTTTTCTCAGTTTTTGAAATACCAGGTTGAATGCTCTGGTCTGCTCCATTTTTCTGGTACCTACCCTTCTGCTTCTTATGAAACATGATCCCTTTACCCAGGATCCAAGTGTCTCTTCATATGGAGGAAGACATATTGCATCTCCCATAGAGAAGACAAAATAACCCAAGAGCACCCCAAAAATCTGACCTTGGCCTCCCCACAGGAAAATGGGCAAGCAGCAGGGAAGGGTCTCCTCTAACCTCTGGCTGCTGGGTCCAGTCAGTCTATTTGTAGCGGCTTAGGTTAATTCTCATTAAGATTGTGGAAGACAAATGTGTTTGTATGTATGTAAACACATTTACTCATATGCTCTTATTCAAGTAAATACTTCATATTGCCACAGAATGATACTTCCATATTTTTAATTTATATTAGACACACACATGTGCATATGGTGTGTGTGTGTGTGTGTGTATATATATATATATATATATATATATATATATATAATGCATACACATCAATGACTGATAATTAGTGTATATTGGCACTAAATAGAATGCGCTTGTGGGAAAGTTTGGTCTCAGTTTATTTTTTTATTTTTTTATTTTTTATTTGTATGAGTGTACTACCTGCATGTAGGTTTGTGCACCTGTGTCGTGCAATGCCGTGGAGGTCAGGAGGACTCCCCTGGAACTGGAGTTAAAGATGGTTCACAGCCACCATGTGGGTGCTGAGGATCGAACCCAGGTCCTCTGTAAGAGTAGTCAGTGCTCTTAACCTCTAGGCCATCTCTCCAGCCCCAGATCTCAATTATTTTTTTCCTTCTCATTTCATATTCTATTCTGTAGGTATTTAAATTTATATTATTATGGCATTCGCATTTCACTGATTTTATTAATAAAATACAATCTTCACCATACATTAATTCATTCACTCTTTAATTTGACAAACTCTGGAAAACTTACATATTAGATATAGAATGAGATCTGGTCTCATGATATAAGTGTTACTAACATGTAGTTCTTCAGCTCAGGGAGCTAGCTGATCATGCACCTTGGGGAAAAAGAAAGTGTTAGAAAGACTAAGTGAAGCCCTAAACAGAGAAACATAGGATGTGTCAAAAAGGAAATGGAGGTCTGTTAACCCTCAGGTGTTAGGTCAAAATAAGCATTTTCCCAGGAGAGGATTCTGACTTTAGCAGAAGGAATGCTTTATGCAGCTAGGTTGAGGCAGGCAGTGCAAACAGATTTGATGAGGTGGTCAAATGTGATGGCCCCACATTAAAGAGCTTGGAGCAGAATGGGAAGGAACAGAAATTCAAGAAAAAGAGCTCAAGTATCAAGGGAACAGAAGAGATGAAAGAATCTGGAGAAACAATTGGAAGGGTGAACTGTCCCAGGAGGCTTGGGCTCAGTGCTGGAGCAAAGGAGTTGCCACTGAAACATTTTAGAGAGTGAGCAGCTTACAGAGTCTAGAAAGATTGCATTGGGGAAAACAATTAGAAGAGGACACAGAAGAAAGAATGTAGGCGAGGTTAATATTTCATCATTTCAAGGATAAATTACCAGAGAAGTGTCTCTAGCAATAGCCCCTCTTACGGTGGGAGTACAGGTTGAGAGTGCACACTTTTTCTGATATGGATGAACTCAAAGTGCACTGACGGGTTGAGCTGAGGTCGAACAGGATCTGCTTTGCATCCTGGTGCTGGCACTGCTTTTCTGCTATTCAAGGAAAAACTCCCTTTACTTATGCTCTCCAGTCCTCATCCAGTGCTTATCCCTGGAAACACAATGATAAAGGGCTTCAAGATGACCCAAATTTTGGCCATTTTCTTTGCTTTATATTATTCAATATTTGAATTCAGGTATTAGCTAATTCATATAATTAAATATCTAGTAAACATTTATTTGTGTTATGATGATGGTCAATATCCACATTGTTGCATAGAACTCTTCAAGATTAAATGAATGGGCCTGAGAGATGGCTCAGCATTTAAGAGCACAGGATTCTGTTACAGTGGACCTGAGTTGATTTTCAGTACACACAGCACAGCTAAGAACTGTACATAAATCTAGTTCCAGGGGATCCAACACCTTCTTCTGACACCCATGGACAAGGCACGGCAGGGGTGCACTTACACATATGCAGGCAAATACAAATTAAAAAAGATTAAATGTGTCACATTTCCACATTAACAGGATCACAATGGAGAATCCTCCACTTCGGGCCAACCTCTCTGAGTTCACAAAAGTAGAAGCATTGATATCAGTGATCATCTACTTTCTGCTTAGAGCTTGAATTCAGAATATGTGGTTTCAGAGGAAAGAGTAAAAACAAACTTTTATTCACATAATAAGATTCTGCAAGTGGCTGTGAAGGTCATCCCTAATGGATCTCCAAAGAAACATTTTCAACACTGAATTTGTACCTGTCTCAGCCAATGCCACACTTTAGTTCATAGGGCACCAAAGAAAGCAGAGAAATAATTTAAAATCGATGCTGACTTGGTGACTTTAATATCAGGGAACACATAAAGCCTGGAGAAATCATGCTTTTGGCAGAAAATACCAAAGGCTTTTTCTTTTTTTTTTTTTTTTTTTTTTTTTTTTTTTGGTGGTAAAAAATGCGTGGAGTGTTGGAAGCAGAGCAAAGCACTTTGTGTCACACAGCAGTCTCCTTCCAACCAGTCCCCTGCCTACCACCCTGCCCTCAGCAGCCACTGCACTCCGATTTATGTTCTATTGCTGCTTCTGAGAGTGTGCTGGTAAGGAGCACAACTTCAAATTCAGAAACTTTACTTCTGACCTTAGATGACTACTCATTTACCCAGAAACTTAAACTTCACTCCAGTATACATTAATGTCTCCAAAACAAAACAAGCAAAACAGAACAAAATCCTGTGACAGATTGAAGCAGTTAAAGTCAATTAAGCAGGCCTGGGGCTGGGGAGATGGCTTCATTGGTAAAGTGATTTCACATAAACGTTAGGACCCGAGTTTAGATCCCACACACCCACATGAGAGCTCACACTCAGAGATACATATCTGCAAGCCTGGCACTGAGGAAGCAGTGCACATACTCTCTGAACAGACATCCTGGATGAATCTGTGAACTCCAGATTCTGTGAGAGATGTGTCTCAAAAAATTAAGAGGAAAGCACCCAAGGAAGAAAAGTGTCATGGAACCTCCCCTTCCACAATTATATATATGCACGTGAGCACACGCAGGAACACAAGCACACAAATAACACACAGACTTGACTACAAAGAAAGGGAAAGGGATTTATAACAAAACTATAACAATCACCAAATCATGACTAACATTATTAGGAATGTCTTTAAGCATCTTCTTCCTCCACAGAAGAAAGAAATGTTAGGGGTGTGAGAATGTTTGTGTGTATTCTTATAGTAAATACAAACTATTAAAAGAAAGAACATTGCCTAATTTACACTTTGTTGTCTACTTTTTTCTACTCGGTAATATTTAAGTACATCTCTGTATGCCAAAAATTGTATTGATGACCTGAATTAAGGATTACAACCTACTAATGTTTATGATGTGCCATGAATAACTAAATCTAAGGTTATTGTGAGATATTTAGGTCTTTCTTATATTTTTCGTTTTTTTTTTTTTTTAGCAAGGGCTCCATAACCTCACCAAACAGCACCATTAACTGGTGTTCAAATACATGAAGCTATAGACTGCATTTCTCATTCAAACCACTAGGGACATTATTTCTCTTTCTGCTTCTTTTTTTTTCACACAACATTTTTTAATTCTTTTTTTAAAAATTTATATTATTCCAAAATATGCATATATACACTCCACACATAAGTCAAAATTACAAAATATGAAAATAAACTATAGGTGGATTCCTAAGCACATTCAGAGAGTCACATTTTATCAGGTATATACAGTGGTGAAGGTTTCCTCCCACTCTGGGTTTTCTCTTCACTTCCTTGATTGTTTCTTTAGCTGTACAAAAGCTTTTGTGTTTAATGAGGTCCCACTTATCAGCTGTTGTCCTTATTTCCTGTACAGGTGCTGTTTGATTTAGAAAGTCTTTTCCTACACCTATGTCTTGTAGGTTGCTGTCAACTTTTTCTTCTGTCACCTTCAAGGTTTCAGGTTTTAGGTTTAGATCTTTGATCACTTGGAGTTTATTTTTGTACAGGGTGAGAGGTAGGGGTTTAATTTTGTTCTACAAATGGTGATCCAGTTTTGCCAGCACCATTTGCTGAAGATGCTATCTTTTCTCCATTGAGCTTTTTTGGCCCCTTTGTCAAATATGAGGTGGCTGAAGTTATATGAGCTCAAGTTTGGATCTTCAATATTGTTCCATTGTCAATGGTTCTGTTTTTGTGCCAGTACCAGGCTGTCTTTATGACTATAGCCCTGTAATATGGTTTGATGTCTGGTAATGTAATCCCCCCAGTATTGCAGTTTTCACTCAGGGTTGCTTTAGCTATTTGGGGTCTTTTGTTTTTCCATATGAATTTACCATTATAACATTGTGGGCCTTCTCTAGCCTGCAGGCCTGCAGTTGTCCCACTCTACTAAGGTAAGCACAACAGAGCAAAAGAGCACTCAGGGAGTGTGTCAGAAGGAAAAACTCAAAACTTTATTTTCCAGTACGGGGTATAAAGGAAACTTCTACCAATCAGTGTAGAGAGCATCAGAGTATATCCAATCATTGAAAAAGTTAACTTAATCATGCAGTTACATAGTTCTCAGGCTACATGCACCTCTATAAATGATCACAGGTTGTTTACAGGCCCAACTCAGGGGCAACTAATCATGGCGAAGGGGCTGCATGCAGCTGTTACCAGGAAGGGTGCCATGTTGATGGTACAGCAAGAAATACTAAGCAATGTGGCTTACTAATCAGGCCCAGGAGTGGCCTACATACCATTACTAAATTAACATACTCACATGAGCACTATTTAATATGCTTAGTAAAATTTGTAGTAATATACACATAGGCTTAATAATGGATTATTTTCCAAACTGTAATCTGTGGATATTCAATTAATTGTAATGACAAAGATGAAAATAAGTAAAAAAAACTGCTCCATTTTCATCACTGAGTCAAAACAGCTCAACGCCTGTCAGAATGTAGTGCAGATTTTGGTTAATTCCATTGTTTATTAATTAAATAATATGCATAATTTCCTCAAAAAATAGCAATGTTAATCTAATATTTTTTTGGTTTAGATTTACTTTACTTTAAATTATATTTGCGTGTTTGTGTAATGGATGTGCATGTGTGCTGGTGCCGAAGGAGGCCAGAGGAGAGCACTCGAGTTACTGGTGGATGTGAGTGAAACCCCTGACATGGCTGCTGTGGGCCAAACCCACATCCCCACTCCTTACTCATCAACTGATGCTCCTGCCCTGATTTAATATTTTCATGTTATTTTGTTATTAATCTTTTTTTTTTTTTTTTACAGTTTCTGCCATGGTAGAGTTCTTTATAAAACTCGCTTAGAGTTAATTTTCTTAACTTAATATTCTAGGATATTATTCTATGATTTATAATTCCAAAATTATTTTCATAGAATTTTACATAATTCTTTTTTTTCTGTACTCCAATCTATTTAACTTATGCCTCAGATATTCTCCCTCCCCATTCTCTTAGAAGGCTCCAGTACCAGGAGAAGAGCTGCTGAGATTCATGCTCCTTGGAGGTCTTATGCTTCGTATTTTAAAGTCAGTCAGAATGGTAAGAATTGAGTGGCCCTAGCATAGGTGTGATGACAAAGTTAGACATCTTCAGCATCACTGAGAATTAAAATATCCAAAATGGACAGCCATAAATCTGTCCCCTTAAAGTCTGAGCCTACATTTGGATCTTGACATTTGCAGCAGGCAGAATTTCTCAGTATGCACATGAAAGCAAAGGTAAGCATCTCAAGGGATTGCTTATGGAAACACAGACAAACTCTGATGCTACTGGAAACTGCAGCCATCCAGTCCTTAGGGATCGAGGCAGACATTGTCAGACATGCTTTGGCCAAGTTAGCATCCATCAAGGGTCTAAAGATCATCTATACTTCACAATCATCTGCAACACACACTTAGGAAAAGCTATTCTCGTCCTCAGGAGATTACTGAAAACTGTGTTCTTACAATGTTCTCCACAGACCCTTAAAGCTCCTGTACCCTGTGAACTGTCTCTTTGTAGCCTCCTGCACAATGGCTTGAAAACACAGGCTTGGAAGCAATTACTGAATCCTATAATTTGGAATTTTAGTGTTCTAGTTTTCTTTCTCTGTTCTTGAGATAAAATGACAGCAAAGCAACTTTCAGGAGGAAAGGGTTTATTTGGAGTATAGAACCTCATCATAGTTCCTCCCTGAGAGAGTCAGTATGGAAGTTCAAAGCAGAAACCTGGAGATGGAACTGAAGTGAAAGCCAAGGAGGAACCTGTTTCTGAGCTGGCTTCCTTCTGACTTCAGCTCAGCCTGCATTTGTTTTTGTATATTTTATTGAACATTTTTTTTATTTCATACATAGCATCTTAATCATCATTACACCCCTCTCCCATCTGCACCCATCCATAACCCCCACTAGATTTCATACATTGTGCAATTTGCATTAAAACCAATCCTATTGAGTCAAGTAAATTTACCTAGATGTCCCTCAGTGCAAGTTCATCCACTGAGGCCTATCTAGAGTCACTCCATCGAACAAGATCAACTCTCCTCTACCCTCAGTGATTAGCTGGCAATAGTTTGTGGGATAAGGTTGCAGCTTTCTGCCCATTTACTCAGTTCTATGCTGGGTTTTTCTCTGCGTGAGTTTGCATGGGTCTTGTGCATGCATTCTTTTCTTTTCTAGTCTTTTCTTTTCTTTTTTCGTCTTTTTTTTGAGACAGCGACTCCCTGCATGCCCAGATGTCTTTGATGCCCTTGAACTCACAGAGATCAGCCTGCCTCTACCTCCTGAACACTGGGATTAAAGGTATGCACCACCAGGCCCACGAATGCATTTTCTTTTCTTTTCTTTTTATGTATATGAATGTACTGTCTGCATGTAGGTTTGTGCACCTGTGTCGCGCAATGCCGTGGAGGTCAGAAGAGGGTGTCGGATTCCCCTGGAAGTGGAGTTAAAGACGGTTCTCAGCCACCATGTGGGTGCTGAGAATCGAACCTGGGTCCCCTGCAAGAGCAGTCGGTGCTCTTAACTGCTAGGCCATCTCTCCAGCCCTCATCCATGAATGCATTCTTACAGAATCCTAGCTGACCTGACCAGCTGAACAGACTAAGGCATAGTGGGCTGCACACTCCTCCATCAGTTAGCCACTGGGAAAATGCCTCATAGACATGTCCATGGGCCTGTCTGGTCTGGGAAATTCTGTAGACCAGGCTCTTTTCTTCATGGTGTGTCAAGCTGACAACTGAAGGTAACTGTGATAAGTGGCCAGGAGTGTGGTGTTCTGGGAAAAAAAAAAATCAGTGAAGGAATACCTGAAGACCTGTGTCCCTTAGCTTTCAGAGAAGAATACAAAGGGAGGGCTATTCTGGATGTTTAATAACCATACTTAATGTCCATACCAATTTGGCTGAGGGTCTTAAGGGATAACTTTGTTCCCTGACCTCAGAGTTCAACTAAGTCTCAGGGGACTTATGCATGGGGACATCTCTTGAAATGTCCTGCAAATGTGAGTCACCAGTCTTCCTCTCCAGGGAGGTCTTGGAGATCTACTAATTGGACTTCAGCCAGTGTCCAGTCTATAAAGAGGAAAGTCTGTTCATGCTTCAAAAAGGGAAGCCTGGTCTAGCAAGATCTGACTTTGTCATCGAGTGGATGGAACTGGTGATTGAAAAGCCAAAAGGAGCCAGGGGCTCCCTCCCCCCAAAAGAACCTGAGTGACGCTTGAGGACTAGATCCCCAACTGACCTTGAGAAAACAAAAACCTTATTTCTGGGCTACCAGTGTGGCCTTAAGCATCCAAAAGGAAAGTATAACCATAAATAAATAAATACTAAGGCCTGAAAAATTGTACTTCAGGTATAAAAGTTGGGATCTTAGTAAAAAGACAAAAAGTAAAAAAAGACAAAGTTGTTTTGCCTGTTTTACTGACAAGTGCAGCTACCCTGGGGCTGCCACTACTTTTGCCATCTTTCAAAGAACTGAGAAGACACAGCTTTTCAACCTTCCAATATGGACTGAAGACTCATGTCTCTCCAAGAATCCTCCAAACCTTCAGTGCCAGACGGGGACTGCTGAGACATCCAGCTTGTGGACTGAGCTACTACTGGGGTTTTCACTTCTTCAGAGTATAGACTGCCATTGTTGGACTACCCAGGCTGTATCATGGAGACCAGTACAGGAAGATCAAGACAGGACGCAGTGCTTATTGGATCTCATTTGGTGACCATGGTAAGGGAAAACCCCAGTGTGGAACACAAGGGCAGAACTGATGGTGCTTTAGGCTTGCCAAGGAGGAGACTTACACACGACATCTTTCAGACTAATAAAAAAAAATAATCATAAGCTGAGGATGCTAAAACCTGTGATATATGTGGCATGCTTATGTGCATATTTTGGAGTGATACATATTGGAAGGAACAACAACAACAACAGAAAATCCTGTGCCAAAGTACTGACTGAAATGGTGAACTTCTGCTTAAAACAGTAAACTTTTGAATCAAAAATTTTGAGAGAGACTGAGAAAAAGATTTTTGGCAGGATGCATGAGGTCTGGTGGGGTGGTGGGTAGAAAGAGGGGCACGGGTCTAAATTTGATTTATAATGTAATTTTGTATGAAATGCACAGAGCTTCAATAAAACATTGGTGAAACAACAACAACAACAACAACAACAACAAAGGGAGCACTATTATGACCTCCCAAGGGATTTTTCTCAGCCTCTAAACCAGATGACTTTACTTAGGTTTTATTGTTGTTGTTGTTGTTGTTGTTGAAGTCACATTTAAGGGAAGTTATTGAGCTGGCCTAGTGAGAACCTTCCTCCTGCACACCAGCCTTGCAGAGTCCGACAAAAAAAAAAAAAAAAAAAAAAAAAAAAAAATGTGGGATGCCGTTTCTGTGACTGCGTCTTTCTTTAAATTTGAGAGCTGCAAATGGCAGTTTCTGAATAACCCACCATACGAATTCCAACAAAAAATAAATAACTCTCACTTTATCAGCTTTATAAATAAACAACGACTACTTGCTACAGAACTGACATTGTCTTAAGTGCCCAGAATATGCATAGGAACAAGTGTGAGCAACAAGAAGAGACAATGAGTAAAATTTTTGCAAAATTAAGGATAAATTTGGTGTTATCTTGTGCTGTTGCTGTGAACAGAATGATGTGCAAGCATGTCATGCACACCAACCAGGAACACTATGCGGACAGTTAAGTGATGAGAAAGGCGCTGTCTCAAGCAGATGAGACAGGCTCTTCAGGGCCTATAACCTGAGGAGGTTTGTTTAATACACTGTCAGTCCCAACTTAGGGTGCTATCCAGGAACTCCACATCTTCACTGAGTATTCTGTGCAGATTCTGTCCTCTGTGCTGGGAGGAGGATGATGAAAATGAAATATTGGGATAGCGTCTCACCGAATGTTTAAGCTAGGTGAAAACAGGCATATTAAATTATGCCACATGCATAATTGTTTAAAGCACAATTACAGGAAGTCCCAGGATGCTTCCTCCAAGGACACTTGTGAGAAGGAGACAGGATTCCTTGATGAAATGGCACTTTGTCCACAGTTGCAATGTGAAAGGAAGGCTGATTATTTGAAACGAGCAAGGGGAGGCTTCTAGGAAGGGCAATTATCGATTCAAACTTGTTAAGACAGAAACTACCCTGGTCCATAAATGGTAGGAAGGGTGGTCAAGGCACCTGTGGTAGAGGTAACAGAGGGGAGATGGCCACATGTGCCCTGGGGCTGTGTGGTCAGAGTATAAGCGACTGAGTTATCCTTGTGATAATGTGTAGCTGTGAATGAAGACATAGGGCAGGGGGTACTGGATGTATGATTCTGAGACTGATCTAACACAATTTTAACTCTGTAACTCATTGGTAGGTGCCCAGATGCCCACACAAGAGGATCACATTGCCTGTCATCATGTTTCTGACAGACATTACTGAGTGACATTTGACTCAGACTCGAGTCCACTGATGGGCACATATCAATCCATACACTGAAGTCATGGTACAGTTTTTCAGAACCCTGGATCACTGCTTATCTTAAAAAAGAAACAGTTTTTTTTTGGGGGGTGCTGGAGGGATGGCCTAGCGGTTAAGAGCGACGACTGCTCTTGCAGAGGACCCGGGTTCGATCCTCAGCCCCCACATAGCGGCTGAGAACCGTCTGTAACTCCAATTCCTGGAGAACTCCAGTTCCAGGGGAATCTGACACCCTCTTCTGACCTCCGCAGCATTGCACGACACAGGTGAACAGACCTACATGCAGACAGAACATTCATACACATTAAAAAAAAAAAGAAACAGCTTTTAATGAGTGGAAGTCAATAGCCCATTTAATGAATTATTTTGAATGGTGCTAGACACCGTCTGTAAAATGAGAATACAGCATTTTATCAATAAAATGAATTTAATGTCAAAAGAGAAAAACATTCTAATAAAAAGTTGAAATATTTAACAGTTAAATGGGGAAGGACTTGAAGGCATTGAGTTACCACATGACCAGTGAGGGTGGGTGGTGCTGCGGACCCTGCTGCCTTCATGCAGTGGGCAGCTTTCACTGTTATTCTGAGTGACGTCAGCAGAGAATGACACCCCTGAGTGCTGTCATCTCTCCTCTGCTACTCCGCCTTAGGGTGGTGGAGGACACCTGTTGGACTTTCTGACAAGATCATTGCCCACAAATGAGAATCTCTCTGTACAATGATTTGATGCCAACTCGGTAGCTCTCGCATTAACAATAAGGTAGCTCCTCAAACTATCGGAACCATGTTTTCTACCCATATCTAAGATTGCTTCAGCTGCTTCTGGTTCTCATGCCTGGGACTCAGTGAACCTGAATTCATTGCTTGCTTCCTCAAGCACACACCTTATTTTTCCTTCAGTGCTTCTTCAGGTGCTTTGTCTGAGTCCTAGATTAGCAGCAGCTTACACAATAAGGTCTCAGTAAATCTGCCAACAGACAAATGTGCAATCCTAAATTCTTGAACTCAGTTTTCCATGCAAGTTGATGAGAGCTTTTCTCTGAGACCAAAATATATTTTCAGCTGTTACAGACAGCCCTTAAACATTTGTAGCTCGATGAAGTTGAAGATTCACACTGTGTTTTTAATTAGTCTAATGTGTGCTTGCTCCAATGTATAATAAAAGACATAATCCATAATTATAATCCCGTTGCACTGCTTCTTGTCAAAGAGATTGGTTAAAAAATCTTGTTCTATATTTCAACTTGTTAATGGGATTATGACTAGCAGAAAAGCCCTGATTACCAAGGCCAGGCAGACATGCCTCAGCAAAGTGGCAGGACTAATACCACAGGTCATCAGTGATTTAAGGTTGTCTATTACCAGGCTAGCTCACAAGTTTCTAAGAAACCAGAAAAATATCAAAAAGTATTTGCTTCTCAGAGACAAGCATGTTAGTCACCCTTAAAAAAAGCATTAGATAAAGCATTCCAGTATAACTTCAAAAATCAAAACTGTCCAACCAACAGGAAACAGCTCAGTTAAGTGTCAGTCTGCAGGAGAGAAAAGCCAATACCAAATAGAAAATTATCACCAGAATGGAGTCAAGGCCTTCTACAGTGTGTCCTCAGCCTTAACTGTGGCTCTTGGTGTCTATCTCTACATGCTTTTATTTGTCATTCCACAGGCAAGGTGTCTAAGACACCCCTGGTTTTGGGTCATTCCATGAAACGTATGTGTTTAGCTTCTAGCTGAAGACATGTTCCTAAAGATACAGGAATCTTGTTCACAAATAATCATAACAACAAACCAAGTTCCCAGAAATAAGCAGGCCATGAAGGCAGACAATTTCCATGACGGCTTCATTTTCTTTTAAGAAATTTGTACAAGATCTACTTTAGAACCAGGACTTGGAGCAATGGAGCTAGAACTGAGCTGGGACACCCCTCCCCGAAGCTTAGCTCTCATAGTTTTGGAGGACACCGTGCCAGCTAAAGGATAAGATCAATGGATGGTCCAACCCCAGGTTTAAGGCCTATAACCACAACAACGACAAGCACAGGAAAGTACATTGGAATAGTAGTGGACCTTCTAATTTGAGGTAATCCACAGCTACCTAATTGGACCTAAAGCCCACTTGGTGGGAAGGAACTCATAGATCTTAGAGATAACCCCAAGGCTGTCAGATCCCTAAACAAATATAATTTCTTGGTATGCACTAAATATGTATCTTAATGTTTATAGACAATATACTAGTGACCAATTGTCAAAAAACTTCCTTCCTTGGCATCAGAGACTATTACAGAGTACCACAACTGGTCACACACAGAGAATAAGTGTCTTTGACTTTTTTTTTTTTTTTTTTTTTTTTTTTTTTTTTTTTTTTATTTTTTTTTTTTTTTTTGGTCTCTTCAAGGCAGGGTCTCCCTGTGAACCCCCAGCTGTCCTGGAATACCAGGCTGGCCTTGAACTCACAAAGAACCGCCTGCCTCTGCCTCCCAAGTGCTAGGATTAAAGGCATGCACCACCCCGCCCAGCTGAATAAGTGTCTTTGAAATGCCCAATCCTAAATTAAATATCTACAATGGAACCTCTACACCTAAGACTCATGGGACAGAGTGGAACAACGGATAGAGAGAATACTAATGAATCTCTCAACTCTCATGAACAAAGCTCTCTAATGCAATAGAGGGTTGAATCAGGGTTCAGGAAGCATGGCAGAAGGGGGTGGAAAGATTCTAAGAGCTGAGGCAGAAGTGCATGATAGGCTTCTGAGATTTTGCTCATCTGAGCTTGCAGCAATAGTCTCAAAATGAACAAGAACCATACAAAATCAAGCAGACAAAAACCCAGCATAGAGATGTGTAGACGGGAAGCAAGCCCCAATCATAGTAAACAACAACAACAACAACAAAAACTACTGGGTAGCTGATTACTACTAGATGAGAAAGAGGTGATATTCTTTTTTTTTTAATTTTTTATTAATTTTATTTATTTCTGTGTGTGTATGAATGTACTGTCTGCATGCAAGTCTGCGCACCCGTGTCGTGCAATGCCGTGGAGGTCAGAAGACGGTCTCGGACTCCCCTGGAACTGGAGCTCTCCTGGAATTGGAGTTTCAGACGGTTCTCGGCCGCCATGTGGGTGCTGGGGATTGAACCCAGGTCCTCTGTAAGAGCGGTCGGCGCTCTTAACCACTAGGCCAATCTCTCCAGCCCCAGAGGTGTTATTCTTTAAGGGGGTGGCTTTAGATGTACTGATTAGACCCACTGGATGAACTTGGACTGAAGGATGTCAGGGGACACTTATTTGACTCTATAGTTCTTAACATAAATGACAGAATATATCCAAGGGGGACTGGAGTATAAAGATCGAGATGTTTTGTATCAAATAAACAGAGATTAAATAATTTTGAAGTGAAATTTGTAAAATTCAGGCTTAATATATAGGAATGCATCTGTTTGCTTAACTACTTACTTTGAATACACCTTTTCTTTCTACTGTCTACTTCATGGCTATTATATCCTTGCGCTCCTGGCTGACCTGATGTTATGATACCTGGAGTGTCTAGGGTCTCAAAAACATAATAAGCAAAATAAATTTATTTTATTTTTAAATTGAAGACAAATTAAGCTAGCTAATTCTTTAAGAAGAAGCAGTCTTACGCTTCTCTTTAACTTACTTCATCCTCCTTTGTCTCAAGCAAGTCATCACCTTTTTTGCCTTTCTAGAAAACATCAGAGATTAAGGTGCCATATTGTATTGACTACTTTTCTGTCTCTGTGATAAAATACCATGAACAAGTCAGTTTACAGGAAGAGCTTTGAGGGCTTTTGTTTCCAGGAGCATATCAGTCCATTATGGATGGGAGGCAAGAAAGCAAGCAGCATGCATGGCAGCCAGAGGCAGAAGCTGAGAGTTGATGTCTTTAAGCACAAAGACAAGAACAGAGAGAGAGAACAGGGAGAGGGAAGAGGCTATGAATTTCCAAAGCTGACCCAGTGACATACTTCCTTCATATACTTCCTAAACTTCCAATCAGCACCACCAGCCTGGAGCCAAGAGTTCAAATCTGTGTCCCTCACACGTGGAGAAAAGAGCTGGAAGCCTCACAATATCTGCTGTCAAAAACACTGCTTCTGCCTGGAGAGGAAATAACACAGGCAAGCTAGGTCTTGGCTCTTTAAAGTACAAGTTTTAGACAATTTTTATTTAAGCAAATAAGACTGAAAATAATTACTTAAAAATTAAAGAGCAGTGGTTGAAATACTTCCAGTCCAATAAACCAAATAGGTTATATTTTCTTGATTCTGATACTATATAAGTTACAATAAGTTAATTTTCTAGAAACCTTTTCAGTTTTCTTTGATGTATCTTTGTTGTTTTACAGGAAAATGAGCAAATCTGTTAGTCTTTTAAAAAAATAATTGTGTCAATACCTTCTGTTCTCTTTATTATGCAATATAAGAACAATTAAGCAATTTTCAAGAGAAAGCTAGGTTATACTGCAGATAACAATTTTAGGTTATTGGCTTTACTTAAAAAAAAAAACTTGGGGGACCTAATAAGGAAATACATTTTATTACATTTGTTATTGGCGCTATAAAACACAATTTTAACAGCCAGGAAAGCAATGCAATTGATCATATGTTACAAATCCATTAATTTGAGTTACTGTATTTTTCATATGTAATTTGAAATTATGTATAGACATAAAAATGTCTTATTGCAAGGTATAAATCTATGTATTACTATTTCATTACATTAAATTAAAACCATGTCTATAAGAGATTTCTCCTTAAATTTCACAAACATCTGATCTGTTTCCTGTGTTCACTTTCACAGACTGAACTGACCATGCTCAGTTATCTCGGACAGTTTCCTCATAGTCTCAGACTGAACTGACCATGTTTGGTTATCGGGGACAATTTCCTCATAGTTTCAGCCCCAATTCTATTTATGGTTCCATGACATTTGATCTATTGTTTCTTGAAATAGTCATCGGAATAAAATAATGCCATTCATAAAAAAGACCATTTAGTAATGAAAAATAAAGAACTTTAATGAGGACAGAATAATCAAACAGGAGACAGCAGTTAACAGCCCTTTTTAAAGGCTACTTTGTTTTCACACAGGAAAAATGAGTACAGACACAATGAGTACACATACCTTTGCCATCATTGCTGACACTCCAATCCGATCATTCATCAGCAATGATGGCAAAGGTATGTGTACTCATTGTGTCTGGGTTCTTTGGCTCAGGGAGCAGAGCTCAAGAGCGCAAAAGGGGACACTCTGGGTACCAAGGTCAGAGCACACACTTCAGAGTCCTTTCCACTTCAATGGTAACTTGTCTTTCAACTTACCTGAAATAAGAAGGCATTAACAAAGTATCCTGTATCTAACTCTCTGTGGAACTCAGGGCTCTTAAGAGACTGCTAAGTGTGAGTGTGTGTGTGTGTGTGTGTGTGTGTGTGTGTGTGTGTCCTCTCCAGTCTCTATGCTTCTGAAAACCCACATATTTTAACTACTTTTTCATACTAATTTGGGCATAATTTCAGGAAGCCTGTTGAAGGGGACACTTCCACATCTCCATTCCTCATCCAAGCAGCTCTGTGTGGGGTTTTCTTGGTCCCTTTCATTCTGTCCTCTCTATCTGAAACTTTCTGAGAGTTAAATCTGTATGAATGGAATTTCCTTGGCTTCCACGTACTGAGTGAAGAATGCTTCATATTTCATAACTCCTTTCTCCTGCCATGATGCAGTCCCCTGCTAAGGATCATAACCTTGGAGGTCATCTTTCATCCTGAACACCCTTTGATTATAAATTTACATCACACAAATCTCCTTCTATCATCTCCAGAACATAGCAAGGCTGTGACCAAAGCTGTCTCCAGTAGATGCCAATTCAATAATTCATACTGTTATTATATCTCTGCTGGTCACTGTAACTCATCCTGGTGTGCACCAGCAAGCCTCTCAGCCCTGTATTTCAGTAGTGCTGTAGAAGCTGCCCATGGTTTTAACACATCTGATCTATTTGTCTAATACAATTGAATTATGCATCTAAGTGTCTCCATCCTATTAATTATTCATATAGTTTTAAACACTGCAGCACCTATATTCTTTGTAAAAAGAGAGGATTGTCCCTGGTTATAAGCATCCGGGTTTATAGCCAGAGAAGTCGGCCAGGAGGGGGGGGTGTTGAACTGATGACTGTGAAAAGATCCGCCTTGACAATTACAAAGAAACCTGGAACATAGAGAATAATAAATGTCAAGTCAACTTTATTAAAAAGGGGAGGTGAAACAGAATGAGGCAGTGTGGGGGAAATTTCCTTCTACACATTCGAAAGTTTCAGTTTAAGGTAAGAGGGGAAGAGAGTCTTAGGAAAGAAACAGTTTATAGCAGATCCCAAAATAGAAAGAGTCCATGGAATTAAGGATGGAAGAGTGTTAGTATGGCCTAGCCCTGCTCCTGAAAGGGTGAAATCTTGGCCCTGCTTGGAATCCTCACTCACCTTTCCAAATTAGTTTTCCAGAGCAGTCTTTTCTGTTCCAGTGTGAGCTTGCTATTCACCAGAATCAAGGTAGGATATAGGTAAGCACTTCAGTAGCTTTCCGCCATAAATGTGAGGTAGGATATAGGTAAGCACTTTGGTAGCTACCCACCATAAATGTGAGGTAGGATATAGGTAAGCACTTCGGTAGCTATCCACCATAAATGTGAGGTAGGATATAGGTAAGCACTTCGGTAGCTATCCGCCATGAATGTGAGGTAGGATATAGGTAAGCACTTCAGTAGCTATCCACCATAAATGTGAGGTAGGATATAGGTAAGCACTTCGGTAGCTATCCGCCATGAATGTGAGGTAGGATATAGGTAAGCACTTCAGTAGCTATCCACCATAAATGTGAGGTAGGATATAGGTAAGCACTTCGGTAGCTATCCACCATAAATGTGAGGTAGGATATAGGTAAGCTCTTCAGTAGCTATCCACCATAAATGTGCGGCTACCATGACAAGCTGAAGTCTATCAGATATTTTTTGTTTGGTCTTTTTGAGACAGGGTCTCCCTTTAGTCCCAGCTGGCCTAAAGCTCACTCTGCGCACCAGGCTGGCCTTGAATTTACAGAGATCCACCTGCCTCTGCCTCCCAAGTGCTGGGATTAAAGATGTGCACCACCAAAGAAGGGTCAACAGATAAGAAAGAAGTTAGGAAAGTTTTAAGATCACATTTTGTTAAAAGCTAAATGTAAAATGCTACAGAGTATTGAGAAAGAAAATAATCTCTAGGAAGAAGATGAGTCATTAAACATTTTCCTTTGGCTGAAATTTTATGGGGATCTTGTAAGAAAAGAGTTAGAAATTTTCCATTAGAATGCTTCTGAAAATCTCAGTGAGTGGAACAAGTGTATATGAAAATTGAAATACCTTTTATAATAAAGTATAGGGAACTCTTTCAAGAAGTATGATTGAATGTTAAAACAGATAAGGTTGTATTGCCAGGTGTGGTGGTGCACGCCTTTAATCCTAGCACTTGGGAGGCAGAGGCAGGTGGATCTTTGTGAGTTCAAGGCCAGCCTGGTCTGCAGAGTGAATTCCAGGACAGCCGGGGCTACAGGGAGACCCGGTCTCGAAAAGACCAAAAAAAAAAAAAAAAAAAAAAGATAAGGTAGATTCAAGAGAAGTCATATGGTTGAGGACAGAATTTTCTAGAATGGGAAGAACTGAGCTTCTAGAGTCTGAGAGGAAATCAGTGCAGGAGACCTGATGAAATAAGCAGTAGAGGCATTGCTAATGAAACACACCAAAACCCTTCAACAGTTGCAGAACTGTACTCCAGTGAAGATGACTGTCAGTTACATATTTTTTAGCAGTACAAAGAAAGGATGTTGTGAGGGAGACAAACTTAAAGGGGCTGATGGAAGAATTAAAATCCACAATTAAAATGTGTGTGGATTACCTATGGTGGACATCCATGTGACCACAGATAATTTGGGCTCTTGTATAATCTCGCCTTTGGTTTGTTCTTTTCCCTGACTGTTTGCAAATCTCAAGACAGAACGAGATCTTGTCCACTTGATCTTCCTGCCTCCACCCAAGTGTAGTGCGTGCATTCTTTTTACAACACCTAACTCAGTTTAAAATCTCTCATCATAAGTGAATGTAGAATTCCCACTTTGCCTCCTCTAAACAAGAGACTGTGACAAAGATGAAGAGATGACACTCCCTTGGTTTGCTGATGTCACATGGTAAAATATTGGCATGTTTCTCCTTTGATTGACTCTACCTCAGCTGACTGGATATACAGATTCTTTGGCTGACCTTAAAGGGGCAAAGAGTGATGTCTTACTAGTGGAAAGCTCTCTGTGACTCATGTGATAGGTAACTCTGGGCAGCATCTATGATCTGAAGATGGCCTCTTGCCCATAGCAAGCATTAGTCAAATCTCAGTCACAAAGTCTGAAAGAAATAATATTGACTAACAGTTTAATAGCCCTACAGATTCCTTGGTTGCTGAGCCTAGCATGAACATGGTCAGCCCAGGTGGCAACATGATGAGATTCTGCTGAGGATCTGTCTGAACTGTGTGGGAAGTCTGATGCCCAAACAGCTAAAGCTTTATCAATTTCTTATACTCAATATACAATGAACACAATGTCTGAGAAAAATATGTTTAAGTCAGTTTGTTAGGTACAACAACAAGCTACTATATAATTCTGTCACATTTAATATTTCATAGAAATATAAAGGGGTCACTTTGTTGTAATGAATGTAAAAAACTCACAAAGCACATATTTGAGAGCAGCATGCTTAGGGACAATAATAAAATATAATAATCAGGTATGTGCCCAAATTATAGACTCTGAACACCAAAAAATGTTGGAAAACAGTTTACATATCATTTTCTTGCCTTAATGTGGTTTACAGAGAATGTACTTTTAAAAATCATTCTGTAACTTAACTCTTTTAATTTGCAAACCAATTAAAATTATTCTGAAAGTAAGGGAGTTCCTGTGACACTGAGGGACTCTGGAGGTTCCTGGTAAAGCTTCACAGGACCTACCGTACTACCTCCATGGGCATTTCAGGGGAGAGGAGACAGAGTCTGGTTTAGATCCCTAAGGAAGTTTCACCAAACAGAAAGTGGGGTACATGAAATGAGTCTTGTTCACCATGACATGAGGTTGAAATATTGTTTTAAGACAGAGTGCCATGTTTGTGTGCAGTGGGTACACAGGGCACCATGGCTCTAAGAGTGGTAAGACTTGGATCTTAGAAACAAATGTCAGCCAGCAGTCAAGTCAACCCATATTCATTTGTTTGATGACTGCAGGCCGATTGTGGTTTTTTTTTTTTGTTTTGTTTTGTTTTTTTTCAGTGCGTGAATTCATTGAAAAACAAACCACAAAATCTGTGAATCAGCTATGCTATGGTCAGAACAATTGGGAGGGTTGTCTATATATTTAGGTAACTTCCCCAAAAATAAAATTTATGAAGCAAACTTGCAGGCAGTGGAAGGAGCTCATTAATACTTTTCCAACTGGGAAGAAAGTCGGAGAAAGGCTTATAATGAATCATCCTACCCAGATGCCTACCACTGAAAGAAACTCACCCAAGAACTCCATTAAAAACTATGGTATGTAACCTTTGGTTATTGAAATTTTTTTAAATTTTTTAATTTATTTATGTGTATGAATGTACTGTTTTGCGTGTAGGTCTGTGCACCCGTGTCGTGCAATGCCACGGAGGTCAGAAGAGGGTCTCGGAATCCCCTGGAACTGGAATTCTCCTGGAATTGGAGTTACAGATGGTTCTCAGCCGCCATGTGGGTGCTGGGGATCGAACCAGGTTCCTCTGCAAGAGCGGTCGGCGCTCTTAACCGCTAGGCCATCTCTCCAGCCCCCGGTTATTGAAATTTTTATTGCTGCTGTATTATCCTTTCACTAAATGCCCATTATCCCAGCTACTGGTTCTCACAGGTTTTTGTTAGATGCTTTATCATGTTGCAGCTTATAGTACTTAAGTGAGCCATGGTGATATATTACATTCAGCTAAAGTGTAGAACACTGTTAGATTTATTTTGACACTTAAAGCAACTTTTCATTAGGCTGGTAACAAGCCATATAGATGCCAGGGTCCTTGGAAAGACATCATTAGGATGTCGGGAAAGTGCTGACATGGATGTGGACATTCTCAACAATGTGTTTAAGAAACCCATAGGTTGGCAGCTCTTAATTTTGTCAGGTAGCAATAGGAGGAAAATCTATATGCAAATGTCAGAGAAATAGTACCCATGTTTCTTTACCTGATAACTTCATATTATGCATGTCGACAAGCCCACCCTCCCACAGCTGGCTTTCTATGAAATTACAGAGTGCACTGGGGCATTGTTTGAACAAATAGCTGTTCCTCCAACAGCTGTTGTACTGGCCTCTCAATGGAGAGACAAAAAGCCCAGGTACCAGACAGAAAAAGGAAGTAACTGAAATGCATTTTTAAGTGATGAAACCTAGAAACAAAAACAAAGTCATACAATGTATTTCGAATCCAGTGTAATTTTTCATAAATTAGAATAAAATAGAAAATAAATAAGTATAAGCCTCAGAAATCATGGATTTACCTTTGATCTTCAATGCACAAGAGTTTCCCACAAATCACAGCACAGCAAATTGCAGTAGAATTTCAGTAGTTCCAATCCAAACTGATTTGCACTCCAGCAGATGTATTACATACATAAAGAAGGGTTTTCATATGATTCAAGTCAGATATTTCCAGATACACATTAAAAATAATCTATCAGAATGCTAAGGTGAGTAGAACAGGAGACACATCAAAATACCCATTTTGCCTATATTCACATTGCATGTGTTGTCAGTATCATCCACTGAACTCTACAACTTCATCTAAAGTAGCAATACATTTCAGTTTTCCTAACTGGATCATTCTTCAATATCATTACTGATTTCTTCAAATTCTGAAGCAACATAATTCTTTCCTAGATCACCATCCCTTCTGTTGTACTTGGTTATCTACTAGCATTTTATAAAATTTGACATTTTGATGAACAATTCTATTTGTCTTAGTGCTTAACTTCTCAGTATCTTTCAATGCCTGTACACTGAAGTCAATTATTTTTTGGTCTTTTTGAGACAGGGTCTCCCTGTAGCCCCAGCTGGCCTAGAGCTCACTCTGTACACCAGGCTGGCCTTGAATTTACAGAGATCCGCCTGCCTCTGTCTCCTGAGTGCTAGGATTAAAGGCGTGCACCACTGCACCCAGCTGAGGTCAAATTTTTTTTTAAACATAATGTTTTAAAACCTTTACTCTTCCATTGTCTGTGTCACTTAGTGAAAAGGGCTGAACTCTTCCACCACCAGGCCTTCAGCAGAACTCTGACTCTCAAGTGTGTTAACACTCACAGCTGTTGCCAACCAGCCCAAGTGTTAACACAGCTTTTTGATTCTCTTGACTATTATTATTATTATTATTATTATTATTATTATTGGAACACACCTGGAACAAAGTGTTGTTGGCCAAACATCATCCCTCTGTGTTTATCCCCCAAGATGACAGTCGCTTTGTCTGTTATGATGGTATGCCCAATTAATTTTGTCTTTTACCCAGCTCAATCATAGCCATTCAACACAGCATAAGAAACTCCAACAGAGTTTAAACTCCTTACAGCATCCTACATGTGAAGGTAATTACTATATTGAATGGATGTCTATCCATTAATCTCTGCCATTTCATTTCAGTTTATCAAAGAATTAAGAGTTTTCCTGCCAATGAAAAAGTGAAGCAGGAAGGAGCTCTGAGATTCTTATTCAGAATCTTAGAAAAATTGGGACTGACATTCAAAAGCTCCTCCAATAGGCAGTTTCCTTTCTATAGTCTAAAATTTGTCTGTGCATTTAACATCGCATGGCGACCAATCTTCTATTGATCCCTGGATTGTATTATATATGGAGAGTTAGCAAATGTAAAGCACTTGATTCACAAAATATTACACCATGGGTATTTATAATGTATGATTTGGACATAGCTGGTAAAAATAGGACTCAGTGTTTCACAAAGAAACATAAAAACACTGGTGAAAAACCTCTGATCCTCCAAATGTTCTTTAGAAGGTGCGATTGACCATCAAAGAATGACACCAGGACATATCAGATCAATTTCGCACCTTAAACTTCAATACATTTTCAAAGAGATAAACAGGCTGAACCTAACCCTAAAACGTCTCAGAAGAACTGCAGCTTAGTGTAGTGAACACTGCCCCAGCCAGAATGTAAGGCTTGACTCCTTTTCCTTAATTTTTAAATTAACTACTTGTTCATAATTTCATATATACATGTATATATGTTTTATATACATACTTATTGTCATATATGTGTACAGACACACACACACATATATATATATACATATATATGTATAATGTATACTGATCATATCACCCATTACTCTCTATCATCCCTGCTAAACCCCCTTAAGATTTCTTCTTTTCCTTTTCCTTTTTCTGTTCCTCTTTAATTAGCACTCATAGATTATGTTATACAAAGCTTGAATCTTATTTTCTGATGTTGTTACATGAAAATATTATTATTTCCAAGGACATGTTTTATTCATCCTAACATAATTTATTGAAGATGTTTCTTCACCAAAAATAAACAGCCAAGTCCACCATGACTGGTGTGTGCTGCACTGTAGAGTCTGGTACACCCTCCTCACTCCTGTCTGACCTGACCTGAGAAGGTTCTCTTACCTGTTTAAGACTAAAGAAGAACTAAATCATGTCTTCATATCATTTGTACCCTGTGTATGGAATAAATCATTTTTGTAATTTTTATTGAATTTTTCTGTATTTCAAATACAACATCTCCATCTTAACCATCATTATACCCCTTTCCCCACTGGAATGCTCTCATAGTGCCTCCTTTCCAAATTCATCCATTCCATCATTTGGGTTAAGGCCTATCATGTCAAGTTAGTGTCCTCAGTGCAAGTTCATTCACTGGGGTCAGGTCAGCCTAGGTATAGCCCTTCCATGTAAGAAGATCAGCTCTTCTTCACCCACCAGTAATAAGCTGCCAATAATTATTCACTTAAGATTGGAATCTGCTGTCCATTTCTATAGTTCCATGCTGTGGTTTTGTCTGCTTGAGTTTGCATAGGCCTTGTGCATGCTGACGCTAATGCTATAGGTTCATAAGAGCTAGGTCCCAGGAGCCTGTAGAACTGTGTTTCTATATGGTCATGCACCTTCTCCCTGGCTATTACAATCTTTCTGCCCCCTCTTCTGCAATGGTACTAGGTCCTAGGTACCTGGTTTAGTAGAGTTTAATATTTAATGTAGGATTCCTGCCCAAGGATCCACACCCTGCAGACCCATATTTTCCATGCTTTGGCCACATGTGACCTTTTGTGTTCTTGGCCTTCTGTTGTATGAGGGAGCTTTATTGATGGGGATTATGAAATACATTAGTGTCCTCCTTACCCACGGTTCTATGATCTGTGAGCCTTATGTGTAGAGGTTGCATTGTAGATGTGCCACTAAGGCTTGGGAAATTCATAGGCAATGTCTGTATAAGCATTTTGTGAGTCAAGAGCATGTTTTAATAAAGGGCTGATGTAGTTATTCAAACACTTTTGTTTTTTGAGTAAGTAAATCAGAGCAACGATCTTCTCTGATGCAGACCCAATGAATATGAATATCTGGATATGGCTTTGAGGAAAGTTACATTTCTTTCTAAATACTATTTAAATTTCTAATTATATTTTACTATCATTTTCAGAAATAAAATGAACAAAGCTTAAATAATATTTGTCTGCAAGGGACATTTTTGAAAATGTCATGATTTAAATACATGGAAACAAAGAACCATTTGTAAACAGACAGAAAACACAAAAAATGTAATAAAAAAATCATTTTGGAGGTATTAGAAAATCAAGAGTTTGTGAACCCAATTTATTAGAAAAGAGTTTTCTCATCTTTAAATTATGTTAATGATTTAATTGAATATTCTCACCAATTCATGGTGGGTAATTCACCATGAATTGGTGAATTATATTTATATTCCAAGACTCTTTCTTTGTTCTTATTTATTGTGTAATATCTTTGTATAAATATCTGTAATATTACCATTCCTAGAAATTTCTGAGTTTTTCGAATGGAGGTGTAAATATTTTTCCCTCAAATATTGCACTTAAACAATAACTTTGGAGACTCACTTAGCTAATGCACACATAACAAATACATATATGTGTGTGTGTGTGTGTGTGTTTTCAAGGAACTCAAAAACTATAAAAATCAAAAATTAATGAAGATGAAGAAAACACAAACAGTTGAATGAAATAAGTAAAACTGTTCTAGATATGAATTATAATTTAATAAATAGATATAATCTCTGAAGGAAAGCCAAACTTAAATAAAACTTGGAATGAAACACTCAGAAAGAAAAACAAAACAAAACAAAAATTCTTCCATGAAACTCTTAGAGAAAAGCCTTAATAATTGATTGGAACTGGTGGATGACAGAATGTCAGATCTTGAAGACCTGGTAGAAAATATATAATTCTTAGTGAAAGAAAATCTTAACTTTAAAGTAACCAAGGAACCAAACATGTAAGAACTCTGAGACAGTATAAGAACAAACTTGCTGGGTGAGGTGACACACGTCTTTAATCCTAGAACTCAGGAGGCAGAGGCAGGCAGACCTTTGTGAGTTCAAGGCCAGCCAGAGTGAGTTCCAGGATAGCTGGGGCTACAGGGAGACCCTGTCTCGTACAGACAAAAATAAAAGAACAAACTTATGGCCAGGCTTGGCAGTGCACACCTTTAATCCCAAAACTTGGGAGGCAGAGGCAGGTGAATCTTTGTGAGTTCAAGGATAGCCTGGTCTACATAGTGAGCTCCAGGCCAGCTGAGACTAAAGGGAGACACTGTCTCAAAAAGATAAAAAAAAAACAACAACTTATGAATAATAATTATACAAGAAGGAATAGAGACACAGGTCAAAAGCACAGAAAATATTTTCAATAAAGTTGTAGGAGAAAATCTCCCAAATATCAGGCAAGAGTTACCTCTGAAGTGTGAGAAGCATAGAGACCATCAAGCTCCCAGGACAAGAAAAGGAATGCCCTTTGTAATATAGTAGTCAAAACATTCCATGTACAGAACAAAGGAAAGTTTTGAAAGCTGAAATAGAGAAAGATAAAGACCTAAAAAGATGAATCCTTCATAATAACAGCTGATCTTTTAAGGAATTCTATGAAAGCCAGAAGCACTTGGACAGATGCCCTCCAACAGCCACTCTACCACACCAAGCAAAATTATCAACTGTAATCAGAGGAGTAAGATATTTCCATGATAAAAACAGATTGAAGGAGCCAGCTCTACAGAGGTTATGACAATGAATAATTTGGTCTGAAAAGAAGATTAAATGCAGCCAAGAGGTCACAAGAATAAAGACATAATTGTAGAAGTGAACCAAATAAGTTTAAGAAAATACTACAAACACAATAAAAAACAGAAATTAATAAATTTCAGTCAATGATAACCCCCAGTATTGGTGATCTCAATTACCCAATAATGACACAATAATTAATTAGACTGGAAAATAAGCTCCATCTCATTTCTGGCCCAAGAAACATAATTCATAACTATTCATAAAAATCCCCTTAGGATGAAGGAATGGAAAAGGCATTATAAGCAAATCAGAAGAAACACAATCAATGTGTATTTATTATAATATCTGTCAAAACAGATCTCAAACCAAAACTGGTCAGAAGAGATAAAGGATACCTCATACTCATTAAGGAAAAAAAATCAGTTAATAGGATATTACATTTTTTAATATTTTATTCTCCAAGTACACAGGGACTTAAATTCATAAAAGAAAATTTGTTAGAGTTAACACCACAGGCCGATATCAACATCATGACAATGGGTGACTTAATACCCTAATCTCATAAACAGACAAGGTTTCCAGACAAAAACCAACAGAGATATACTGCAATTAAAGATGATTATAAATCTGATTTATCTAAGAGACATCTATACACAATTCCACTCAAAGAATGAAGAATAAACCTTATCTCCAGGAGCCCATGGAACCTTATATAAAAACAACCACATTTTAGGACACCAAGCAAATTTTAGCAAATATAGGTAATGGAAATAACATCTTGCATTCTTTTTTTATTGTTATTAGACTTTTTCCATAGGTCATACATAATTTCTCAATCAAATCTAGAGTTGCTTCCCTTTCCATGCCCCTCACCCCACCAGAGTCCCTGCACTCTGCCATATATGTCCTACATCTTTCTCTGAGTCTTTCCAGTATTGCTACAGTATATATATATATATATATATATATATAAGTTGCATTGGAGGTCTTTTTTCTTAAAAGATGTCGATTAAGGAAGTACTCAAAGGTTCCTCTTTGGCAACCCCAAACAACCATCAATCCTGCACTTTTGCTCTACATTGGGGTCTTTCCCTCCCATGGTCCCCCAAATGAAATCCAGTAAGCACATGTCCTGTCTTGATCCCCCTGCACTGACCTCCATGATACAGCCCAGGTAGTCCAACAATGGCAGTCTATATTCTGACGAGGCTGACATCCCCTTAGCTGTTTAGTCCACAAACTGGGTATCTCAGTAGTCCCCATCTGGCATTGAAGGTTTGGAGGATTCTTGGAGAGACATCAGTCCTGGAACAGCTGGATATCAACAGCTTCAGAAATGACAGGGAGCATACAACCATGGAACCCAAACAACAACTACCAAATAAAAATGAAGTCAAGGGAGAAAAAAATGGAAATTGAAAATATTGAGACTTTAATGAAATTTGAATTAAAGCATAAGACATCTATGGCATATAATTAATTCAGTGGGAAGAGGAAAGTCCCTATCAGAAAGCTAGCGATCCCTTATCTACTGATAATTTAAACATGTAGTTGAAAGCCTTGGAAAAACATGGCCAAGCAGTACCCAAAAGCAGGAGACAGGCAGAGGTAGCAACACCAGGCTGAAATTAATGAAATAGACACAAACAAACTACAGAGAATCAGTGTGATGAGGAGGTGGTTTTTGAAACAGATTCAAGAATAAGCCGATAAATCTTTAGCAAAATTTTCCAAAGCAAAATAGCAAGTAGGCAGAAATTCAGAAAATCAGAGAAGAAAGGGCAATATTACTACACTTATTGAGGAAATTCGGAGACTCATAGGACATGCTTTACAAAATTATATTTCTTCTGGGCATGGGGTCTCACAATATTAATCTTGGAGACAGAGGAGGGTAAAGATCTCTGACATAAATGCCACCTTGTTTACATAGTCAATTCTAAGCCAGCTGCAGCTATAGATCCTGTCTCAAACAATACAAAATAGGTAAAAAAAATTTAAAAAAAATTATGTTCCAGGGGCTGGAGAGGTGGATCAGTGGTCAAGAGCAGCAGATGCTTTTATGGAGGACCTGTGCTCAATTTCCAGCTTAGGGCAAGCAGCTGTCTGTATCTGAGTTCCAGAGGTTCCAATGCCCTCCTTGGACCTCTGTGGATAGTGCATGCATGGCCACCCTTACATGCTTGTACACAAAGCACTTATACACATAAAAATCCATATTCCTCTGAACTGGGAAACCCAAAAGAAATGTGTGGATTTATAGATAAATCTGACAACCAACATTAAATCGAGATAAAAAAAATCTAACTAAACCTGTTTAAAAAAATACAGTGAGATGGGGGCTGGAGAGATGGCCTAGCGGTTAAGAGCGCCGACCGCTCTTACAGAGGACGCCGGTTCGATCCCCAGCACCCACATGGCGGCTAAGAACCGTCTGAAACTCCAATTCCAGGAGAACTCCAGTTCCAGGGGAATCCGATACCCTCTTCTGACCTCCGCGGCGTTGCACGACACGGGTGCACAGACTTGCATGCAGACAGTGCATTCATACACATACAGAAATAAATAAAATTAATAAAAAAAAAAATTGAAAAAAAAAATACAGTGAGATATAAGCAGTAATTAAAAACCTCCCAACTCGAAAGAGCCCAGGACAGATGGAAAACAGCTCAGATTTCTACCAGACCTTTTAAGAAATACCGATGTCGCCGGGCGTGGTGGCGCATGCCTTTAATCCTAGCACTTGGGAGGCAGAGGCAGGCAGATCTTTGTGAGTTCAAGGCCAACGTGGTCTACAGAGTGAGTTACAGGACAGCTGGGGCTACAGGGAGACCCTGTCTTGAAAAGACCAAAAAAAGGAAATAGTGAGTCAAAATTCTTTGTTTTATGCCAGTTTTTATCTGATACCAAATACCAGACCAAGACCCAAAAACAAAACATCAGCAACAAAAAAGAGAATTATGGGTCAATTTCTCTGATGAACATAGACACAAAAGTCTCAGTAAAATCATTTCAGCACCAGAGAGCTGTCTCAGCATTATGAGCACTGGCTTCTCTTCCAGAGGACCCAGGTTTGATTCCCAGCATCCACATGAAGAGTAACAATCACTGCTTGTTGTAGTTCCAGGGGATCCAATGCTCCCTTATGGCTTCCATGGGGTTTATACAACTCAGGTGGACTTACATCCATGCACGGAAGTTACTCACACACATAAAATAAAAATAAATATGTCGGCCGGGCATGGCAGTGCATGCCTTTAATCCCAGCACTCGGGAGGCAGAGGCAGGCAGATCTCTGTGAGTTCAAGGTAGTTTGGTCTACATAATGAGTTCTAGGACAGCTGGAGCTACGGGGAGACCTTGTCTCAAAAAGACCCCCAAAATTAAAAAAAAAAAGTCAAAAAATTTTAAGCTTCTAGGGCTGCAGAGTTGGTTCAGCAGATAAGAGCACTGCGTACTCTTTCAGAGAACTTGAGTTCACTTAGCAGCACCCACAGGATGGATAACAAGCATTCATCACTACAGTTCTAAGGAATCTGTTGCACTGTTTTGACTTCCGCAAGCACTGGATGTCACAGGTGCATGTACTTATAGTCAGGAAATTCACTCATACACAGAAAATAAAAATAAGAAAATATTTTGGGGCTGGAGAGATGGCGTAGTGGTTAAGAGCACTGTCCGCTCTTACAGAAGACCCGGGTTCGATCCCCAGCACCCACATGGCGGCTGAGAACCGTCTGAAACTCCAATTCCAGGAGAACTCCAGTTCCAGGGGAATCCAACACCCTCTTCTGACCTCCGCGGCATTGCACGACACGGGTGCACAAACCTGCATGCAGACAGTACATTCATACACATACAGAAATAAATAAAATTAAAAAAAAATAAGAAAATATTTTTATACTCTGCCCCAAACAACAAGCCTCTGCAGGGAAAAAAAAAGTTTGGAAAGACTTAGAGAAAGATGCAAGACATGTATGAGAGAAGGCATGAAAAGAGGTGGGATAGGAGCAGGGAGAGGGGAATGTGTCCAAACTGGACTGAAAGATAATGAATGAAATACACAATTCATCAATTAAAGTAAAAACATAATAATTAAATGGAACCAACCAGATAAAAAAATGAAAATATTTTTACAAAAATTTTTAAATTGAATATAAGAGCAAGGTAAAAAGATCACCCATATTGCTCAAATTTGCTTCATCTTAGAAATACAAGGATCATTTACTAACATAAATTGATAAATGTAACACATCACACAGATGACAGAAAACACATGACCATCTCATAAGATGTACAACAGGCACTTGACAAAATCCAACATCCCTTCATGATAAAACATCCTGGGTAAACGAGAGGGAGAGGGGACACATAGTAAGGGCAGTGTACAACAAGCCAAACAACTTCATGTTAAATAGAGAAAAACTCAAAGCATCTCCACTGGAGTCAGAAAAAGGCAAGGGTGTGTCCACTCTCTCCACCCTTGTTCAGTATTGTCCTTGAACTTTTAGCTAGGGCAATGAGCCAAGTGAAGGGGAAAATGGGGGTGAAATTCAGAAAAGACAAGGTCACCATGTCCCTATCTGCAGATGATATGGCTCCATGTAAAACGGACACTAAGGATTCTACAAGGAAACACTGAGCACTGATAAATAAGACTTTTAGCAAGGGTAAAATATACAAACTTACCACAAAACACATAGTCTTCCTACATACAGTCTACAAATATTAGAGGAAAAAATCTTGGAAACATGGTCATTCATAACTTCAGCACATATTGTATTTTGGACTAAATGTAACCAAGGAAATGAAAGACTTGTATAGTAAAAATATTAAAAAATGGAAGAAAGAAATTAAGGTATCATAAACAGAAAGACTTCCAATGTTTATGGATATGTGGGTTTAATAATGTGAAAATGACTGTCCTACCAAAGCAATGTACAGATTCAGTGAAATTCACATGAAAATTTCAACACAGCTAAATAGGTTAGTGAATGACTTTAGTCCCAGGACAGAGGAAAGAGAAGTAGGTGGGTCTCTGGAGTTCAAGGGCAGCATGGTCTACATAGATAGTTACAGGTCAGCTAGGGCTACAGAGAAACCCTCTCTCTTTCTCTCTCAAAAAATACCCCAAATTCAAAAATTATCATTTCAAATGTTAAGTGGAAACACCAAAAACCCACAATAGCTAAAATAATAATGAGAAATAAACACCTGCTGTAGATGTCACTGTTCCTGAGGTCAAACTACTCTATGGAGCATTGGTGACAAATCAGCCTGGTAGTGGCATAAAATAGACAGAATGATCAATGGGGTAGAATTTAGGAGCCAGATTTAAGTTCCCACACTGCCATCCAATTGATTTGTGATGAACAGGTCCAAAGACACACTGGAGAACAGACAGAATGTTCAAGAAATGGCACAGATCAAACTGGATTGCTACATGTAGAAGAATGAAACTTGATCTCTATCTCTAATGCTACAAAACCTCAACTCTGACAGAGGATGGAATAGAGGATACACTTGAAGTAACAGGGACCATGCAGGATTATCCAAATGTGGTCCTGATAGACTAGCATTAAGACCAACAATAGACAGTGGTACCTCATGAAAGCAAAATATTCTAAAGAGCAAAGGAGGCAGTCTACAGAGAGGCAAAATAATTTTACCAGCTGTATGTCTGACAGACACTTAGTATCTAGACTGTACTAAAGTTCAAAAAACTAAACATCAAAAAATGCCTGATGCTGGGCGTGGTGGTGCACACCTTTAATCCCAGAATAGGCAGGTGGATCTCTGTGAGTTCCAGACCAGCTAGGTCTACAGAGTGAGTTCCAGGCCAGCTGGGTCTACAGAGAGACCTTGTCTCAAAAATACCCAAAAAAAATGCCTGAAGTAGAAGGTTATTAAAAGATGAAAAACAAATGCCTAAGAAATACGTTTTAAATGTTTGACAAGTTTTTCCACTGGGTAATAACAATTAAAACCATTTGAAATTTTATTCTGCCCTAGTCAAAATGGCTAAGTCCTAAGGAACAATGGCTGGCAAATGTTGGTGACAATGTGGGGACCAATGTTCACTTGCTCTGTGCTGTCATGAGTGCTTTCAGGCCAATATGGAGATTGGTGTAACATTTCCTCCAGAGGTTGGATCCAGCCACACATGATCCGGCTGTGCCATCTTGTGCACATACACAATGGACTCGATCTTGTTACAGTGATGCCTGTTCATCCGTGCTCCACTGCTGCCCTATTTATAAGAGTCAGAAAATGGAAACAAGCTGGATGAACATTACCTGATGAATAGATAATGAAACTATAGCACATTTACATTATGGAATGTAGTTCAGCCCTTATCAAAATTGAAATTATTGAATTCACAGGTAAATGAATGAAACTGGAAACATAACCCTGAATATGGTAACAGATATTCAGAGAGACAAATATCACATATTCTCTATCATATGTAGATGCTAGCTTTTAATCTTAAGATATGTGTTTTAATTGGAAAATGCAGATGAGATATGGTAGCTAGGAAGGGCCATGTGAGGTTTCAAGGGAGGGAGGGGAGAAAGAATGCAGGGATATAAAGGGGGAATGATAGCACAGGCAGGGTTAAATGAGGTGGGAAATGGGAGGATATTGTAGAAGATGGAGGATGGGGAGATATAACTAACCATGAAGTTCTTTTGAAGATGTCACATGGAAATCTTTTACTGTAGAATCTTCTTAAAATATGTACGTACACAATACAAAAAAGATTTTAAATGGTGTTAACCTATATAGCAGAGCAGCTTATCTATCAGGCACCATGGGCTAGCGAACAAGTCCAGTGCCGGCCTCTTTACCTCCTTTGGATTTGTTGACCAGGGAAGCTCCATACACTCCCCAAAGTAGTTGATGTTTCAGTTGCTCACCTGACAGAAGTTGATATTAAGTCTCTATTGCTGTAGACAAGTACTAGATATCCAAATGAGAACAAAGAAAAGAGAAACCATACTGGTGCTGACTTCAGGGCTTCATCTCTACTCGCTAGTTCTCAGAGTGCTAGAAGGTGGTCTTCATGCTACAGTAAGAGACAAGTACTCATCAGCCTTACACAGCTGTGAGCCTGGGAGCCAGAGAACATTTGACCTGGTGCAACAGTGGCAGAGATTGTTTGAGAATAACCAACCCCTTTCTGATTGGATTTAAGGTCCTCATCACAAGATAGAACCCCATGCCTGGCACTGTTAATCAGGGCATGCACCTGTGACTACACAAGTTTGGGGCATTATGGGAGAAGTTATTACTAATATTCTGCTAAATGGGCATACTATTATACTAACTCCTATTGACTTGTGGTTATACACATGGTTTCGCATATCTCTCAATCCTCACCAAAGAGCTTCCTTCTTGCAGTAGATGGTGACTTACTCAGAGACCAAAAGCTCATGAACAAGCAAAGAATAAGAGACTGTGGAGTCTCTGCCCTCATTGGGACATGGTATTGCCAGCGTCCCCTCCAAAGTCTCAGTGATCAATGCAGAATAAAGCTTGGAAAGATCATCAAAGCAGACATAGTGGGTAGATATATGAAAACTGTGTTTTCTGGACACAACAGGGAAACAGTTGCACATAAGAACTCACAGACGTTGTGACACAGCATGTGCAAGACTTGTGTGAGCCCACACTAACCAAGATCCTGCACAGATGGGCTGGGTGGGCAAGAAGCTCCAGCCCTGAATGAATAATTATCAGCAATTAATGGTGGCTGGAAGAAGAGCTACTTTTCATCATTTCTCAAAAAATATTTTACTCATTAATTTTTCAAATATTTGTGTAGGAGTGTTTTGCCTTGAGTGTATGTAAATGCACCCATGTTGTGCAAAGCTCATGAGGGCCAGAAGATTCCATCAGATCCCTGGAACTGGAGTTAAAGAAGGTTGTTAACTGCCATGTGGCTGCTGAGAACCAAACCAGGTCCTTTGGAAGAGCAGCCAGTGCTCTTAACCTCTGAGTCATTTCTCTGCCAGGACCCAGTTTTCCTTAGGAGTGTGATTTGTGGTAGGTTCACCAGCCAGAAGGGATCGGGCCTACACCCAAGTATGTTTGGATTCACAAATTAGACTCCATAGAAGTTTTTTTTTTTTTTTAATCTATAAAGGACATGAATTTGGGGCAGGTTCACAAAGTGGGAGTGGAGACAGAGAAGAGGGTCTGAATATGATCAAAGTGCAGTGTATGAATTTAACAAGAAAACAATGAAAACAATCGCAGGACAGACATGGGGAAATGAGGAGGACATTCCAGCTCAGCCTGAGAAATTTGGGGAAGCGATGTCTGCACAGAGGAGGAAGAGCAGTGTCTCACAGGAATGCGACTCTTGCTGGGTTCTGTGGATGGACACTCACTGAACAACATCCAGTGACACAAATCAGACTCCAGAGGCCATATTACATATATGAGAGAGCCAATTCAGCTGGGTGTGGGCAGTGGGGGTAGGAGCAGACAGGGGAGGTGATCTCAAAAATGTCAAGCTATCTTGTGTGACAAATGTAATAATTAAATTTTTAAAAAGAAATTTTCAGAGAATCAATGTGAGCATTTTTTTTTCAAAAAAATGCTTTGTATAACTTGGGTGTGGAGATGGTTTGTACAGCTTGGGCGTAGAGATGGTTTGTATAACTTGGGTGTGGAGATGGTTTGTACAACTTGGGTGTGGAGATGGTTCAGTGGTTAAGAGCACTCAGTGTTGCTTTTGCAGAGGACCAGGGATGGAATCCTAGCACGTACATGGGGGTTAACAGTCACGGGTTAACAGTCACCTGTAACTCCAGTTCTAGGCGATTTGACACTCTTTTCTGATCACAGGAATGGCATGACATGGCATGAGTGCAGTTACACACCTGTAGGCAGCACTAGCATGCATATAAAATAAAATAAAAATAAACATTTTTATTGCTCCGTGTGACATTTGACGCTCTGTTCTTCTCACCTCTCCCATGGCTTGCCGTCCAGGCTTCTGGAGCTTTCTCTCCTATTCTTTGCTCTTTTGCTTTGTGTTTCTCATACTGAAAAATTTAAATTCACTTATCTTCCTGCTTGTAGATTCTTCTGGTACATTAAATTGTTATTCTGCCACTGGATCTTTTATTTCAGTTACTATAATTTTTGACTCAAGAATTTCTATTTAGCTATATTTAATTTTTAAAAAATATATTCTGTTTTAATGACATAGCATTCTTATATTTTCTTTAATAATTTTTGTATTATTTTAATGCAATTTTAGTAAGTTTTGATTTTTTTTAAATAAAAGGTTTAAAATCTGTGTCTGTACATCCAGCATCCATCCTCCACAAGTGTCGACTTTTATTAGCTTTTAATTTTCTCTATGTGGGTTATGGTCTTCTGTTTCTTTTTATATTTCAAAAAAATCTCTGCTGAAAATTGGTCAAATAATGCAGTATGATAAACACTACATTATGGCATGGGCTCTCTAGAAGTCATAGTCAGGTAGTGGTGGTGGTAATGGTGAAGGCATCGCTTGTTATTACTGTTTGCCACCTCAAGGAACTTTAAGGTTATATTTTCGTCAAGGACTACCTTACTCATTCAGTTTGTTTAGGGGTTATTGACTTAATGACTTTGAATTGCTAGAATCAAGTATTTCATCATTCTTCAGGAAGGGTCTGTTTACTATTAAGAGCTAGCATTGCATTTCTCATCCCTTGAGCACAGCTTCAGGAGACAAATTGGAAAACACAGGAACTTCGTAGGACCCCTAAGCACAAGGATCGACAGGCAAGCATAAAGTCATGTGTGTGCAGGGCTGTCTACACCTCCAGCAGCATCACTGGGCTTACTCTTAAATTGTTAATTAAGTAATTAATTTTTGTTGATTTTTTGAGATTTACATAAAATAGGATTTGACTGTATTTAGATGTCTTCCTTTATTCCTATTTCTCATAAGTGTTCCCACTTAGTTTAAGGTACTGTATCACACATACACACACACACACACACACACACACACACTCACACACACGTATAAGGCCAATAGAGTCCAATTTGTGTCTCCAACTATCTGTCAATGTGGGTCCATCCACCGGAGTCTGGTTAACCTGCAAGGAGTTCCAATGTTGAAAGAGACTGTCTCTGCCCCCACAGTCAGTAGCCATCTCTTGATGTAATTTTCATAAGTGTGGTTGGACTTCCTCATGTCTATGCTGGGATTTATTTTTCTGTTTTGAGCTTGCATGAAACTTTTGCATGGTGTCACCAATAGTTTTGAGTTTATAGAGAAACTGACCAGCTGTCTGGTAGACTCCATTTCCCCGAGGCCATCTGCTAGCTCTGGATTTTATAATCCCGTCCTGTCTTCTGCAATGATCCCTGAGGATCTTGGAGCAGAAGTTTGATTTAGGTGTCCTATTTAGGGATAAGCACTCTGCAGCCTCTTGTTCTCTACACATTTAATTGTTGTGAGTTTCAAAGATACTCACCATCCATTGCATACAGAAATTTCTGAGTGGAGAATTGAGACATTTATCAAACTAGGAGTATAACAATAAGTCAGTAAGAGTCACTTTAATACAGTAAGTATTTTGTAGAGAACTAGTATTAAGTTCTTCCCTAAGCACTGTCTCTCTCTGGCTTCAGGTTCTTAAGTCTAATATCCATGTCATTTGTGGGCTCCATCCTTGGAAGCAGACATTCAGGATAAGATTTTATAAAGCTCTTGCTGAGGATCCAAGCTCAGTTGCCAGAACTCATATCCAGCAGGTTCCAAATGCCTGTTTCTCCAGCTCCAGGGGATCTGATGCCCAGTTTGCGAGTCCTTCTGTGAACCTGCATTCATGTGTGCAAACCTCTACCCAGATACACATATGTACACATAATTTAAATAATAAAAATAAAATGTAATTATTTCATTAAAAAAGTCACCTGATTATGTTGGATTGTTGTTCCAAGAGAATGTGGTTTCCACTGCCTGAATTGTGTCCTGAATGAAGCAGAGAGGGTCATCTGAGGGATGTTTCCACAGAATTGCCACACAGTACAGGCACTGCTAACCTCCCTGAAATGAGTGTTTGATGGGCTTCTTGGCGTTCTGTCCCTGCCAGTGGCTGTCAAGCTTTCACTGTATCCTGTGTTTGGAATGCGGCACAGTTGGCTTTCATCACTACCACATTGGTCTATGAGGACCCAGAGTTGTAACGAAGGCTCATCAGGCTGCCTGGAAGTACTCAGTAGTAAGAATCAGCAAGTTCTCTTAGTAAAGTTTCTGTTAGTTTTCACAGTGTTTCTGGAAAAGCTGATTTAAAGAGATTTTGCAACTGTTGTGTTTGATGTTTTTGGACGACATGCTCACTGTGAAGTTGGCCTTCAGAAGCTTAAAAGAGTCTTAGTAGGTTTGTCTTCCTGGGTAGCAAGCATTATTCCTAGTGATAGGTTCTAGAGTCCCCTGACATCAGTAAACAGGTCAGGCTTGGTGTCACTGAAAATACTCGACATCTATATAAGAAGTCTTATTTCATGCATGATGAAAAGTAATAATACAGATTAGATATTATTCTGTATTAGATATTAGATATTATTTCTCTATCTACAAGGAGAGACACAAAGAAAGTGTCTATCAAATCTTTATGAGTTTCAATAAAGTGTCCATGGGTTATAAATTAGCAAACTATGAATAATTATTCCTAGGGAAAATTACATCCTCTAATGGTTAGGAGATGTTATAAGCCACAGTAAGACCCTGTCATATTTAAGAGAAAAAATGTAATTCATGGATTAACATACCATCCAAACATCTATGTCTATACCAAAATAACCTACCATAACAATTAGTACTGTTTAAATACCTATATATCTAATTGCCTGTGCTTCATTAGTAGGATCGAAAGGTTATTCCTGGACAAACTGTCAGCCCATGAAAGGAAACAGCCAGAATTGAGCAGAGTCCAAGACAACAGCTCCAGAGAAAGTAGACTGTTTTGCTTCTCATCCACCTGTGCCCCTTTTCTAAGCCTAGGGAACAATCTGCAGAAGAGGGGGCATGGTAGAATGTAAGGGCTGCGATTGGGGTGAACGGTGAAACTACAGCAATGTAGTCTGGACACTCATTTGATCAACTTGATTGAACATACAAGCCCCCTCCCCCCCCACTGCTGGATGGTGGGACACATGGGCTGTGTGGGTTTGGGCACAACTGCTTGTAAACTGGTTTTACATGAAGGATGCTTGTACTCATAAATTATCGCTTATTGTTAAAAAATGAAAAAAACTGAGTGAAAGATGCAGGACAGTTATGGCAGAATGCATGATCTGGGATGGGGTGAGGTGGGGTGGGGTGGGGGGAAGGGAAAGGGAAATATGCCTGAACTGAACTGGAAAATGATGTATGAAACACACAAGCATCAATAAAAAATGAAAATTAAAAAAAAATATTAAGCTCTTTAAAGCCTCTAGTCACATAATTTTAACCAGATGATTAGTAAGTAACATTATTTTAACTGTATTTCTATATATGGACACTATACACATATTAAATTCACATTCATCAGCACTATGACCCATTCATTCCTGCCTGAATACAGCTAGAATACCTGTTCTCTATAAGAGATATCATAGTCCTCTTATACTTAGGAAAGTTTCTCAGCACATCCCTCCATGGTTGAGGATTATTTGAAACATTAAAATCCCTTGCAAATTTTTTTTTGAAAAATCTCAAAAAGAATTCTGTCACAATTTAATAGTCATATATCACTTGCTTTCCATATAAGGAAAGAGACACAGCTGAGGGTCAGCTTCCTTGACTTCAGCTGGAAGAGTTGGAGAGTCAGATTATTCCATTCTGTGCACATTTACAAATGATCATAAAAGTATCATCAGAACGGATTTGGAGGCAATAAATAAATTATCTCCAATTATGTAACTTATAGATATATATTGAAATTAAGTATATGAACTTTCAAGTAAAATTGAAAGTTCTTAGACACACATGTGACTTATTTTTTTTAAAAATTTGTTTTATTAATTTTATTTATTTCTCTATGTGTATGAATGTACTGTCTGCATGCAAGTTTGTGCACCCATGTCGTGCAATGCCGCGGAGGTCAGAAGAGGGTCTCGGATTCCCCTGGAACTGGAGTTCTCCTGGAATTGGAGTTTCGGACGGTTCTCAGCCGCCATGTGGGTGTTGGGGATCGAACCCGGGTCCTCTGTAAGGGCAGTTGGCGCTCTTAACCGCTAGGCCATCTCTCCAGCCCCAACACACATGTGACTTATAAAAAGTATTTTTGACTATTTAATTAGAGTGACGTATGAAACAAAATATTTCACTTTCCAGAAATTGCAAAACCTCTTAATGAATGGTTATTTCTCCAAGTAATACAACTTGATACTTGGAAAATATTTTTTAATGTATTTTAAATTATATCAGCAAAAAACCCAATACCAATAATGAAATTGGATGAATATTACAATCATTTCAGATAAAATATAAAACAGCATATTAATGATCTAGTCAAGCCCACATATTTAAAAAGTTGAATTACTTTAATTAGTAAATGAATATGCTGCCATAGTACCAGTCTTTAGAATTTCATAGTACATGAATACTTTTAAAGAATGGATGGGAATAGAAAACACTAAGAAGAATCAAGATTATTACTAAATGCCCTCTAAATTGAAGATTTTATATAACAATAGGAAAATCAGGATCATTAAAGGACTATGATAATTACTTAGGATGCTGTGATGGTAGATGGAATGCAGAGACTAAGACAATTGAGGCAGACAGAGAATTCAGGTTTATATTTACACCTGATTTATGGAAAGGTGACAGGACTCACAGCAACACACACATTTTAATTCCTGAACAAAGTGATTGAGTGCATTAAAATTTAGAACTGATCTTTATTAAGCTACTGCTTCAAAAAGACAAGCTGTATTTGGGAAAACATTTACCTGAAGCATGTATCTCCAAGAAGGTATTTGTATCTATCATATGTAAATTATTTACATAAAGGAATTTACATGTAAATTTATAAGAGGATATAAATTCTCATTTTCTGAATGAGAAATCTATTAAACTTCTTCAAAACATCCACAAAAGGCATAAAATGGCCATCTTAAAAATAAGTAAATCCTAAATGGATAATAAGTATTTTATAAAAGGTATCCACTGTATATAAAGAAAAACTGAATTAAAACATATAGCCATTACAGAATTTCCACAATGTCACAATTGAGCAGACTGGAAGCTGGAGAGGTATTAGAACAACCAGATCCTAACATTCTCCTTCAGAGCATTCAAGTCTGAACAAGCATTTCATAAGGTATCCAGGGGCACCTACCCATGTGAATGAATTCCTAGACTTGGTAATGTATGTATACCTATGTGAATGCATGTAAGGACTTAATTTATATCTACCTGTGTGAATGTGTGCCTGCCTATGTTAATGCATGCCCAGCCATGTGAAAGCATGACTAATGAAATAAACAGAATTTCATTTCCTGGGTATTCATCGAATAGAAAATTATTACACAGAGGCCAAAAGAAATCCAGAGGGAAATCATGGCAATATTTGTTCTTGAAAACTCAGAGCTGATGGCTGCACAAATGTCCCTCAGCACAGAGGAGAGTGAAAGGGAAACTGCTTCTTGTTCATCCACAGTGTACTGAGATACAGACAAAATAATTCAGTATGTTCAACAGTTAGACAAATTAGCTTGAAATGAGGCATGCTCAGATAGCATGCTACATATACACAGTTCCACAGGAAGCAAAAGTATTTCCTAGTTGGGAGCTACCTTCAAGGAAAGAAAAAGAACACTTGAGAAAATAAATGAAAATATCTCTGATATTGGAAGAAATTTGAATATTTTTCAAAGATCGTGTTGAATATGTATAGATATGCTTTTTAAATAATTCATCTATATATTTACAATTGGGGTATTTAGAACATACTTGGCATGTATAAGTGTATTTTATTCACCTGGTACAAATGAGCAGTCACAAACTGGGCAGCAAGGTGTTGAGGACAAGACCAAGCACTGCAGATGCAAAGTGATGAAACAAACATTAAATGTTTTCCTTTACAAAGCTTCATACTGGCTTCCAAGAGGGGGAGGGGGAAGTGTTCCAAACCTATATATGATGTGATTTTACATTAAAAGCTGGTATTTTTCTACACCCAAAACTAAACATAAAGCTTAAGAAAACTCTAGCAACAATGTTCTCAGACAGAGAATGAATGGAGAGGAGAGAAATCTGACATTAACTACACAGTTGTAGAATACTTGTGATCATAGAAACCAAGAATCTTCAGCATTACAGAGGATAAAATCAATGAGGAAAGAGAATGAACTTTTCCCAGGTAATCTTGTGTTTTATCCACTCATCTTTACCTGCAGTCACTGGAGGGGGAAGTCCCAACCCTGGGCCTCAGAGCTAGGTTGAAATTATGTATGGAGACAACAAAGAAAGTGGGTTTCCTGTGAGTACTGCCTAATACACTCAGAATAACACTGTTACTAAGAGAAGCTACACAGATACACGGAATTTCATTCTGAATCATTTGA
Organism: Rhizomys pruinosus; assembly: GCA_009823505.1. Classification (NCBI taxonomy): domain Eukaryota; kingdom Metazoa; phylum Chordata; class Mammalia; order Rodentia; family Spalacidae; genus Rhizomys; species Rhizomys pruinosus. Next base: position 5,056,666 of record VZQC01007402.1, on the reverse strand, counting down.
ATCAACTATGGAAGTACTGTAGCATATATGTCACTCTACTCTCAGAGTATTGTGATTAAGAAATGGGTGACATAAACCTCTGAATCCACAGTTTAACCTCTTACTAGTTACTTTCACCAATGACTTTTCTTTGGCTTGATTTCTTTGTTATGAAAATAAGAATAATAGGTTTTTCTTCAACAGTTCATTGTAGGAATTAAAAGAATCAGTCTATATGTCAAGTGTGATGTCACATGCCTTTAATCCCAGCTCTAGGGAGGCACAGGCAGATGGGTGAGATGGAAATTAGCCTGGTCCAAGTAGTGACTTCTAGGCAGGTGGGAATCAGAGAGACCCTGTCTAGAAATAAAACAAAAACAAAACAAACAAAAACTAAATGAATTAGCCCATATAAAGTCTTTGGAAAAGTTAAATGAAACTAATGTTGTAACAGTTATTATCTTTACAAAATATTTTGTTAATTGAAAAGAATGTCAACAGAAAGAGCACGTGTTCCACATACTCAGGAGCATGAAGGAAACTCACAGAGAGAATTGAGGATATCTCTCACATTCATGGAAAACTGTTGATCCTCAAAGACATTTTATTCCCAGTAGTAAAATGAAGAAAGCACATTAACTTACTCACAGAAATCAGTGCATTTTTCTATTATAAATGGTCCGAATTGGAAAACCAAATTAATACAGGTATATTTTCTTTCTATATAATATATTTACTGCTATGAATTGATGGATGAGGTGCTGCATAGATCTCTCTCTCTCAGTGTGTGTGTGTGTGTGTGTGTGTGTGTCTGTGTGTGTGTGTGTGTCTGTGTCTGTGTGATTGAGAGAGAAAGAGGGTAAAGACACACTGATAACAACTTCATTCTGGAGAAAACTATGGAAAGGTAAGTCTCAGAGGTCTGGATTGTAGAAAAGAGATGTGTTGTCTAACTTCGACATTATTTTGATTGCTACTGGCATTAGCTAAACTGGTTGTAAATGTGATACTATGAATTAGATATTTAGATTTAGTTATAGGAGATACTGCTGTATTTGTCTTTTGTATATGAAAAGCAATATCAACACTTGATGACTTGTCTTTAATATAGGAGAATCAGTTGTGGGTTATTGAGTGAATATTTTCAAAAGATATTAAGCTTATAACATTTTAGTGGCCTGGACAGAGTACAACACTTTTTGTTAATTTAAATGGAATGGGCCTGATTAAGCCACTTTGTGGAGCTCATATCACTAGTCACAGACTGCACTGAGTCCTAAATTTTCTCTCAGCCCTTTGTAGTACTGAGTCCCTTGTCTTTCATTCTGCTAAAGTGCAGACAGAATAAAATTATTGACCAGTGGTGCAGAGCAGAATTAAAGGACTTCTAATGTCCTTCCTTCTTGTAATCTAAGAATTCAGTAGGCAATTAGGAATGATTGTTTCTGAAGGAAAGATACCCTCAAGTCAGCACCCAAGAAGATACTTAACTTCCTTTATTAAATACAAAGTAATTCTGGAACAGTTGGAGGCAGTGCAGAGAGGAAGTGAAGGTCCTGTTCCCAGAAGCTTGCTGGAAGTCCCGGCTCTTCCTTCTAGGTGCAGTCTACATGGCCACATTCTGAGGTAGCAGGACTGTCTTCTTGATCCTTGTCCATTGTCTTTCAGTATGCTGTTTCCTTCCTACTAAGCTACCTTCTCTCTGTGTAAAGCTAGATTTGCACTGTTTAGAAGGAAGAGATCCAGAATCAGCTTCTTTCATGTGATCATCTGCAGACATAGCAATCCCTTATGTTTCCAAGGGAACCCCACATTTGATTACACATCATGAGGGTTACCTTTCCGGATGTCTCAAAAGAGTTATAGGAATCTACTTAAAAATGTTCCTTTGATAATTTGTGTGTGTGTGTGTGTGTGTGTGTGTGTGTGTAGTTTATGTGTGAATATGTGTGTGAATTTATGTATGAGGATGGGAACTGGCCAGACTGGCCTCCTTGCTGCCATTCCTCTGCCCTGTTCTGTTGAATGAGGAGTTACAGGCAGAAGCCTCACACCCAGCTAAAAGTAAGTCCAGTTACACAGCTCTTGACTATCTGCAAGGTAAAAGTGCCATTACTGCAGCAATCCAAATACTTTATAAGGTAGGTCATTATTATGGCTTCTAGATATTATAGCTAGGCAGGACCATGGAATGGTTTTCTTCCTTGGCAGCTTTCATAGTATCTTCTGATACTGCATGAGCTAGTTTTCAGTGAGGAGACTTCCAGGTGAAGTTCAGCTTAATTCCTCCAATCCTTGCATCCAAAGCATGTCTTCACTATAAGATCTTATCTACAAGTTCTGGGAAGCAAACATGGTCTGTGGTGATAGACTGTATTATTTTGGGAGTCCACTTGCCTACTCTGATAAGCAATTTGAAAGGAGATGTCCATTGCCTGGGAGTTTTTATTTAGCCTTCAATATCAACTTACCCCACTCAGAATGGTTTAATATCAAGAAAACAACAGACAATAAAGGATGGTCAGGATTTGGGTAATGTGGAACTCATTCATTGTTGGTGGGATGGCAGACTGTTGAGACCACTGTGGAACTCAGTGGGGAAAAATTCTTAAAACAATAAAAATGTATCTACCATAATGCCCATCTTTCCCTCTCCTCTGAATATGCACAAAGGACTTGATTTCTTACTACAGAGATACTATTCTAGCCATGTTTATTCATGGTATTTTCATAAATGTTCCTCAAGTGATGAATAATGATGATGTGGTAACATATAATGGAGTTCTAGTAAGTTATAAAGAATTTGAAAGCAAGAAATTTGCAGATAAATGGATGGAACCAGAATCTGTGATAGTAAGTGAGGTAACTCAGACTTCAAGAAACAAGTGAAGCATGTTCACTCTAATCTGTAGCTCCTAGCTTCAAATCCCTAGTTATGAGTATGTACCCTGGTGTAACTGCAGGGGCAAGGAAAATAAGGAACCATGGCCTATAGGGAGAGGGCAAGAAGGAGCTCAAGAGGTGGTAACAGGACACAGGGGTGTTATCAAGGGGGGGGTGAGGACAAAGGGGTCACTTTAACTGGGGAGGGAAAAGAAAAGCTTATACTGGGGAAAGGAAAGATAGATTAATACTTAGGTGGCATAAAAAGCAAACAGAAATGTATTATTTCATAAGCCTACTAAAAATATACAAGTATGTGAGTCTGTACAAACAGCTGAGCACCATGTAACAAAATTCCTCTTGGTTTATTATAGCTTAACTCTTAGTCCTAACCTTAAGCCCAAGGTCAAGGAGGTAACAATAACTATCTCAAGGAGGTAACAATAAGTCATGTTAAGATAAATGTGCATTTTTGTCACCAGCTTCCCTCTCTCGGTGTGGGAACTACTGTTCTTTTGCCCTGGTGAGCTAGCTAGATGCCACCCACTCCTTTCCTGTCTTTCCTTCTGGGACTAGGATGGGAAAAGCTGCTCTTGCACGCTGGTGAAAAATTTAGAGCCTGCCCTTTCTTGTATCATTTTTAGTCTCTGGGAGTAGGATAGATACCGGGTGCTCCTATTTCCTGGACAACCCTAGTGAGCTGGATAGAACCACCCATTCCTTCACAATGTCTACACTAGTAATCTAAGTGGGAACCTGCAGCACAGACCAACTGTCTATCCATACATGATCAGAAGTCAACCAAGCTGTGAGAGGAATAAAGACAGAAGTAAACTTCTATTCATCAAAGGCAAGATGTAATTTCATATCAGGAATACACACACAAACACACACACACATACACACACGCGTGCACGCATGCACACGTGCACACACACACACACACACACACACACATTTTTCCCAAACTGATAAAGAGAGTTCAAGCTTTGGAAAGTGAATTCATGTATAAACTGTAAAGATAATACAAACTGAGATGAAGACAGATTTGAGAAACTCCAAAGCCAATTAAAAAAGATAAGAGAAAGACTGACCAGCAGAAGACTTTATGATAAAGTTGGAGATTTTGATCACTCAAGCAAAGAATATAAAAAATTAAAAAAGAAGAATGAATATTCAGAAACTAGAGGACTTCTTTAAACAACCAAGTTTGTTTGTTATAGGCAGAGAGGAAGGAAAAGGATCTCAGGTATTGAGCAAAACTTCAACTGGATTGTAGAGAAAGTGTTCATAAATCGAAGAAAGGCAGAACTGTACAGACACAAGATACACACAGAACACCAAATGGACATGGCCAGAGAAGCACCTCCTCATGGCAGGTAATAGAACACTAAACATGGAAAACAAAGAAAGGGTAGTGAAAGCTGCAGGAGAGAATTACATGTGAAGGAAAATCCATCAGTAAAAACAGTGATTTTTCAATCAAGCTTTAAATCTAGAAGATCCTAGATCAAAGCATTTCAAGTTCTGGGGCAGAGATTGCCACACATCACAAAGCACAAGACAAGCATGTGCCCTGCTGGACGAGTGGACTTCACCTGTGTCCTACAGAACACCAACCTGCAAAAGACCAGCCAAGGGAAGCAATGGTTCAGATGATCTTCCTGTGCAGCCAACATTGAGGCACCAGAATCCAAAGAAACATGACTGAAGAAAAAAAAATCAAGCAGAGACGACTGAAGAAAAAAAAAAGAAACAAATAAATACACACACACACACACACACACACACACAAATACACATGGGGAAATCTCATAATAAATCCACACCAACATGTATCAACCCTACAGAAGATTCCTACAACAAGATCTCCCTGGAAGGAAACCAAGACACGGACTTTAGAAAAATGATTGTAGACATATTCAAAGAAATTAGAGAACTAAGGGAAGAGAATGAAAAACTCAAAAGAAGTACCAAGACGGTTATAGTGACCGTCTTTGGAAAGAAATAAGGGGAGGGATTGAAAACTCAAGAAGGACCTAGAGGGAGATAATGACAAACGTTGGAAAGAACTAAAGGGAGGAAATGACAAACTCTGGAAGGAAGTGGAAATGCTGAAAAGATCCCAGGCTGAAAGGGAAAAAGAAAATGACCAGCGAACTAAGGAGCTACAAGATGAGAATGACAGGCTCCAGAAAGAAATGGAATCACTAAAGAAATCACAGGATGAAATGAAAAAGGAAATCGAACATTCATCCAGTCAACAGGAAAGGATGGGAAAAAGCCTCAGAAGCAGAATGGAAGAAGCAGAAAAAAGAATATCAGACCTTCAGGATAACATGGACCAACTAGAATGCTCAAGTAAAGATTATGAAAAATTAAAAAAACAACAACACAAGAGTGGAACAACCAGGAAATTTAGGACACTATGAAAAAACCAATCCCGCTCATAAGGATAGAGGAAGGAGAAGAATCCCAAGACAACACTAATGACCAGATCTTCAACAGGATAAAAGAAGAAAATTTCCAAACTGAAAAAAGATAAACGCAAACAAATACAAGAAGCACATAGAACACCAAACAGACAAGACCAGAAAAGAAATTCCCCATCCCATATAATTATTAAAACACTAGATGCTCAAAACAAAGACAAAATACTGAAAATGACAAGAGAAAAACAACAATTTACATATAAGGGGAAACCCATCAGAATCACAGCTGATTTCTCAGTGCAAACTATGAAACCTAGAAGCATGTGGACCAAAGTATTCCCAGTACTAAACGATTTAGAAGCCAACCCAGACTACTAAACCCAGCAAAAATGTCAATCATAGTTGGAGAAAGAAGAATATTTCATGACATGAACAAGATGAAACAACACATGTCTAATAAACCAACAGAAAATCCTCGAAGCAATCCAAAGTACAGAGGAAGAAGCAACTATCCCTAAGCAATTAAAGAGATAAAGCAACAAAATCAAAACAATGTAAATATAAACCTATACCAAGAATGCAAACAAAAAAAGGTAAAAGGAAGCAACACACATCTCTCAATAATAACCTTAAATACTAATGCTCTACCCCAATCAAAAGGCATAGACTGTGAGAATGGATTAGGAAACTGAACTCTTTTATATGCTGTCTACAAGAAACCAATCTCACCCTCAAGGACAGACCCTACCTTAGAGTGAAAGGATGGAAAAAAATATTCCAAGTGAATGGTACCAAGAAACAAGCTGGAGTGGCTATTCTAATATCAGACAAAATAAAATTAGTCAAAGTAAAATTAATCAGAAGAGACAAAGAGGACCATTATATCCTTATCAAAGGAATATGAAGACTTCACAATCCTAAATATCTATGCACCAAACTCTGGTGCAGCTAACTTTATAAACACAACTATGCAGAACCTCAAGACACAGATTAATCTTAACCCACTAATAGTGGGAGACTTCAACACCTTACTGAGCCCCTTGGATAGATCAACAGGACAAAAAACAAACAGAGAGACATCAGAACTGAAAAATACAATACACCAAATGGAACTCACGGGCATCTAGAGAATGTTCCACTCAAATGCCAGAGAATATACTTTCTACTCAGCACCTCACAGAACATTCTCCAAAATCAACCACATACCTCACTAAATACAAAATTATATAAATTATTCCATGCAATCTATCAGAACACGGTGCAATAAAGCTCAATATGAACTCCAGAATTAGTCCAACTAGCTACAAGAACACATGGAGACTAAACACAATCCTGAACAATGAATTGGGTCAGGTAAGAAATAAAGAATGAAATATAAGTATTCATGGAACTGAATGAAAAAGACAATACAACACAATAAAGCCTGTGGGATACTTTAAAAACAGACTTGAGAGGGAAATTTATAGCCCTAAGTTCCCACATAAAAAAAAAAAAAAAACACCAGAAAGGGAATAATTAAACGATCTAACACTGCAGCTAAAAACACTTGAGAGACAACAACAAATGAACCCTAAACCCAACAGACAGGAAGAAATAACAAAAATCAGAGCAGAAATCAATGAAATAGAAACAAAGAAAACAATACATAAAACCAATGAATCCAAAAGCTGGTTCTTTGAAAAGATAAACAAAATAGATTTCTAGCCCAGTTAGAGAGAGAGAGAGAGAGAGAGAGAGAGAGAGAGAGAGAGAAACTCTAAATCAATGGTATTCATGATGAAAGGGGAAAGATCACAACAGACAAAGAAAAGAGCCAGATCATATGGGAATAATTCAAAAATCCATACTCCACTAAATTTGAAAACCTAAGAGAAATAGATGAATATCTGAAATCCTGGGAACCACAAAGCTTGACCAAGAAGAGATTGACAGTTTAAACAGACCCATAATATTTTTTAAATTGAAGATGTAATTAAAAACCTCCCAATTAAAAAAAGCCCCAGTCCAGATGGATTGACAACAAAATTCTATAACCCATTTAAAGAGTTTCTACAACCACTGATATGCAAACTGTTTAGAAGGACACAGAGGGAATTCTCCAAAACATCTTCTATGAATCCAGCATTACTCTAATACCAAAAACAGGCAAAGATACAAGCAAAAAAGAAAGCTATAGATCCATCTCACTAATGAACATAGACACAAAAATTCTCAACAGAATACTTGCAAATCATACAGATCCACATCAAAAAGATCATCCATCATGATCAAGTTGGATTCATACCAGAGATGCAGGGATGGTTCAACAAATGTAAATCAATAAATATCATAAAACACATAAATGGACTGAAAGACAAAAACCCACAAAAATCATCTCAATCAATGTAGGAAAAGCCTTTGACAAGATCCAGCATCCCTTCATGTTCAAAGTCCTAAAGGGAATAGGACTGAAAGTAACATTCCTCAACATAATCAAAGCCGTATACAGCAAACCCACTACCAACATCATTCTAAATGGAGAAAAATTGGAACCATTTCCAATAAAGGTGAGAACCCAGCAAGACTGCCCCCTATTGCCACTCCTCTTCAACGTAGTCCTGGAAACACTTGCTCAGGCAAAAAGACAAGAGAAGGAAATTAAAGGAGTATTAATTGGAAAAGAAGTGAAGCTATCCCTTTTTGCAGATGATATGATAGTTTAACTCCACAAGAAAACTTCTAGAAATAAGAGTTTTAGTAAAGTGTTGGGCTACAAAATTAACCTAGAAAAATCAGTAGCCTTTCTTTACACCAATGATAAAGAAGTAAAGTAGGAATATAAGAAGACTTTCCCATTCACAATAGCCTCAAAAATAATAAGATACCTAGGAATAAACCTAACCAAAAATACCAAAGACATCTACAACAAAAATTTTAAACCCTTGAAGAAGATTGAAAATGACATCAAAAGATGGAAAGACCTCCCATGCTCATGGATTGGGAAAATTAATATAGTAAAAATGTCCATTTTACCCAATTTGATATACAATTCAATGCAATCCTAATAAAAAATCCCTATGAGCTTCTTCACAGACTTGGAAAATAATCCTTAAATTCATATGGAAAAAGAAACCACCAAAGAGCTAAAGCAACCCTGAATGAAAAATGCAATACAGGGCAGATTCCTCTACCAGACTCCAAATTATATTACAGGGCTATAGTCATAAAGACAGCCTGGTACTGGCACAAAAACAGCTGACCAATGGAACAAAATTGAAGATCCAAACTTGAGCTCATACAAATTCAGCCACCTCACATTTGACAAAGGGGCAAAACACCCTCAATGGAGGAAATATACCACCTTCAGCAAATGGTGCTGGCAAAATTGGAACATCATCTGTAGAAGAACAAAATTAAACCCCTACTTCTCACCCTATACAAAAATCAACTCCAAGTGGATCAAAGATCTCAATGTGAAGCCTGAAACCCTAAAGGTGATAGAAGAAAAAGTTGGCAAGAACCAACAAGACATAGGCTTAGGAAAAGATTTTCTAAATCAGACAGCAGCTGCACAGGAAGTAAGGTGAACTGTCGACAAATGGGAATTCATAAAACTCAAATGCTTTTGTACAGTGAAAGAAACAATCAAGGAGGTAAACAGAAAACCCACAGAGTGGGAGGAAATCTTTACCAGTGACACATCTGACAGAGCATTAACATCAAGAATATATAAACTACTCAAAAAACGAAGAGGTAAGAAAATAAATGACTTACTCAAAAGATGGAGTAAAGAGCTGAACAGAGTCTTCACCAGTGAGGAATTAAAGATGGCTGAGAAACAACGTAAAAAGTGTTCAACGTCATTAATAATTAAGTAAATGCAAATTAAAACCACTCTCAGTTATCATCTCACTCCAGTCAGGCTAGCTAAGATCAAGAAAACAAAAGACACCAGATGCTGGAGGGGATGTGGTGAAAGGGGAACACTCATCCACTGCAGGTGGTAATGTAAACTTGTACAGCCACTATGGAAAGCAGTGTAAAGAACCCTTAAAAGACTCAGAATGAGCATACCACCTGACCCAGTCTATTTACCCCAAGGACTCATCCTACCACAAAGATGCATGCACTTTTTTTTTTCTAGTGCACCGAAATTTATTTTTTAATATATAATAGATATATATATTATATATATTGATATATATATAGTCTCTACATATATATATATATATATATATATCTGCAATCTAGACCCATTCCCCCCTCCCCACCCCCACCAGAAGCTCAGTGATTGTCCAACATGCTTTTCATCTTCTTTTCATACTTCCAATATCGCCATGTGGAATGTTGACTCTTTTGAGCAGAAGTACACTGTTTCAGTCAGTTCTTGATGAGTCCTTTCTGTTGTTGTTTTCCATGATGAATCACTCCCAACTGATTTGGACAAAAGTCAAGGGGCCTTGCACAAGAAATCCTTATAAATAGGTAATTGGCACTAAAAAAAAAAAAAAAAAAAAAAAAAAAAAAAAAAAAAAAAAAAAAAAAAAAAAAAAAAACAAAAAAAAAAAAAAAAAAAAAAAAAAAAAAAAAAAAAAAAAAGAAAAAAAAAAAAAAAAAAAAAAACAAAAAAAAAAAAAAAAAAAAAAAAAAAAAAAAAAAAAAAAAAAAAAAAAAAAAAAAAAAAAAAAAAGAAAAAAAAAAAACCATCCACAGATGAGGGATACCATTCATCGTTTGTTTTTCTGGGACGTGTGTTTACTTCACTCAGCATGATGTCCTCTAGCTCCAGCCATTTTCCCTGCAAAGCTCATGATGTTGTCTTTCTTTACTGTGCATAGAACTCCATTGTGTAGATGTACCACATTTTCTCTGCCACTTATCAGTTGAGGCATTTGGGGTTGGTTCAGCTTCTTGCTGTTGTGAAGAGAGCTGAAATAAACATGGCCGTGCATGCATCTCTACGGTGGGTGAGTCTTGGGGGTACATGCCTAGGAGTGTATGGCTGGGTCAAGTGGCAAGTTCATTCCAAGTCTCTCCAAGGGTTTCTCACACTGCTTTCCATAGTGGCTGTATGAGTTTACATTCCCCCAGCAGTGGATGAGTGTTCCCCTTTCCCACAACTCTCCAGCACTTGGTATCATTTGCTTCTTGATCCTAGCGAGTTCTTATTGGAGTAAGATTGATACTAAAAGTGGTTTTGATTTGCATTTCCTTAATGATTATTGATGTTGAACACTTCTTGAGGTGTTTCTCAGCTATCTATAAACCCTCACTGGTGAAGTCTCTGTTTCAGTTTCTTTGCTCCATCTATTGAGTGGGTCATTTGTTTTCTTTTCTTTGTGAAGTAGTTACTCTTTCTATAAGTTTCTTTATTTTCTGGAATTAATGCTTTGTCAGATGTTTCTGCAGTGACTGTTTCCTCCCACTCTGTGGGATTTCTCTCACTTCCTTGATGTTTATTTTGATGTACAGAAGCTTTTGAGTTTAATGAGGTCCCATTTGTCAATTGTCGACCTTAATTCTTGCACAGCTGTTGTCTGATTTAGAAAGTCTTTTCCTATGCCTATGTCTTGTAGTCTGCTGCCAAATTTTTCTTCTATCACATTCAGAGTTTGGGGTTTCACGTTGAGGTCTTTGATCCATCTGGAGTTGACTTTTTTTAATTAATTTTATTTATTTCTGTATGTGTATGAATGTACTGTCTGCATGTAAGTTTGTGCACCCGTGTCGTGCAATGCCGCGGAGGTCAGAAGAGGGTGTTGGATTCCCCTGGAACTGGAGTTCTCCTGGAATTGGAGTTTCAGACGGCTCTCGGCCACCATGTGGGTGCTGGGGATTGAACCCAGGTCCTCTGTAAGAGTGGTCAGTGCTCTTGACCGCTAGGCCATCTCTCCAGCCCCTGGAGTTGACTTTTGTACAGGGTGAGAGGTAGGGGTTTAATTTCATTCTTGCACAAGTGGTGATCCAATTTTTCCAACACCACTTGCTGAAGATGCTGTCTTTTCTCCATTGTGTCTTCTTGGCCCCCTTGTCAAATATGAGATGGCTGAAATTGTATGTGCTCAGATTTGGATCTTCGGTTTTGTTCCATTGGTCAACAGGTCTGTTTTTGTGCCAGTACCAGGCTGTTTTTATGACTATAGCCCTGTAGTATAGTTTGAAGTCTGGTATAGAGATCCCCCCTGTATTGCTCTTTTCACTCAGGGTTGTTTTGGCTATTCGGGGTCTTTTGTTTTTCCAAATGAATTTAAGGACTTTTTTTTTTCCAAGCCTGTGAAGAAACTCTTGGGGATTTTGATTGGGATTGTCTTAAATCTGTACAAGAGTTTCGGTAGAATGGACCTTTTTACAATATTAATGTTCCCAATCCATGAGCATGGGAGGTTTTTCCATCTTCTGATGTCTTCTTCAATTTCTTTCTTTAAAGGTTTAAAATTTTTGTTGTAGAGATCCTTGGTGTCTTTGGTTAGGTTTGTTTCTAGGTATTTTATTGTTTTTGAGGCTATTATGAGTGGGAAGGTCTCCTTGAATTCTTTCTCGTGTTGCTTATTCTTGGTGTAAAGAAAGGCCATTGATATTTTAAGGTTAATTTTGTATCCTGCCTCTTTGCTGAAGTTGTTGATCATTTCTAGGAGTTTTCTCGTGGAGTTTTTAGCATTCCTTAAGTAAACAATAATATCAAAAGCAAATAGGGATAGCTTGACTTCCTCTTTTCCAATTAGTACTCCTTTAATTTCCTTTTCTTGCCTCATTGCTCTAGCAAATGTTTCAAGCACTATATTGAAGAGGAGTGGTGACAGGGCGCAGCCTTGCCGAATTCCTACCTTTAAAGTGAATGTTTCTGTGGTTTCCCCATTTAGGATGATATTGGCTGTGGGTTTCCTGTATATGGCTTTGATTACATTGAGGAATGATCCCTCCAATCCAATTCCTTCTAGGACTTTAAGCATGAAAGGATGCTGGATTTTGTCAAAAGCTTTTTCAGCATCAATTGAGATGATGGTATGGTTTTTGTCTTTCATTACATTTATGTGTAATTGATTTTCGTATGTTGAACTATCCCTGCATTTCTGGTATGAATCCAACTTGGTCATGATGGATGATCTTCTTGATATGAGTCTGTATGCAATTTGCCAGTATCCTGTTTAGAATTTTGGCATCTGTCTTCATTAGGGAGATGGGTCTAGAGTTCTCCTTTTTGGTTGTATCTTTGCCTGGTTTTGTTATTAGAATGATGGTGGCTTCATAGAAGGAATTTGGGAGAATTCCCTCTGATAGTATCCTTCTAAACAATTTCAGTAATAATGGTTGTAGGTCTTTTTGAAATGTTTTATAGAATTCTGCCATGAAACCATCTCGGTCTGGGCTTTTTTTAGTTGGGAGGTTTCTTATTATAACTTCAATTTCTTCATGTATTATCATATATTAAACAGATGGGTCTGTTTAAGCTGTCAATGTCTTCTTAGTTGAGCTTTGTTGATTACCAGGATTTCAGATATTCATCCATTTCTTCTAGGTTTTCGAACTTGGTAGAGTATAGGTTTTTGAAGTATTCCCGTATGATTTGTTGGATCTTTTCCTTGTCTGTTGTGATATTTCCCTTTTCATCACAGATTGTATTGATCTGGAGTTGTTCCTTTATTTTGGTTAACTCGGCTAGAGGTCTGTCTATCCTGTTTTTTTCTTTCAAAGAACCAACTTTTGGATTCATTTATTTTTCATATTATTTTCTTTGTTTCTATTTCATTGATTTCTGCTATGATTTTTTGTTATTTCTTCCTTTCTGTTGCTTTTAGGTATCATCTGTTGTTGCCTCTCAAGTGCTTTTCGCTGCAGTGTTAGATCATTCACTTGTGCTCTTTCTGTTTTTCCAATGTAGGCACCCAGGGCTATAAACTTCCCTCTTTGGACTGTATTAATGTATCCTATAGGTTATGTTGTGTTGTATTGTCATTGTCGTTCAGTTCCAGGAATGCTTTTATTTCTTTCCTTATCTCTTCCTTGACCCCTTCATTATTAAAGAGAGTGTTATTTAATCTCCATGTGTTCTTGTAGACAGTAGGGCTTATCTTGGTGTTGATGTTGAGCTTTATTGCACTGTGGTATGATAGAATGCATGAAATTATTTCAGTCTTTTTGTCTTTGTGGAGGTTTCTTCTGTGTCCCAGTATCTGGTCTATTTTGGAGAATGTTCCATGGGGTGCTGAGTAGAAAGTGTATTCTCGGGTATTAGGGTGGAATATTTGGTAGAGGCCTATGAGGTCCATTTGGTGTATTATTTCGTTCATTTCAGATGTCTCTCTGTTTATTCTTTGTCCTGTTGACCTATCCAAAGGACTCAGTGGAGTATTGAAATACCCTACTATGAGTGTACTGGGGTTAGTGTGTGCATTGTGGTCCTGGAGAATTGTCTTTATAAAGTTTGGTGCACCAGAGTTTGGGGCATATATATTCATAATTGTGAAATCTTCTTTGTGAATTGTTCCTTTGATAAAAATGTAATGGCCCTCTTTGTCTCTTCTGATTTCTTTTACTTTGAAGTTTATTTTGTCTGATATTAAAATAGCAACACCTGCTTTCTTTTTGGTATTATTTGCTTGGAATATTTTTTCCATCCTTTCACTTTAAGGTGGTGCCTGTCCTTGAAGGTAAGATGTGTTTCTTGTAGACAGCATATGGATGGATTCTGTTTCCTAATCCAATCTCCCAGTCTATGTCTTTTGATTGGGGAATTTAGTCCATTAATACTTAAGGTTATGACTGATACGTTTGTGTTGCTTCCTTTTGCTTTATTATCCATTTGTAGTTTGGGTTTAGGTTTCTACTTCTACAGTTATACATTTATTGATTTCTCTAGGTGCCTGGGGTTGGTTGCTCCTTTCTTCTGTCCTTTGAATTGCTTCAAGTATTCTCTGAAGGGTTGGTTTTCCGGACATGTATTCTTTCAAGTTGTTTATGTCATGGAAGGTTTTTCTCCCTCCTTCAACTATAATTGACATTTTTGCTGGGTATAGTAACCTGGGTTGGCATCTATTGTCTTTTAACACTGGGAATGCTTTGCTCCAGGTTCTTCTTGCTTTCATAGTTTGCGCTGAGAAGTCAGTTGTAATTCTGATAGGTTTCCCCTTATAGGTCACTTGTTGTTTTTTTCTTGTGGCTTTAAGAACTTTGTCTTTGTGTTGGGATACATGCACTCTCATGTTTATTGGAGCTCTCTTCACCATAGCAAATAGCTGGAACCAACCCAAATGCCCTTAAACAGATGAGTGGATGAGATGTGGTACATCTACACGATGGAGTACTATTCAGCAGAAATGAAAGATGGCATTATGAACTTTGCAGGTAAATGGATGGAGTTTGAAGCCATTATGCTGAGTAAAGTACACAGTCCCAGAAAGTCAAGCAGAGAATTTTTCCCTCATTTGTGGATGGTAACACCAAATTCCCACAACAAAATTCAAGCTGAATGAAATTATGCTTACATTTCTGTTTATCTGAAAGCAACTATGTTGTTATAATGTGAATCTCTCTACTGACTCTAGAATCCACCCACCAGTTATTTTCAGACTCTGTAATTACTGTATATGGATGGAGAGTATGTATCCATATTTTAGAGTAATATAAAATTAATGGAGGAAAATATGCATTCCTAAGCATAAAAAAAGACTGAGAAAAAGATTCAGGACAGTTATGGCAGAATGCATGATCTTGGATGGGGTGGGGTGTGGTAGGGTGGAGGGGAAGGGAAAGGGGAATATGCCTGAACTGAACTGAAAAATGATGTATGAAATACACAAATCCTCAGTAAAAAAAAGCAATTCAAGTTCTAACTGACAATAGTTGACAACTCAGACTTCTTTACCTAACAATAGTACCCTGGTCTGTCATGTCTTCTATGATATAAATACACAGATAAATTCCCATCTAGGAAACTAGCTCTTCAGGGTATATTCTAAGGAAAGCAGGGACTATCAAAATGAAAAGCCCTTCCATAGGCTACAGAAAGAAAACAAATGATGATAAAATCATGGAAAATCAAAACAGGACTACACATCATTGAATAAGTCTTTAAACATCAATAGTCTCAGTTTTCTAAACAAAGGCACAGACTAGCTAAATTGATTAAAAATATCCACGTATTTGTTGCCTTTAAGAAAATAATCCTACCTCCAAGGATGGGAGTCAATTTAGGTGAAAGATTGGAAGAGAATATTCCAAGAAAATGGGAAGCAGGCATTGCTTTTCTGGTATCTGAAATCCATTTTGGATTTCAGATTAAAATTAATCAGAAGAAAACCACTAAATGATGATCAAGGAAAATTGACCCCAAAAGTCATTGAAATCATGAATATATATGGACAAAACTCTGGTAAACCCAGTTTTATAGAAGTAGTATTACTGGACTTCAAGACACAGTTTAACCCCAGCTCAGTTGTAGAGGTGAATTCAATGCGACACTGTCTCCAGTCTACACATCATGTGGCAAAGAATAAACAAAGAAACAACATAACTAAATGATAACATTCATCAAATGTTCCTGAGACATCTACACAATATTCTACCCAAGCTATAGAATTTACATTCTACTCATTATCCAATTGAAGTCTCTCTAAAATCGACCACATACTGTGGTACTAAAAACACCTTCAAAATAAAAAGGAACTCATTCCATGCATTCTATCAGACCACAATGCAATATAGCTTAAGATCAGCAGTCAAAGAAGTGCTAGTAACAAAACAAGCTCAAGAACATTAAGCAACACACCAGTGAGTGATGAATGAGTCAAAGAAGAAATCTAGAAAGAAAGAAAAATATTCCTGGAACTAAATGAATGTGGAAACAAATGATCTGGGACACATTAAAAACAGTCCAAACCAGGGATGGTGACCCAAGTCTTTAATCCCAGCACTCACAAGGCAGCGTCAAGTGGATTTCTGTAAGTTCAAATCCAGCCTGGTCTACACAGAGAGTTCCAGGCAAGCTGGGAATACAGGGAGATTATATCTCAAAAAGATAAATGAATTCCTAAGTGTATTTTTGAGGATAATTTTTAATCAATTTTTTGTGTATTTCATACATAACATCTCGATTAGTTTTAATCACCTTTATACCCCCTTCTCTATTGGACCCTCCCACAGCCCATCTCCTCTGGAATTCATTATGTCATTTGTTATAAGGTTTATGGTGCCAAATTAATGTAAGCAGAATATTTTAAAAATATGGTTTATAGTGCTAAATTCGTACATTAGTACATCAGAAAGCTAGTCTTGAGGGAGGAGTCTTCTGAGTCAGTTCTACCCAGTCATTAGTCCAAAATATGCCAGGTCTTCAGCAATGTGTCTTACGTTACAGTTCTGGGAGGCAATCAAGGGCTGTGGCAACACCCTGTGATATTTGAGATTCTCTTGGACTACCCTGACCAAAAACTTGAAATAATGTTTCTTCTGCCTGGTGCTGTGCCTTTGCTAGATAGCCTTTAGCTGTAACCATGCACTCATATTTTTATTATACATTTTAATTTTCTGTAGTACTTTAATTAGTACATTTCCTCTGCTTTTTCCTATATTCTCTGCACTATTTACTGCTTCTCTCACTCTTCCAAATCCACTTTTCCCCATTTTGCATTTCATAACACCCATCTCCTACTATTCCTCTTCTCTTGAGACCTTTCTTCCCCTTTATCCTATGGTTCCTTTACACTCACTCTCCTGCAGTAACATCAGTACATATTCTCACATCTAGGGATTTGGGGCTACAATCTACAAATAAGAGAGTATGTATGTCACTTGATTTTTCTGAGTCTGTGTTAATTCACAGAGTGTAACAGATTCTAGCTCCATCCAATAACCTGCAAATTTCATGATTGTGTTTTTCTTTACCTATGAGGAGAGCTCCATTTTGTAAATGTACCACAGATTAATTGTCCACTAATTAGTTGAAAGACAATTAGGTAGTTTCCATTTCTTAGCTATTGTGACATGGCTGTGTAAGGATTGATATAGTGGGCTTAGTCTTTGGGTAGGCAAATCTAATCTGAGCTTAAGTATGCATGGGCTACCATTCCAGCCAGCACATCCCAGAGGCACAAGTGAGAGTCAAGGGACCTCCCTGGCTATGCCCATTGGGATTTGATGATACAAAGGTCTGGGATTGGACCCTGGGAGGTTGTTGGGAGCCACAAAGTGCCACGCCTTGAAGATGGCGCCGACTTCCTGAGATGGCTAGAGAACAACAACTAGCCACTTTTTCCGCATGTAGCCACCTCTTCCACACTAGGGCAAAACTGCGCATGACTACTGCTCTCTGAGCTCGCGCTTTTAATATTCTAATGAGGCATTGGCCCCTGTTGTGCTACGAGCCCATGCATTGGACATGCAAATGAGGCATCGAGTCAGCGCACCTATCCAGAGCATGCACGAACCCTCTGGACTGCTATATAAGCAGTGCCTCTTCCCCATTTCGGGGTCCTTCTCACAAGAGAGCTGTACACAATAAAGTTTGCTGCAGAAGAATCCTGTTGTCCGCGTGAAGTTCTTGCCAGCGAGACTGCTGCGCGCGACAGGAGGTGAGGTCACAGTGCCTATTTAATGGTCCATTCATTTGAATAAAGCTCCATTTTGCATTTGAATTCATACCTTACCATGTGTCTGTGTTATTTCCTTTCTCTCATGTATCTTCTGCATGGTCTACCATGAAAATGATTGGGGTGAATAACAAACGGTGCCTAGACATGGGGCTGGAAGAAATCCTGGAGAAATTTAGTATATGAACCCCACAACCCTGCCTTTCTGCTATCAACATTTTCCTCTCCTTCTTAAATTCTACATTGTGCCATGGGGCTGGCTCTCCAGCTGGGTTGGATGGATGGAAGGCCAACTTGGGGACACATGGTTTTGCACACGTGGAGAAAAAGGGCAGATTCCTGGCTTGGTCCTTGAAGCCATCTTTTCATTTGGGTGCCCAGGAGGCTGGCAGCCTCCTGGCCTAGCTGGCCATAGGGTTGTCCGTTGCTGTTATGGCTCAAGAACCACTATCCCATGCCCCAAGGCATGTACTTGCTAATTAGTTGCTCCTGCAGGCCATGAAAGCCAGCAAATTCCAATCTGAGTTTGACATTATAAGGTTTATCATCCAGGTTTGGCCTTGGAATCATTTTTTTAATAATTTCACAGACCAAAAACAAAAGCTAGGTTTCTAATATCCAAAAAACTTGCCTTGCCCCACTACTGTGGAAAAAAAAAAACTTGTATGGCTCAGCAGGAGCCCAGCTCTTCTTTGCAAATTCCCCTCAGGCTTTCTCACTTGTTCAGCTGAAAGACATTGACACCCAGATATTTTAATGAAAGTTCAGTTATTAGGTAACATAGAGAGGCTAGAGCCGATGACAATTTTGTAATGCAAATTCAGGGATTTTCCACCACTAAGCTACAGTGCCCTTTGTGAGAGACATTCTCTTGAAAGAAAAGAAATTACTATTAAAACTTTCTTAGGTTCTAACCTTTTCAATCTGTCTTCACTGTCATTTGACAAGGTTTTATCTTTGTTTCAACCTGTTTCTGGATAGATCTGTGTTGCACTTCGGGCTTTGTGTGGGTTCTTGGGTAATTGTCTTTTGATCTCTATGACTCTTTCTAGCTAATGTAATATTTTTTCATCTGAGCATGTTTTGTGACAGCAAAATTGTGGATCAATCAGATCCATAATTGAGTTCTGGGCTAGGGCAGCAGCTTATGGGACCTTCAGCCCCCAGCTGGACATGAAGCTTTGGGGCTAACAGCTTCTCAGCTTGGGTTGAGGCTACATAGCAGGAGGCCTTGAAAGGGAGAACCAGTACTTAGGCCGGGTGAATATCAGGCCTGTTGGGCAATCAGCTTCACAGTGTTGGCTTCAGAATAAGAAAGTTTGTATCCGGGTTGGTGGGTATTGGAAAGCCACTAGTTTTCCAGGGAATGCCCTGGTGTAGCAGCCCTAGTGAGCAACAGGGCAGGACAACTCCGCCTTCCCCCTCAGCAATGAAGCCCTGAAATGGGACCTAGTGAAATAGTCCTAAGGAGTTGACAGCTCTTGGGCTAGGTGTCTCAAGGTAATTTTAAGCTATGGTCATTTAGAAGCTTTCTCTTAAATTTTGTATACAAAATGTACTGGTTTAAATCCAATCTTGGCATGTCTGAATAAGAGGCAAATTTTTTTTTTTTTTGGTGTTTTCGAGACAGGGTCTCCTGTAGCCCTAGCTGTCCTGGAACACACTCTGTAGACCAGGCTGGCCTTGAACTCACAAAGATCTGCCTGCCTCTGCCTCCCAAGTGCTAGGATTAAGAGGCAATTTTTTTAAGCCAGGTGTGGTGTCACATGACTTTAATCCCAATACTTGGGAGGCAGAGGCAGGTGGATCTCTGTGAATTCAATGTCTGGTTTACATAGTGAATTACAGGACAACTGGGGCTACAAAGAGACCCTGCCTCAAAAAAAAAAAAAAAACAAAAAAAATAAAGACCCCAGGATTCAAAATTCATTTTGGTCTTTTTACACATGTTTTACCTTGATGGCTTTGCTCAAGAACTAATCTTAATAAATTAAAAAAAAATATTGGGGAAAGGAAAAACCTCCAAAAAGGCTTTATTCACAGGCTCCCTGATGACACATGAGTGTTGATGATTTGTCTGCCTGCCTGCTGTGTGGATACTGGCTGCTGAACTGAGCACAGGGCTTTCCCACCTGCCTGTGAGCACACTGGCTGCTGAACTGAACACAGGGCTTCACTGCTTAATTTTGTAACAAATTTAAATTGACCTTGAAGTGTGTTTTTTAGAATTAACTTGAAATAACACAGTATTTTAATTTCAGTACTCTAGAGGCAGACAGGCAGACTTCTATGAGATCATGGGGCCAGCCGGGTCTGACAGAAAATGTTGGCTCCAATAAATTTTCTTGCTCAAATGAGTGTCCAGTCTATATTGTTGTAGTTTCACCATTAACCCCAATCGAAGCCCTTATATTCTACCACGCCCCCTCTTCCGCAGATTGTTCCCTAGGCTTAGAAAAGGAGCACAGGCACAGATTGTTCCCTAGGCTTAGAAAAGGGGCACAGGTGGATGAGAAGCAAAACACTCTACTTTATCTGGAGCTGATGTCTTGGTCTCTAGTCAGTTCTGGCTGTTTTCTTTCATGGGCTGCCAGCTTGTCCAGGCATAACCTTTCGATCCTACTAATGAAGCACATGCAATTAGATATTTAGGTATTAAACAGTATAATATATAGCCTTTCAATCCTACTAATGAAGCACACACAATTAGATATATAGGTATTTAAACAGTACTAATTGTTATGGTAGGTTACTTTGGTATAGACACAGATGTTTGGATGGTATGTATTCATATTGAATTTACATTTTCTTCTGTTATATAGGCAGGCGTTCTTTCGTGTGGTTTTATAACATTCTCCTAACCATTAGAGGTATGTAACGCTTGTGGCACATCAGCCGTGGGTTATCCTCCAAGGAGAGAGCTAATAGCCAATTAGATTTGGGATATATCAGGCAGCTCACATCAGGCTGCACTCATGCTGACACAAGTCTAAACAGTGCAGGTGATGAAGGTGTTTGAGCTGTTGTGCTAACGTGCAGGAGTCTTGCTTAGAAGCTCAAGTGAGAGCGCGGTATAAGTCTCATGGCTTATTTGGTTTTAGTGGTTCTTTTAATTGAGGGTTAACAGTGCACTGCATTTCCCATCGAATGACCAGTCTTCCGTTCACGCGTATACTTGCAAGTGGCAGTCTCCATTATCTCATCTCTTCCCAGTTTATATCAGTGTCGTTCCCAGACATGCGGCCTTATCGCCTCTCTTCCTTGCAAATGTTGGTTATTCCCCCAGCGTTCTTATTTTTTTGAATTTCTCTTCTTTTTTTTGAACATTCTAAGCCCCCCTGTTGTGTTGGATTGTGGACCTATGAGGTTCTGCTGTGTGGGTTTGGGCACAACTGCTTGCAAATTGGTTTTACATGAAGGATGCTTGTACTCACAAATTATCACTTATTGTTAAAAAAAATGAAAAAACAAAACAAAAAAGCAGAGAAAGATGCAGAAAACTTACGGCAGAATGCATGATCTGGGATGGTTAGGGGTGGGGTGGGGGGAAGGGAAGGGGATATATGCCTGAACTGAATTGGAAAATGTTGTATGAAATACACAAAGCATCAATAAAAAAAATAAAATAAATTGTTTCTTGCTAACTATTAGTAAAAATTCAGATTAGCAACATAAATTAAAATCTTGGTTCAATTTAAATGATTTTTTAAAAGCTGTTTTATATTTTTATTTAAGTATCAAGCAATAAAATAATTTACTCCACACTGGCCACCTTAAAAGCTGTGTGCATGTGTGTATGTGAATGCATGCTTGTAGTTTAATCTCATATAATTTTATAGGTTATGTCTATTAAATAGTCAATTGTAAACAAAATGGATAGATTCAACTCAAAACTTGTTTCATATCTTTCGGTATTGACAATTTTTAATTGGTTTTACATAATTTTTAAATTTTTTTGGTCTTTTCGAGACAGAGTCTCCCTGTAGCCCCAGCTGTCCTGGAACTTGCTCTGTATACCGGGCTGGCCTTGAACTCACAAAGATCTGCCTGCATCTGCCTCCAAAGGGCTAGGATTAAAGGTATGCACCACCACACCCGGGTTACATAATTTTTGTATGTATTTGCATACTGATTAAAACTATTAAAGGCTTACTCGGGTTGGAACTGGACTTTCCATCCCAGACTCAAGTTTGTTAATATAATCAAACAACTAACAGATAAATTGATTTCAACAAAGGTTTTACTGAGTATATGCTGTCACCTACTGGTTATGCTCCTTGAACACCTGAGACAAAGATCTGAGGAGGCTCCAGCAGGTTCTAATAATGCTAGAATTT
The DNA here is from genome assembly GCA_009823505.1 of Rhizomys pruinosus. Classification (NCBI taxonomy): domain Eukaryota; kingdom Metazoa; phylum Chordata; class Mammalia; order Rodentia; family Spalacidae; genus Rhizomys; species Rhizomys pruinosus. Next base: position 5,034,472 of record VZQC01007402.1, on the reverse strand, counting down.
AATAAAGTTTATCGACTTTAAGGATATAAGTTAGTTTTTGAAAAAAGTTACTTCTATTCCTAGTTCAATTTTAGGATATATTTAAATGTGTTTTATCTGTAAAACATTTATCCACTAGGTGAACAAACATTAGGAACAAACAATTATTTGCAAGCCTCAATAAGACATCTCCAAATGTTTAAATAAAATTGGTCATTTGAAACCTTATTTATTTATTTATTTATTTGGTATTTTTGATAAAAGGTCTCCCTTTTAGTCTTAGCAGGCCTGGAGCTCACTTTCTAGACCAGGCTGACCTTGAACTCACAAAGATCCTCCTGTCTCTGCCTCCCAAATGCTAGAACTAAAGTCATGCACCACCACGCCCATCTTGAAACCTTCTTTATAAAGTTTGTACTTTAAAATAATGTGTTTAAAAAACTGTTACATATTCATAGATAGAGGTACTTTAGAAAGATTTATATAGGCTTAATAAGGCAGGCATTACAAATAGGGAAGTTCTTAAAAGATTCGTTATAATAAAGGTAATAGCTATATATATAAGGTTGTTTCTCTAATGTCATAGGCCATTCAAGTAACTTAAAAAACAAAATGTGTGTCTGGTCAAGGTTTATTCAAATTGGTGTTCAATTTTTGCCCATGCTTTTAAAATGCCTGTATTAAATAAAATTGGTTAAATATTTTAATATAAAATGGTAATACACTTAAGCTAAATAGGAACATAAATTATTATTAATATTTGGTTCACTGCTAATTTGTACTAGATTTCCAGTGACAACTTTGGGATTAAATGTACACAAGTGTTCTCTATATTTTTCTGTGTTACATAATATTCCATATATTTTATTTGCCTACAAGATAATTTGGCTGAAAAAATACTAGTTTTTGCCTCCATGACCCAACAGTATACAGTCCAATGGGAGACAGTGTAAATAGGCTTAGTCAACATGTACACCTTGGTTCCCATCTATGGGTATGTAGTACCATTGCCTTTTAAAAATTATAGATCCAGCTGATGCCACAAGCTTACATCCTATAACTGTTAGGAGATCTTATAAGCCACAGTAAGACCCTGTCATATCTAACAGAAAATAATGTAATTCATGGATTAACATACCATCCAAACATCTGTGTCTATACCAAAGTAACCTACCATAACAATTAGTACTGTTTAGATACCTATATATCTAATTGCTTGTGCTTCATTAGTAGGATCAAAAGGTTATTCTTGGACAAACTGTCAGCCCATGGAAGGAAACAGACAGAATTGACCAGAGTCCAAGACAACAGCTCCAGAGAGAGTAGACTGTTTTGCTTCGCATCCACCTGTGACCCTTTTCTAAGCCTAGGGAACAATCTGAAGAAGAGGGGTGTGTTAGTCACGGTTCTCTGAAGAAACAGAAGTAACAGGACGAATATATAGCTATATACAATTTATTGATTTGCTCATGTGACAGAGTTCAAGGAGTCCAACAGTAGCTGCACCACACTGGAAAGGCCGAGAGAATTCAGGACCTGCTCAGTCCGTAAGGCTGGATGTCTCAGTAGTCCCAATCCTGTGCTGAAGGCCTGAATGGATTCCAGGAGATCTTGCAGTCTCAGTACATTCTGGGATCCAAAAGGTTGATCACAGCAGCAAGACAAACTCACCAGATGAGAGAGGCAAGCCGCATGAGAAAATAAGGGACCAGCTCCTTCTGCTGTGGCCTTAAATGCTGCCTGCCGGCAGAAGGTAATGCCCACATTTAGGGTGGGCCATCCGGATTGAGGCGGTCCAATCAGAAGACCCTTAGTCCAGTCAACTTGACACCCAGAATTAACCATCACAAGTCCACCCCTTGTCAACTTGACACCCAGTAAATAGCCTCTCCTTATGTTATGCTTAAATGTCAATTGCAAACGATGGCATGGTCATAATTCCACCTAACATGTTATAAGTATCTCATGTGCAATAGCAAAGCATTATATCCTAGAGTAGGTGGTAATGTCCTTGAGAAGAACTTAGTCATTCAGTATCTAATAACCTAAATATGACAACACTTAACACATATCTCAGTTGCACATTCAAAAGGGAACAACACAACACCAATATATACACATTATATAATTATATAATATATCCATATATATATATATTATATATGTGTGGAGATGTGTGATTTGTGTGTATGTGATAATATATATATATATATATGTATATTAGTGGTATGAACAAGCACATTCTTAAAAAATAGGACAAAGTTAATATCTATTATATTCCACGTTTCCGCAACTGATCCCATGGCCTCAGCTGATAATTATACTACCTTCTTATACTACCCATTCTGTAATTCCTCCACCATCAGCAAGCAACCTCTGCAGGTCTTGGCTCTTTCCTGGAGGAGTGAACCATACCTTCATCCCTGAAGATCTGGGCCATTTATGTGTCTGTCTGGTTGGGTTGTTGGAGTTTTCCATTGACCTTAATCATGGACATGGTAGCACCAGAAGGCACCCTACAGATCTCCTGCTTCCAGACATAATCCTCCTTGCCCCCATTGTGGAGAAAAGTCAAATTTCCCCCTTGTAGTTGGATCATCATCCTCCTAATATGTTTTTCCTTTCTTAGCCTGTTGCTTAAGGCAGTGAAGCCCAAAGTGCCAGGGGAAGTCTTACTTCCTAGTTCATGGAATTTGCTGTATTTCCTGGAAAAGCACTCCCCTCTTGGAGCCAAAACATCTAGACCAGCAGAACAAGGTTTGGTTACAGGAAGCAAAAAATTTTCCTACTGGGTTACTAGAGGTGGTAGTGAGTGGAATCATTCCCAATTCCACCCCTTGGTTCCTGGACCCCTGAATTCTGGTATAGGAGAAAAAATACCAATAGTGGGCGCTGAATCAAACATATACTACCTGCGAGAACCTTGCCCCAGCCCTCCAGGGTATTTGCTACCTAATTGGCACTGTAAACTTGTCTTCAAGAGGCCAATCCATTTTCTATCAAGCCAGCGTTCTCCTGCGTGTGTGGGGGGAATACATGGTAAGACCAGTGGATCTCCATGACCATGGGGCCACAGTCGCACTTCTTTCGGCTGTGAAGTGGTTCCTTGTCAGAACGATGCTTGAGAATACCATGATGGTGGATAAGGCATTCTGTATGTCCCTGGATGGTAGTTTTGTTAGAAGCATTACGTGCAAGGCAAATAATAGTATCTATTCCTGTAAGGACAAAGCTGTCCCTCTCCATGATGGAAGTGGTCCGATGTAGTCAACCTGCCACCAGGTTGCTGGCTGGTCAACCAAGGGAATAATAACCCATATCAGGGGCTCAATGTTGGTCTCTGTTGTTGGCAATCTGGCACTCAGCAGCAGCTATAGCCAGATCAGCCTTGGTGATTGGAAGTCCATGCTGTCGAGCCCATGCATAACCTTCCATCTCTGCCACCTATGACCTCTTTGTTATTGGCCCATTGAGCAACAACATGGATTAGCTGGAGAAAGAAGCTGACTATCCACAGAATGAGTCATTTATCTACTTGGTTATTTA